>CM019164.1:1730892-1799063 GCA_009733165.1 Naja naja | reverse complement strand
ACTAGATGTACCCAGATGCAAAGCAGCAGGCTCTCCACAGCCTTGGCTACATAAGGAATCCCCTCAGAGCAACTTCTTGTGGTTTGCCGGCAGCCCAGCAGCGGCAGCAGAACGGAGTGGGGAAGAACAGGGACCAGTCAGGGAGTCTGGAGAGGACTCAGACGAGGGTCCTGCATCTGATGCAGGGATGGGGCCATCTGGGAGTGGGGTGCTGCCTCCGGAGCCTCCAGAGTCTGGCAGTAGTGAGGCAGAGGACCCCAGGGAGCCTGTTCCCAGGCAGGTGGAGCCGCTGAGAAGCAGAGCAGCTGAGACAAAAGGGGCCACTCGGTAAGGCGGGGCTGGGTGGCTGCCCTCCCATAAGGTATAAAGGAAGGACAGGTGGACGAATCTTTGCAGGAAGCAAAGCCGTTCCCTCTGTTCGGATTAAACCTTGAAGCTCTGTGTGGACTTTGTACTTGGTTGGTTTTCACAGCATTTGGCACTTTAGTTGTTGGCAGCCATTCACAGGAGATAAAGGTGGGTGCTTATCTCGAGGGACTGTTTGGGACTCATTATGGGCTGGGAATGAAAACAATTCCCAGCGTTGAAATAAAACAAGAGTTGTTTGGACTAAGTGTGTGCTTAAATATGGTCTCGGGAAGCCTTGGTCAGAACACAACTCACCTGGACCAAACTAGATGTCTATGGAGATTCTCAGTCCTCCAGGTCATGGTTGTCCTAAAGGTGCTTCTTCAAGAGGCAACTGGACTTTCTGGGTTTTTTGCTTTCAAGACCTTTCGCTTCTCATCCAAGAAACGTCTTCAGCTTCAGAGATGAAGAAGGTTCTTGGATGAGAAGCAACATCTTCAAAGAAAAGAAAAAAATCCAGAAAGTCCAGTTGCCTCTTTAAAAAGCACTTTTGGGATTGGACCAAACTATTTTTTCCGCATACCCTGCCCCAGAGGATCATGGAAGATATGAGTTGGGAGGATTTTAGAGGTCATCTAGACCAGAGGTCTCCAACCTTGGCAACCTTAAGGCTTGTGGACTTCAACTCCCAGAGTTCCTCAGCGAGCAAAGGAACTCTGGGTTGAAATTCACAAGTCTTAAAGTTGCCAAGGCTGGAGACCCCTGGTCTTGACCAACCCAAGCACAGGAATCCACTAAACCCTCATTGTGACTGACAGTCCTCTATTGGCCTAATCACATGCTTGTCCTTCTGAGAAGAGCATTGCAGCAGCATTTGCAAAGAATTTTGCAGCTGGCTTGCAAAAGGGTAAATAACGCAGTAGAGTTCGCAAAACTGAAGTGCCATTTGAAATGCAAACATTCAGAATATGCAAATGGTTCTTTAGATTATTTTCCTTAATTAAAAACAAATATTACCCTCCAGTTAGGTCTGCCCTATCCAGCATATTTAGAAAGTAATAGAATTATGGGTTAGAAAAGAGCTTTGGTGGCTCAGGCTGTTAAATGCCTGCTCTTAAGATCCAGCTGCCTACAACTGCTGTAGGCTCGAATCCCACCAGGCTCAAGGTTGACTCAGCCTTCCATCCTCTCGGGGTAGGTAAATTGAGGACCCAAGATTGTTGGGGGCAATTAGCTGACCTTGTAAAAATGCCACTTAGTAATAAGCAGGCATATACAATGGAATGAAGGCTATTGCTGAGCACATTGGGTTGTGCTCCAAAAATTGTAAGCCGTCCTGAGTCTTCAGAGAAGGGCGGGATATAAATATGAATTTTTAAAAAAATATTTTTAAAACATGGATGGCATTTTAGGGTTTTAATTGTTTTTGTGGTTTTGGTTGTTATTGTTTGGTTATTTATTTGTGTCTGCCTTTGGGGATTTTTAACTATGTGAGCCACCGCAAGTAACATAACTGAGATGGGTATTTATACCAATTGAAGAAACAAACAAATAAATAGTGTGGACAGAAACTGTATGAACTATCAAAATTAAGGAATATTTTGTCAATCTGGAACAATGGGCAGAAACCAGCAGTATGAATTTCAACGGGGACAATGAAAAACCCTCCCTTGGGACAGGAGAAGTCAAAGCAACGAGTTGAAGGTGAAGGAGATTCATCATGAAGACAGGAAGCGATGGGTGGAAATTAATCAAGGGGAGAAGCAATCTGGCATTAAGGAGAAATTTCCTGACAGTGAGAAGAATAAACCAGTTTCCTTGCCTGGAGGCTTTAATAAAAAAAACCTCTGGACAACCATGTATTTGACTGGCCATTTGTCAGAAATGGCACAGGGTCTCCTCCTTGTGTGGGGGGTTGGACTAGATGACCTACAAAGTCCCTTCCAAGTCTGAAATGGTATAGGCAGGAGGTTGGACTAGAACAGGGGTCCAAACTTGGCAGCGATTGTGGACTTCAACCCAGATTCTCCATCCAGCATAGCTGAGATGGAGAAGTCCACAAGTCTTAAAGCTGCCAAGTTTGGGGACCTCTGGACTAGAACAACAGTCTCTAACCTTTTCAGCTCTGCGGACCACCAGGGGTGGGGATGAGATAGTTTTACGTGAATGAATGGCAGGTGGGCACATACGCCTACCCCTTGCACAAATGGAGCTGCAGCAGGGTTGGATTTCAAAGGGGTTTACCACCAGTTCGGTGGGCGTGGCTTGGTGGGCTCACCTTGCGTGCGCACACACACTTTGCACACATGTGCACACACCAATCACGCCCTTTGCGCAGGTGCAGAGGCTCTCCTACTCACCTCCTGCAATCCTGCAATCTCCCAGTCACTTCAGCAGCCGCCACGCAAACCAGCTGCGCTTCAAAAGCAGGAAATAAAGGTCAGTATGGGAGCCCGGGCAGGCAGGTGGGCCCAACTGCAGAGCATCGGAGAGACTCGGAGCGAACCAGTTCTCTGCCAGCTGATCTTCGGCACTACCGGTATGCCAGAACTGGGCTGAACTGGTAGCATACCACCACTGAGCTTCAGGCATGCACTCACCCCTCCCCTCACCCGCTGCTCTGAATAGGCTGTGGCTCGTGGGTTGGGGACCTCTGGACTGGAAAATCTTCAAGGTCTCTTCCAACTCGGTTATTCTATGTTCCTGACACTAAGAACATGTGCTGATGAAATGATTAAGCTATAATTATAATTAAATTAACAGACTCAGAAGGGACCCTGTAGGTCATCTATTCCAACCCCCTGCCCAAGCAGGAGACCCTACACCATTTCTGACAGATGGCAGTCCAGCCTCTTTTTGAAAGCTTCCAGTGATGAAGCTCCCACAACTTCTGTTCCATGGGTTGATTGTTCTCACTGTCAGAAAAATTCTCCTTATCTGATCAATAAATTCATTATTTGAAGGCATATTGACTTGTAAATTGAGCTCAAATGGGTGCTGGGCTAGGAGAAGACCCCATTTCTCAGGGGTCAAGCCTGGGTCTGTACCTCCAGACTGTGCATGGTAGCACTACAGGAAGCTACAGTGGTGAAAAATATGGTCTCATATTCCAATGCCACCCCTCAGGAATGGGCGATTGTTTTGACGTGCACAAAATCTCATCCTTTACGTGGCAGAAATTGTACTGCTTTGTACAAATAATTAGGGAGTAACCACGAGCTCTGAAGTTTGATGACTATCAAAAGGAAACATTTAAAAATAACTCTTTAAAATGAAAGATGAAGCTGTTTTGTTCCTAGAGTGACATCCTCAGTCAAGCAAAAGATGCTCTGTTTGAAAGTAAAGATAGATTTCTTGAATTTGACTGGTTAACAATGGTTCCTTGACATATTTTGACTTTTAAATCAGCGAAAACTGGATTTACAAGGCAGTAAAATTAGTGTTCTTAAAGTTCACAAAAAAAGTTAAAGTAACAATTTGAAAACTTTGTTTATGGACAAAGCAAGTTGACAAGAGAAATATTACATCTTTTTTTCAACGTAACTGAATTACAGGAGAAATACGGTGAAACTAATACATGAGATATGATTTCTGTATAAACTTGTATCAAACTGAAGTGAATATTTTCCTCCAACTGATGCTGGAAAATATATATATTAACAACCCATTTATCATTCACCCCCAAGATGAGAAAAATACCACTGACTTTATCAGATGTAAATTCATTAATTGAATTTGCCTGTGATATTGCCTTAAAGGAAATGTTGGAACATTGAATATTCACATCTGTATGAAACTGCTATTTCTTGATATGCAGCATATAAATATGACATGGTTTTTCTTCTTTTGTTTTCTGTAAGTGCTGTAGAGAAGATTTGTTTTCTTTTGCTCCAATTAAACTGGACTTTTGTATGTAAGTATCAGAAGGAAAACAGGGATAAAAAAACCAGCTCCCACTGGTTTTATAAAATTGGAGAAACTCTGCTAAGCCCTCCTCAACCAGTAGCTCTCCAGCCTCATCTTTAAAAAAACTCGGAAAAGAGGAATCCACCTTTGCTTTAGGTCTCAGCCTTGGCAGCTTTGAGATGGATGGACTCCAACTCCCAGAATCCCCAGCCAGGAAGCTAGAAGTTGGAGTCCACCCACCTGAAAGCTGCCAAGGTTGAAAGGTGCTGCTGCCCTACGAAAACAGTTCCAAGCCTCAGAGAGCTTCTACCAGTAGGAAATTCCTCCTAATCTCTTTGCATGTTCACTCCTGTGTTTGCTGTGGCCTCCTTAGGATCAAGAGAGAAGAAATCCATCTTCTCTTGCCCTTTTAAAAATTTGATTTTTATGATGTTTATTTTCCTTTATGAGCCATGGAGGCGCAGTGGTTAGAGTGCAGTACTGCAGGCTACTTCTGCTGACTGCCGACTGCCTGCAATTTGGCAGTTCAAATCTCACCAGGCTCCAGGTTGACTCAGCCTTCTGTCTTTCCGAGGTGGGTAAAATGAGGACCCAGATTGTTTACAGAGGCTGACTCCGTAAACCACTTAGAGGGGGCTGCAAAAGCACTGTGAAGTGGTATATAAGTCAAAGTGCTATTGCTATTTTCCTTCCTTCTCTCCTTCCCTCCTTCCTTCCTTCTCTCCTTCCTTTCTACCGAGTGGTTAGAATGCAGAATTGCATGCTAACTCTGCCCACAGTCAGCAGTTCGATCCTGACCAGCTCAAGGTTGACCCGACCTTCCATCCTTCCAAGGTGGGTAAAATGAGGTGCCAGATTGTTGGGGGGCAAGAGGCTGACTCTGTAAACCGCTTAGAGAAGGCTGTAAAAAGCACTGTGTGCTATTAACACTGTGTGCTATTGCTAGTCATTCCTCCCTCCCTCCCTCCCTCCTTCCCCTCCCTCCCTTCCTCCCTCCCTCCCTTCATTCCATGTTGGTACAGTGGTTAGAATGCAGTATTGCATGCTAATTCTGCCCACTGCCAGCAGTTTGATCCTCACCAGGCTCAAGGTTGACTCAGCCTACCATCCTTTTGAGGTGGGTCAAATGAGGACCCAGATTGTTGGGGGCAAAATGCTGACTCTGTAAACCACTTAGAGAGGGCTGGAAAGCACTGGGAAGTGGTGTATAAGTCCCCTATTGCTTTTTGCCCTCCTGCACTTGATGGTCTTCTTGCTATTGTATCTCCCATACCTTGCAAGATGCCCCTTTTCATCCATCTATAGGCGTTAGAAAAGCACACAACTTCTCTGAAGTAAGACGGGGAGCTATGAGCAATGAGACCTTCTTCTCCCCACCAAAGCCAGCCATAAGCCACCATCTTTGCCCCACACCAGCATGTGGCTTGTTCTGCCCTCTGAATGGTGGGAGGGGCACTTCAGAGACTCTCGGTTGTCTGCCCTCATTCAGATTTGGAGCTTGTTGTCAGGCTCCAGAGACCAAGCAAAATTCTTCTAAGCAGTTTGTTTTATTCTTCCTCACCTCTAGACAGAGAACTTGCCAAGCTGAAACAGACTGTTTGCACCGTTAAATATACTCTTGAGAACTCTTGGGGAAGAGCCATCTTGACTCTCTTTCTCCCACACAAGCTATCTGAGCTTTGTTCCAAGGGGTATGAGTCAACCGGTGTAACAACCGGTTCGGTGAGCAAGCGCTTTGTGCGCATGCTGAGGATTTGCTACTATCCTCCTCCTGCAATCCTGCACTCTCCCTGTGTGTTAAACAGCTGGTGCAGGGCAATCCACTGTGCTGTCCGAAGCAGCTGAGCTTGAAAACCAGGAAATAAAGGTGGGAGGGCCCAGCAGCTGATCGTCGGAGTGAACCGGTTCACTCACAGATGGTTGTCGGAGATACCGGTTCAGCCGAACCAGGCCAAACCGGTAGAATACCACCCGTGCTTTGCTCTCTCTTGGTCTTCTGGGAGACCTCCTTCCACCTCCCTCCTGGGAATGAAGATGGCACTTCACCTCACTAGCAGGCCCATGGGGAAGGGAGCAGAAGAGGCTTCCCCAGAGGAACTGAGCAGAGTGGTCTCATGCAGCTCCAGAGATGCCGCACTCTGATGGAAGGTGCCCTCGGGGTGGGATCAGTGGAGGAACTGTCATCTGATGACCCAGAAGCATCCTGACATCGGAGCGTGGCAGCATCTGTCTCCAGGCCAGGAGGTGGAGAGAGTGAGAGAGGAGGAGTGTGTGCATGTGTATGCAAGGCCAGATTCAACTAGAGTCAAAAAATGCCATGGCCTTCATTCACAAGCTACATCCTTCAAGTACCAACCATCCCTACATCCAGCACAGAGCTCCTGAAGCTCTTGCAGGATCCCCTAATGATCTGCTCAAGATGGAGGATCAAGTAAGCAGGAGGGGAAGGAAGAGAACTGCAGTGGGGGAAGTCTCCTCCCCACAACTTCCAGGTGGGAAAGCAACAGAGTGGTGGAGAGAGTGGTGGAGCCAGTGTTCAGTTGACCAGACAGCCTACCTCGGTCAACATTTTAAAGCCTGCTCCACATCTGCCTGGCAGCTGGCCTGGGAGGACAATCATCTGGCTGTATTTTGGTCTGCTCATCATCAAAGAGACTAAAAATAGAGGGAGAGCAGAGGCTCATCAGCACCTCCCCATCAATCACAGTGGCAGCCTCTGAAATTAACTCTCCCCCACTGACAGCACATCCCTTCAAAGTGTGTGTGTCTGTGTGTGTGTGTATGTGTGTCTTGCCTTGCTTGGTGCCCAAAATGTGGATTCTCTCCAGATTTTCTAAAGGCTGCTGAAAGCAGAATCTGTATTTTTATTGTTAAATTAATTGCTGGGTTTCTAGCTCAAAAGGCCTCAAGGTACCATTTATAGATATGTATAAACGTTTGGAGTATGGCAGGAGAAAAAAGGGGAGTGTTTGGCTCCAAACTAATTTTTGCGTTTCCTTCTAAACTTTCAAAACTTTGAATGTTTAATTTGCCTTTTTGACAAGTTTTGAAATTGGGCCCTTTTCAAATTCAGCTCTTTCGTTGCTCTCCCAAGAGCACTCCTGGATCAAACCATCCACTGCATATCATCATTCATGGCTCTATCTTGGGTTGTTTTGGCCATATTCTGCAGACCTCTCCCAAGCATGGGGGTGTTTCCACAGGAAATGGAGGAGGGGGCCAGGAAAGCGGCCCCTGAGCAGAGAGGATCCTTTGGGCATGAAAGGATGGGCAATGCCTTCCAGCCTGGCGTATATTCAAAGCAGTATTTTAAAAACCAAACCAAGAATATAGAAAGTATATCTGGTGACCACAAGCTGCAAATGGGTTAAAGGGGCTGGGGGCAAGAATATCACAATAATGCCCAGGCCATGTGATCAAAGCCCCACCCCTGCCAGTCTTTTAAACCAGGCTTTGCTGGCTGAGGAATTCGGGAAGTTGAAGTCGACAAGTCTTAAAGTTGTCAAGGTTGGAGACCCCTGGTTTGAACATCAGAACTCCACTCCCTTTGCAGACACCCCTGTAAATTTAGATAATTTTTCTGAGGTGGGAGGCCTGAAATTCATCAGGTGTCCTGATCCCGGACAGGCCTCGATTCTGTTCTCCAGGCTTAGCCTTCCCTTCCTTTTTGCAGATGGGCTAAAATACACACACACAACAAGCACACACGCACGCCCGCATGGCACTTAAATGGAATTAAGGACTCCAGCTGCAAAGGCTGTGCAAGGACTGAACATTCAAGTGTGGAGTGAACTTTCCTCCTGTTCAAATCAAACCACACGAAATGTGCAATTTTGATTTTGATTTTTTTTTTTAGATCTCCAAATGGAGCCAATTGGCTTTATACCCACGTACATTCTGCCTTTAGATGGTGTAAATCACACCCCCACATTCCCTCCAGAGAGTGTGACCCCCAAAGCACCCCCTGAGTATCCCCAGCTGGGGAATGGGCTCCACGGGGTCAACCACAACCCCAGGCTGGCCCTCTTGGTGTCGCCCCCTCAACCGTCCCCTCCATCCTTCCGGCCAGCTCTGCTGAGTTTACTCACATCGGAGGCAGGTCCCTTGTCAGCCCCCGGGCAGGAGAAGGTAACAAACTCATGGCACCTCTTGTGGACAACGAAGCAACAAACTGCAACGAGAAAAGTGAGGGTGCAGGTTAATGGGGGGCTCATGAAAAATTCTTCACTCCGGCTGAGGGATAATCCTTGGGGTACCCCATGTTATCCCTGCCATTTCTTGCACTCCACATCCTGATTTTGCATTTAATGTGGATTTGCAAGGCAGAAGTAATTTGTTTTCCTGACTTTTAAAAAAATAAGATGAATTTGTTTAATTTACGGATGTAACAAGATTATCCCTCACCTTTAAGTGGAGTGTGGGGGTGTAGAAACAGACCTTGCAAGATTTTTCTCTGCAAAAGTCATGAAGGATTCTGCAGAGAAAGCCATTCATCTCTGTGAATTAGTGGCCAGCAAAGTCAGGCTGTGCAGGGGCCTTTGCTAACTCTAGTGACCATGGCCCACAGCCAAGATGGATGGGAACTGTAATCCAAAACACTTGGAGATTGAGGAAAAGGTCTCAAGGGATGTGATTAGATCAAGCGGTTGGTTTGTCTGCTACTCTAATCCAAACACAGTCTTAGCAGATTCATTTTAATCCAGACTCAGCCCTTTGTGCCCAGGAACAATAAAGAAACAAGAGGCAGAGACTGATCATTATCCAGGGGTCCCCAAACTCTGGAGTGAGTCCGTCTCTTAAGACAAATGGCACAAACATCTGGCTCTCCTTCTGCACTTAACCAGCACTGCAAATTGCTGATTTGTCCAGGGAGACCTACAATTCTTGGGTGGTTCAGACTCAGAGCAGTGGTGGGATTCACATTTTTTTACTACCAGTTCTGTGGGTGTGGCTTGGTGGGCGTGGCAGGGGAAGGAGACTGTAAAATCTCCAGTCAGAGGTGGGATTGGCCGGTTCTCCAAACTACTCAAAATTTCTGCTTCCGGTTCTCCAGAACTGGTCAGAACCTGCTGGTTCAGAGGCAGAGCTAATCCCCAAGTGCCACAATCTGTTTCTTCTGACAAACTGGTGTGGTGGTATCAGCGATTCTGCTCATCAGGCATCCCGATTCACTCCACCCTTGCAACGCTGGGTCTGCGGGCTTTTTACCACCCATGCTCAGAGCAGAAGGACAACCATACTTATCTATTTATTGAATTCAGAGGTGGGATTCAGCCAGTTCTGACCGGTTCTGGAGAACTGGTAGCAGAAATTTTGAGTAGTTTGGAGAACCAGCAAATCCCACCTTTGACTGGCCCCACCCCCTTCTATTCTCTGCCTCCCATTGAGTCCCAGCTGATCGGCTGGGTCTTCTTTGGTTTCCCTGTACAGGAGAATGGAGCTGGAAAGCAGGCTAGTGGGGTGGGGAGGGAAGGGGGATTTTGCAGTACCCTGCCACACCTACCAAGCCACGGCCACAGAACCAGTAGTAAAAAAAATTTGAATACCACCACTGATCGGGTTTATATGACCCCTCCCCCCAACCCACGGAAGGGGACTCTGGGTGGCATACAATAAAACAATATATTATAGAACCATTTTTATAAATATAAAATATTTGGTAAAACCACTAAACCAGGGGTGTCAAACTCAAGGCCTGCGAGCCAGATCCAGTCCATGGGGTGCTTAGATCTGGCCCACGGGGGCACCTTGGAAAAAGTGAAGGACTAGCCCACGGTGCCTCTGCCAGAGAAAATGGGCTCCCGAGCTCTGTTTCCAGCTGCGATTGCCTCCTGCAGCCCTCTGCCAGTGAAAATGGAGCTTGGGAGGGCCGCATGTGTTTTTGCTCCATTTTCACTGGCAGAGGGTTGCAGGAGGTGGTCGCAGCCAGAAACAGAGCTCGGGAGCCCGTTTTCTCTGGCAGAGCACTCAGGCCTCCAAAGGCACCCCTGGCATGAGTGACATTGAACTGGCCACGCCCACTCTGGCCACACCCATCCTGGCCCCCTGAGGTCAAACAGAACCCTGATACGGCCCTCAATGAAATCAAGTTTGAAACCCCTGCACTAAACCAAAAGCAATTAAACGTAAATGAAAACAAGATCGCAACAAGATTGTTAAACATGGTGCAGCCAATGCGTGCAGGCTCCCTGCAGCCAGTGCTGTAGGCGAACATCAGTTGGGGAGGAAAATGCATATAAATGTGAAGGCTGGATACATAAAAAGTTCAAAGCTGTAAAGACCCCTCTCGCAAATGCCAGAATTGGCACCGCCAGTCCTCTTTGGGGCCCTCCAGATGTCTGCAGAGGACTAGCAGAGCCAGCAGGGGCAGTTTGGGAGCACGTGGCCATCTCAGCAGTCAATCGATCAATCGATCAAGCCAAGCCATTCTTGTCACCAAAATGTAAAATCACCAAAGCAAAGCTGGCTGAGGAACTCTGGGAGTTGAAGTCCACAAGTCTTAAAGTGCTGAAAGTTGGAGAGCCCTGCTCTAGAAAACAGGCTGCCTCTCACCTGAGGTGGGCCTTTATCAGTGACTGAACCCTCCACCTACCCACCCCCGCATTTGCTGCTCCTTGGAGAAGCCTGAAGGGTTGAAAAATGCACAGGGCAGCTCCCCCCGCCCTTTCCAAGACAGCCCAACCTCTGCAGTTGCAAAACACATCCAAGGCATCTCAAGTTATCATCAGCTTTCCTCTTGGATAAATTACTGGGTTTCCTTCTCAATTTCTCAAAGAGGAAGGCAATCTGCTTTACTGATCTCCCTTCCCCCTCCTCAGCTGAGCCTGCCCTTCTCAGCTTGGCCAAGCTGCCCTGGCCAGCCTTGGGTGGTGGAGGTGGGGGTTGTCCCCATTTTGGGAAGTTTTCATGGCTTGCTAGCATAAATTACCTTCCCTAAAGTATCAGCTATCTTTGAAGCCTGGGCGCCTTAGGGGGGTGAAAAGGATGTTTAAAAAAATAATCTTCCTCTGGTGGTTCATCAAGTGAAGATGCCACAAGGAAGCAGCTACTGGGTAGATCATATCTGCATTCACACACAAACAACACACACACACACACAAATTGTTTTGAAGACCTTCGTTTCCCCGATGCTCTTTGCTTTGGCGAGTCTTGGAAACATGTCAGTTTTGATTCTATCAGAATGTCTTAGCAATTCTGTTTGCACTGTTCTGTTTTTATTTATTGATGGTTTACATCCATGTAGTGAACAAGCAGCTTTTCCAAGCAGAATTTGTTCCAAATGGAGAACAGGCTGGTTGAAAAGGGGACTGTACTTTCTCATAATTGTGTGCAAAGGCCACTGGAACTGACCAAATGAATTTCCCCTGGCCTCCTCGCATTGAAATGTAGGAGCCTGATGTCTTCCTTCCTTTGCACTACTGTTTTAAAAAAATGATAACAGATAATCAGAGTTGGAAGGGACCTTATAGGTCATCTAGTTCAACCCCTCACCCAAGCAGGAGGCCCTACAACATCTCTGAGAGGTGGCAGTCCAGTCTCTTCTTGAAAGCTTCCAGTGCTGAAGCTCCCACAACTTCCAAAGGCAATTTCTGTTCCATGGGTTGATGGTTCTCACTGTCAGGAAATTCCTCCTTATTTCCAGACTGAACCTCTCCTTGTTCAGTTTCCATCCATTATTCCTTGTCTGGCCTTTGGGGGCCTTGGAAAATAGCTTGACCCCCCTCCTCCCTGTGGCAGCCCCTGAGATATTGGAAGACTGCTATCCTGTCTCCCCTGTTCCTTCTCTTCACTAGACTAGCCAGGCCCAGTTCCTGCAACTGTTCATCGTATCTTTTAGCCTCCAGTCCCTGTGAAATGAAAGCAAAGAAGAGGGAAAGGAAGGGAAGCCGCTGAGAAGCATTTCCAAGTTTGCTCCCTTATACAGTCATGAGTGTCTCCAACCACCAGGGCAGTGGCGGGATTCAAAAAAATTTACTACCGGTTCTGTGGGTGTGGCTTGGTGGGCATGGCTTGGTGGGTGTGGCAGGGGAAGGATACTGCAAAATCCCCCTTCCCTCCCCACCCCACTAACCTGCTTTCCAGCTCCGTTCTCCTGGGCAGGGCAACCAAAGGAGACCCAGCTGATCAGCTGGGACTTGATGGGAGGCAGAGAAGAGATGGGGTTGGCGGGGCCAGTCAGAGGTGGGATTGGCCGGGTCTCCAAACTACTCAAAATTTCCGCTATCAGTTCTCCAAAACTGGTCAGAACCTGCTGAATCTGACCTCTGCAGCAGGTCATCCAGAGGCAGAAAAAAAGAAGGAATGGAAGCAAGGAAAGGTTCCCAAGGGACGGTCTGTAAACAGGGCACCTCCTCTTTCAGAGCTGTCAAACCCTGAGAGGGAAATGAGTGGTGGTGGGAGATCCTTTGTTCTCTGCAGAAGACAGAAAGGGAGGAGACCAGCCCCACTGCAGGATACACCGAAATGCCTATGTACGTTGCTATGTACGTTGCTCCATGTACCACAGCCAAGTGGGAGAGGTGGGCTGATGCAAGGGGAGACCCCAGAGGGAAGGAAGTTGTCTGTGGGTGGGGGTAGCCAGCTAGGATGCTTCTGTCTGGGCGAACCTGTAGAGACAAGGGTGGGCCTCAGATGGACAGTCCATGCAGGAATTCTCTCACTGCTGGGGAATGAGTGGGCTTGTTGGAGACGCAACAAGAATGGTGCCCCATTCGGACACATGTGTTTGCAATAGCCTGACAGTCTAGTCTTTGTCAAGTCATTGTATGTATTACTCTGCCACTGAGGCAGGCTATGTTTTTCTCAGACCGGTCCGCGTTCTTTTGAATTGCATATCTACTATGTGGAATTGTGGGAATGGGCTCTCTGGGGCCTTCTCTTGGCTGACAAGCTAGTCCATCAACACTGTGGGCTAGGAATTTCCAATCCTGAACTTTAAAATGTGTGGACTTTAACTCTCAGAATTCCCCAGCCAGCATGAACAATTCTGGGACTTGAGATCCACATATCTTCAACAGCAGTGAGATCCTACCTCTTCCACTATCGGTTCTATGATTGTGCATGCGTGCCCTGGCACCTAATGCGTGCATGTGCAGCTTTCCCCACACCAGCTGAGGCCTGCAGCATCAATCAGCTGAGAGGAGAAAGAAGAGGAAAGTGCAGGGGCGCGTGGGAGGGCCGATCCTGCTCTTTTCTTTCTCCTCTCAGCTGATCGTCGGAGGCTTTGTTTTATTTTTCACCACCGGTTTGGGCAAACCAGTCTGAACTGGTAGCACACCACCACTGTTCTTCAAGGTGCCAAGATTGGGAATGCTCCACCAGGAATTATCCAGAACCAAAGACAAGATACAGGAGGAGGAAAGAAACCATGTAATTTACAACATCAACGGTAACAGTTGCAACCATTTCTAGTGGGACAAACATCAGTCAATTGAAAACCAGAATCCATGAACACTGGCTTGCAGTCCATTGCCACCACCCCAAATCTCTAATCTCTACCCACATTGACACTGAACAGCAATTGGAGCAATGCAAGAGTCATCGGCCACGCTACCACCCTCCACGCCCGCGAGTTAATCAAAGCCTGGCACCCCACAAGCAATTGCAGCAACAAATTGACCTACAACCAGCCTATGAACCCCTTGGAATTGAAATCAACCACACAGCCAAGCAGAAATGGCACCAACCATCAACCATCCCACACAACCCCCGCAACCAGCTGTTCACCTCCCAAAGACCGTCACCGGACCTGACCTCCCCATTTGCAAGACCCATCACAAGACCTTCACTTCATGTGTCCCATACCTGACCCATCACAAGACTTCACTTTATGCAATCCACACCTGATCCATCACAAAACCCTCGCCTGACATGACCCTCGCCTGACCTGACCATCACAAGTCCTTCTGACCACACAAAGTCCTTATAAGCAGAAGAACATGGACACTGACATCCCCTAAACTCTGCTGAAGACGTTACCCAGCCTGGTAATGAAACACTCAGAAACCAACCCACAAGCTCGGAGAACGAACCTCCACCCTCACTGGAAACCCTTGCTATGGGCTCCAGTACTCCTGGGATGGAAGACTGGATGGACTTGCAACAGATGAACCACTTCCTTATGGTCAGAGGTTATGAACGGACCGTAAGGGTGAAATGCAGTTCATTCATTCATGCAATTTGACCTGCCTGAGATACGCAGGTCAAAAGATCCTGTGGCGGCCTCCACAGGGTCATGCAGCTTTCATCAGAATGACAAAACTGTCTGCCCGTCACAGGTGTGTCTGTGATGCTGCTCAAAGAGACAAAAGGGGGGGGGGGGCATTTGGGATGTGACATGGCTGCTTTCATCAGCCTGGTTGCCCTGCCCACTGTTGGGGACCTCCTGATGAGAACCCTCTGCATCCTCTTCCCCCCCCCCCGCTTTTTTTTCTTTCTCCGTCGTTCGTTCTGTTTAGTTATTTTTAATTTTTAAAAATTGGAAAAAAAATTTTTGCTGCAAGAATCAGACCACCCATCTCCAATTCTGGATCCCCAATTAGCAGCTGAATTCTCACAAGTCTTGGTTTCTGTTTGGGGTTAAAAGCAAAATCCTCACCTCTGCCAAGGAAGTTCTTGAGGTCTAGTTATGCCCTTAAGTGGTTTTAACACTCATGGTGACTGCAGGAAGAGCCCAACAAATATTAGAAGCTGTTGGGAAGCTGGTGGGGTGGCGTGTCTAATCTGCTGCTCTTAAGCATATAAACAGTTTTATCTGTTGCACATAAAAACCAGGCAGAGTTTCTGTCACTCTCATGGATACTATCTTGACTTTTTTGATCATGTCCTATGGATGCCCCATTGTGGGGTCCAGGAAAGCAGTGGGGGTTTCCCTCACATGGCAAAGAATTTTATCCCTGGCAGGGACCTTCTCCTGTCCTGAGAAGCTGCTTCAGAGAACCTGGGTTATTTGGATATCTATTTCATCTATTTCAAGGCTGGCTTTTTGCTTTCTGCTTTCTGCAGAACCACTTCCTGTTTTCAACAGACCATCTCAGGTTTGCCTTTGGGAAAAAGCAACCGCCCACGAGACCAGCAGGTGCTTCCTTTGGCCCACCCAGCCACGACCAGTGCCTAGCGGTGCCCCAAGTCTGCTGCAGCCAGTGATGCCAGGTGGTATAGCATCAACGGGGAGGTAGGAGAACCCCAACCCAGCCAAGGGTGCCCACCAGGCTCAGCTGGAGTCCACCAGGCAGCCAAGAGCAAAGACCTTGCTAGGTGACACAGCTAACCCGGGTGCAGAGGCCCAGTGCTGCCCACAAGCTCTGAATTCAAGCCTGGAAATGGAAGCCAAAGGCCGAAATCCAAAATGAACTCAGACAGATCCAGCTGTTGGCCAATTAGCAGAAGGCAATGTGGTTCACACTGGCAAATGCATTTACGCTCCTGGAAAGCCCTGGGGCACACTCGCCCACTGAACATGGTGCAGTGGTGGTATTCTACCAGTTCGGCCTGGTTCTGCTGAGCCGGTAGCGGTGATGAGCAGCGGAGACCGAACTGGTTCTCTCCGCCACTCTGCTGTTGGGCCCACCCGCCCACCTGAGCTCCCATACTCACCTTTATTCCCTGCTTCTGAAGCACAGCTGCTTTGCGCGGCACAGAATGGCGCCACGCGGCAGCTGCTGAAGCAACCGGGATTGTGCAGGTTTGCAGGAGACGAGTTGGAACGCCTCTGCGCCTGCACAAAGTGCGCATTTGGTGCGTGTGTGCATGCAAAGTGTATGCACGTGTGCAAAGTGCTTCCGTCAAGCCACGCCCACCGAACTGGTGGTAAAACTTTTTGAATCCCACCCCTGACATAGTGGTGTTTACTGCAGGAGATGCCATTGGGGGCGGGCAGTGTCAAGAAGGCAGCAGGGTGGCAGAGGAGGACAAAAGGTGGTGGAAAAGATGGGAACTGGGAAGAACTGGAGACCTTCCCCCTCCGTCTCACTCTGGTGGGGACACTAGCAAGGTCCGGCCCCATCTCAGGCTGCAGCCTTGCCCAGCATGCTTTCTGGGTTAACCCAATGTGGGGAACCCCTAGTTAATTAAACAAGCTTAGCACACAGCACAGATAGCTTTGCAAACTAAGATTACTATTAACTAAGTTTAATGTGCACTCTCCACTGCATCCAGTAGGGCTAATGAGTAGGTTTAAGACTGTTGCTTAAATTATATGTAGAGGTAAATAATAGCAATAGCCATAGCTCTACTCCCCCCACGCAATGGATACACCATCCCCTTCCTCCAGATGGTGTCATGAATGGGTAGAAAAATGAAGGAGGACCGCCTGGTGGCCTCCTTCTCATCTGTTCACCTCTGTGTTATGAACATGAAAGTGATAAGGCTAGAAGGACCCAAAGCCCCTCCCTTGGGGTCTGTCCACAGGGCTTGTGTCCAGCAGCTCTAGAAAGTTGGGATTGATTGATTTTTTTGGTTGATTGATTGTCTTCTAATGCAAATTCCTGCCTGTTGCTCCCTTTCTCCCTGCTTTTAATTCTATTCTGCCAGTTAACTGCTCCTGCTATTTGCAAATGTTTCACAAATATTATGCTTTAGCTGAGCTAAGTGGCGTGTGTACTTGTTCTGATCTGGATGGAGTGTGCTGGGCATACATTAAGCCAGAAAGTACCCACAGTAAATTTTCCAAACCCCTCACCACACACACACACACCGCTTAGAAGTTTCCACATTAGAACATAGCCACTCTTTCTCTCCCCATGCGCACCCCACCCACGTGCTCACAATTACAGCTCTGCAGAATGCACTGGGGTCCCAAGGCTAAGATATGCTTTTGAAGGTGGCATGAGGGGCAAGCAGACTGCCAGGCATTAGCACTCCCACACAGCGGGCAGAGGGATTTTTCAGAATTTCACAATTCAACAAAATGGAGAGCAAATGTTGACTTCAACTCCCAGAATTCCTCCTCCAGTCATGTTAGCTCAGGAATTCTGGGAGTTGAAGTCCACAAGTCTTAAAGTTGCCAAGGTTGGAGACCTCTGTGCTAGAGGGAGCATGGCTGGCTGGGGAATTCTGGGAGTTGAAGTCCATCCCTCTTCAAGTGGCCAAGGATGAGAAATTCCACTCTGGAATGTCCCAGGGAGTTTCGTGGAGGGCAGCTTTGCCCAGCTTTGCAATCCAAGAACCTTAAACTGGAAACCCTGCTATGGGATGAAAGGGTGGGTGGGTGGGTAGGTGAATATTGGGACCTGAAGAGCAGGGAAGACCCCTTCCAAAGACACCCAGCTCCATACAGCATTGCCACTCTCATCTTGCCTGAAGCCCTGGGGTGGGATTCTACCGGTTTGGACCAGTCCTATAGAATCGGTTGTTATGGTTCTGCACAGTTCAGAGAACCAGCAAATCATGCCCCTGGCTGGCCCCTCCCCTCCCTGCCCAGCCAGTCCTTATCGCGCATGTGTGACATTGCGCGCATGCCCAACACTGTTGACTGTGTTCGCCCCCACCCAGTCACTCCTTAAGGTATTTTTCCCCCCCTCCCGATGATCAGCTGTTTCGATGATCAGCTGTGCCGGGATCCCCCTTGCTGTCTTACTGCTTCACCCAGGAGGCTTCCCTGAGGCCCAGGAGGCAAAAAGGGGCGTGGGGGCAACAAAATGGGGAGGAGGGTTTGCAGAAGAAGAAGAAGATGAGGAAGAGGAAGAGGAGGAGGAGGAAGAAGAAGAAGAAGAAGAAGAAGAAGAAGAAGAAGAAGAAGAGGAGGAAGGAGAAGAAGAAGAAGAAGAAGAAGAAGAAGAAGAAGAAGAAGAAGAGGAGGAGGAGGAGGAGGAGGAGGAGGAGGAGGAGGAGGAGGAGGAGGAAGAGGAAGAAGAAGAGATGTCCACCCAGTCACATGGCCACACCCACACGGCCAAACGCCCACCTAACCACACCCACAGAACCGGTTGTTAAAAAATTTGAATCCTACTCCTACTGGAGCCCCCCGCCAAGGAAGATCTCCCGTTCCTGGCCCTCCTTTGCCAATATCCTGATGGGAAATGTGGCCTCTGCTCTTTAGCTCCTTCCTGTACATCTGTGCAAGGCCCCAAGGATGGGGCAGGATTCGCATTCGAATCGAGACAGTACAGCCGTTCTCTACTTCTAAATCATTTGGCCCATTTTCTCCTGGCCCCGAGGGAGGCTGTGCAGGAGCCCCTTGGCATGAAGTCAAAGGCCCCCAAGGGCCGGATGCAGCCGCAGCAGCCTGGAGGGAATTGGGGGCTTCGCCTGCTCTCTGTGCAGACTTGGAGGGAGCTGCAGTGGAAGCCCTTCTTCACCCCACTGCAGAGGCCGACTCGCACCTGCCCAGAGGTTCCCGTGCGACCTTGCATGAGGTTGGGGCAGCTGGTTGTATCCTTGCCTGGCGGATGCATCTCCAGCAGGAGAAGCCTCAGCAAGCCTTCTCTGCCTACCAAGGACCAGGGACCTCCCTGGGGAAGCAGAGGCCCCTTGACACATTTTTGCAAATTCTTTGTCGTTTCCCCCACACACACACACATACACACACACTTCCCCCCTTTTTTTTTTAAAGTTCAAGAAGGTTTAAAGGCTTGGTGGGCAAGTGAAGGATGAAGAGAACCAGGAGGCCTGCAGACAAAGTCCTCTGTGTAATCCTCCAGCCTGATTCATCAAATGTCACCACCACCACCACCCCGGTCCATCTGGACAGACACACACACACACGCCTCGCATTTTCCCAGGGCTTCATCTGTCTCCTTTATTTCTCGTTTCCACAAAAGGAAAAACTGTGCAGAGGGAAAAGAGGGCATGTTGCACACTTTGTTTGGACCAGTGAGGGTGGGGTCCTCCTTGTGGAAACTCCCCCCAAATGTTATTTTCTGCAGGCCGCACAGACCTGAGCTGCCAATGCCACCAGGAGGGTCGCCTCTCCTTCCTTCATACCCACTTTCGTGACGCCAATGGGCAGGTCCAGGGCCCATTGGCGCCCTTGAAAAACACCACTTCCCTAGTGAATGACACGCAATCCAAGAAACGATTCCAATTCTCCATATTGATCCAATGTCCGATTGAAAAGAAATCCGGGCATTGCAGCAGAGGCTTCCATGCCTTTGCTGGACTTTGGGAGAAGCCGCCACTGCTGTTTTCCTGCCCTGCCAAATCCTGCAAGCAGATCCCAGACTCTGGACTAGCTGCCAGTCTAAAGCCAGAGGGCAGAGAGGCAGGGGTGGGGGGTGGGGGAGTAAGGCTTATTCAGAGTTTTGCAGCATTAATTCAGCACCAGAAAAATAAACACAGATGGCTGATGCTTCATTTAACGTCTTTATAAACATAATAAGGAGATTTTACAAACCAGTTGTAGATTTCTCCAACATGGAGCAAACTCAAACAGAAACATGTTGCAAGTAACTTCAGGAGCTCAGAAACAGACATCAGTTTCACTTTAGTTCAGCAGGCAAGCATTATACACAGTAGAGGAGAGAAACAGTTTCATTTTCAATAGACAGACTCAAAGCTCAACATAGCTGCAGAGCTTAAAATAGAGCCACGCCTGGGCTACTTCTGATTTCAGTTTCCAAACCGTCCTCATTGGCTGACCCTGTTACGATGCTCTATTCCAGTTCATAAATATACTCTGAAGAGGCTCTTGTTCTTTGCCCCACCCCCCACCCTCCACCCCTTGGCATTCCTGCAGTAGCTCAGAGTGGGGTCTGCAGAGGTCAGGCAATGGATCAGCCAGATGTTCCCAGAACCCCACTTCATGGACAGGAAGCTCCCCCACTCTTTCCTCCTCACTCTCTCCCTCCTTCCATAGGCAGACTCTGCAACGGAGCCTGGCAAAGAATCCCACACTGTCCTCTTTTTACAGAACATAGAGTAACATGGGTGGAAGGGACCTTGGAGGTCTTCTAGTCCAAGCCCCTCTTTTGGGTCAGGAAGGGGCAGGAGCATCTTTCCTTGCTGCTTGGCTGGAGGAGAAGCCACAGGGGACCGGTCAGGGGTCCCAGAGCTCCTAAGCAGCCTCCCCCCTCTCTCCCCCAAGAGATCAGCCGTACAGAGGGCACCTGCTCGAGAGAATCGTGGGCCCTCCTCAGGCTTTGAGGGGGGCGCTACTTTTGCAGAGCCTCGGGGCTGCCTAAAGAGGGGGAGCTGGAGAGGAAAGGAATGGCAGTCCTTGGGCCTGGCTGCAGAGACATGCTTCTCTTCTCTGGGGTGTTTCTACCCCATGAAATGGTTGAGAGTCTGAATAGTTTGGGGCTGCTACGGGAAGCCATTTTTCATCCGTTTGGCCTCTTCTAACAGTGCAAACCTGTTGATTACTCATCAGTCTTGGGGACAGAACGGCTTCATTTCAAAAACGCGTCATCTATTCTGATTTCAGGGTGAAAGAAAGAAGCCCCTTGTCCCCTGCTGGACTATAACTCTCACCCTCCCAGCCCTTGCCCACTCTTTGCCCATCTCTGCTGTCCAGAGAATTGGCAGCAGCCCCTCCCCAGCTGCAGCCAAGAGCAGGCCCACCTCTGAGGGACCCCAGGGGCCTTCTTGCCCCTTCCCCTCAGCCATGGGAGCCTCCCTAGAAAGGCCCAAAGTAAACCCTCAGGACAGCCAGTGGAGAAGAAGCCAGGCTGAGGCCTTTTGGCGAAGATGTCATGGAGGACAGCCAGTTTGCCTAGGAGTGAAAGCAGCCGGCGAGAAAGCAGGCGACTGTGAATTCTAGCAGAGGTGATATTCAGCCGGTTCTGACCAGTTCTGGAGAACCGACAGCGGAAATTTTGAGTAGTTCAGAGAACCGGCCAATCCCACCTCTGACTGGTCCTGCCCCCATCTATTCTCCACCTCCCATCAAGTCCCAGCTGATCGGCTGGGTCTCCTTTGGTTGCCCTGCACAGGAGAACAGAGCTGGAAAGCAGGTTAGTGGAGGAAAGGGGGATTTTGCAGTATATCCTTCCCCTGCCACGCCCACCAAGCCACGCCCACCAAGGCACACCTAAAGAACCAGTAGTAAAAAAAAAATGAATCCCACCATTGAATTCTAGTCCCTACTTTGCCATGAAAGCCAGTGACTTTGGGCCAATCACCAGGAGATGGTGAGTTCTAGTTCTGCCTTAGGCATGAAAGCCAGATGGATGACTTTGGGCCAGTCCCTCCCTCTCTTTCAGCCCAACCCACCCCACAGGGTTGTTGTTGTGGGGAAAAGAGGAGGAAAGAGAATTACATTATATGTTTGTCACCTTGAGTTATTTATAAAAAAATAATAAAGATAGAATAAAAGTCAAATCAGTAAAATAATAATAGATGGGCTGTGCCACCCTTCTGCCCCCAGTCTGCCACTTCTGAATAACTGGCACAGCCAATACTTATGGGTGAGAGGGCCCAGCTCACAAACCCTGGGGTGGGCTTCTGTGGGTTCTCCCACACCCATGACCCTGTGGTCGTCTCTGTCCGTGGCTGCCCATGGACCGGCCCTCGTCCTGAGATCTGGCGACTACCTGGGACAATGGTGGGATTCAAATACTTTTACCACCGGTTCGGTGGGCATGGCTTGGTGGGCGTGCTTTGTGCACGGGCACACACTTTGCATGCGCGCGTGCACCAAACACGCACTTTGTGCAGGCACAGAGGCATTCCAACTCACCTCCTGCAAGCCTGCACGATCCCAGTCGCTTCAGCAGCTGCCACCCGGCACTCTTCTGTGCCGCGCAAAACAGCTGTGCTTCAAATTCAGAGGATGAAGGTGAGTATGGGAGCCCGGGCGGGTGGGTGGGCCCAGCGGAGAGAACCCATTCAGTCTCCGCTGCTTATCGCCGCTACCAACTCGGCTGAACCGGGCCAAACCGGTAGAATATCACCACTGACCTGGGAACTC
The DNA here is from genome assembly GCA_009733165.1 of Naja naja. Taxonomy (NCBI): domain Eukaryota; kingdom Metazoa; phylum Chordata; class Lepidosauria; order Squamata; family Elapidae; genus Naja; species Naja naja. Next base: position 1,776,964 of record CM019164.1, on the reverse strand, counting down.
TCCCCTGGGGCTGGATGGCATCCCCGCTTTCTCTTCCGTCCGACCTGCCCTTCCTTCCCTTCCTTCTAGTCCTTCCTTGCCCTGCCTGTGAACTGCCTTTAATTTGCACTTAATTAAACAGCCTTTCATTTTGGAAACCATCCAGGCACCCCAAGGATTTCAGGGGAGCCCCTTCCAATGCTCTGCCCCCAGCTGTGCCCACCCTGCACCAAAGAGCAGCTATGTCTGCTTCAGCTCTGGAGCTGCCCAAATTTATCTGACTGATGGAATCTGGGACAGCAACTGCGAGAATCGATTAGCTAGCATGAGCTAATTGCGGAACGCCTTTCACTTTGGAAGAAGCAGTTGGGCAGTTCTGGTTTTCCGGCCCTTCTTTGGCTGCTGCAGCCCTCCACGCCCAGCCTCTTCCCAGGGGAAGCATGAATTCCCAGCCCGAGAATGAGGTAGCAAGATGGTGGCAGCGGCAGCTGGAATCGGAATGCCACAGCCCAGCGAGACGTGTGTGTGTGTGTGTGTGTGTGTGTGTGTGTGATAAAGTGTGACTGTTTTGTCTGGCAGCCACTTCCATGACTGGCATCCAGGGCCAGCAAAGAATTTTTACATGGAAGAAACCACCAAAAACAATGATCTGAGATGAGATGGATCAGCCTCAGAAGTCTGGGTGATGGGAAAACAAGCAATCCAAAGCCCAGGCAAACAGAGGGCAAGAGGCAAGTCTAGTGGGCTCTAGGGATGGAGACCCTCTAGAAAGGCAGAAATCCACTACAACTAAACTATTGTTTGTTTGTTTGCTATCTGTTTATTTAACAGAATAACAGAGTTGGAAGGGACCTTGGAGGTCTTCTAGTCCAACCCTGCCTGAGCAGAAAATCGTATTCTATTCCAGACAAGTGACTGTCAAATCTCTCCTTGGAAGCCTCCAATGATGGAGCACCCACAACTTCTGAAGGCAAATCGTTCTGCTGGTTTATTGTTCCCACTGTCAGGAAGTTTCTCCTTAGTTCTAGGTCGCTTCTCTCCTTGATTGGTTTCCATCTTTATATTTATATCCTTTATATTTATATCCCACCTTTATTATAGTTGCAAGTAACTCAAGGTGATGTAATACTCTTTCTTCCTTCTCTTCTCCCCGTAACCACCACCTTGTGAGGTAGAGGAGGCGGGGGGGGACTGGCCCAAGGCACCCAGCTGGCTTTTATGACTAAGGTGGGAACTTACCATCTCCTTCCTATCTTGGTGCCTTAACAACTACACCAAACTGGCTCTTACAATTAATTATCCTTGCCTCTATTTTAAATTTTATGTTCAATTTATGTTTAATATATGTTTATAATATTTTACTTCTACATGGCCTAGAGTCTCTATGTGAGGCAGTTTCTAAATATGATGAATAAAAAATAAATAAAAACTTATCTTGGAATTTTAAAAAACCTGTAATGGCAGCCATCACATCATGTCAGGGGTGCGTTAAAGTACCAGAAGAGAATTTAAATGCTACTCCCCAAAAACCCACCCAAAAATGGTTATTAGACAGCCAGACCACAAAGACTGCAGATATTCTGAAGCAGTGGCCATTCCGAATCATAAAAGAGCATCTGAATTTGGCCCAGAAACTGACAGGCCACCAATCTAAGCTTCTTTTCCTTGTAGTTCTGGGGTCCTTTGAACAAGCCTAGTTGGGCCAATTAAAACTGTCAATTTCTCCCCAGCAGAAGCTTGTGTGCCATATACAAGCTGTGTTTGAGGCACTTCAAATCCAGGCTGGTGGGTAGCTATGAACTACGACCCCTATGAACCTGCACTACAGATAATCGGCTGGTTGTATAAGAATGACTACTCATCCATAGGAAGATGGAGGACCTATAGCCAGCTGTGCTTCCAGGCAGCTAGTAATGAAACCTCCAAACTCAAATGTAGTGTTTCTGAACCTCAGCAAATTTTAAGATGGGTGGACTTCAACTCCCAGAATTCCCCAGCCAGCCATGCCTCTTCAAGTTGCTGAGCTTACAGAAACACTTCTGTAATTTGGATTTTCTTCAGCACACAGGCAAAGTGTTTGATCAGAGCAAGCAACTCCCCTCTCTCCAACGTAACAAGATGGTTACTCAACCGAAGAACTGGACTCTTTGGGCTGTAGGAGCTTCTGGAACCGTTCTTGTTCTGAAGCGGTCCATAAATTGGTCTCTCCCTCATGCACAACTCTTTCAAAGTGCCTAACTCTTTAAAAACTGTATTTTGGCTGTCCTCTACTCTTCTGACCTGGGCTCTCCCCTGTGCCATCATGTTTCTCCTGGGTTAATTATCCACTTTTGCACATTTAATCCTTAACCTCCCCACCTTTCAGGCTGGAAAGAATGGAGTAGGAGCCAGCATTTGGGGGGTGGGGGCGGGGTTCTTTATTTACACTTGTGTAGCAACCAGCAAATCAATGCAGAGGGCAGGGAAGGTGTGCCTCCCCCCTTTTCAGCCATTCAGCATGCTGCCTTTGAAATAGACAATAGGGCAGCAATGGGCAAGGTACATTTCCTTGGTCTCCCCTACCACGGCTCTGTTCATTAGCCACAGAGCAGGTGCCCTGGGTTAAGGTGGGTGGGAGGGCAGCCAGTTCTTTAAACAATCAACCTTGGCTCCAGCGGTTTCTGCCCTTTGCAGAATTTTGCATCCGTGCAATTTCTCCACAAAAGGTGTCCAGCTGGTATGTTTTCTTTATGCCACACAGCTCACCTGCAAACAGCCTTTTGCAAAGCAGTTCCAAGGCACAATGCCCCTTCAGCTGTGGGCTCACTCACCCCCCCCACAGGAGATTTTAAATTACACCAGAGCTGGGCAAAGAACTGGCACTTTTAAGCCCCTGCCAAGGAAAGTGGGTGGTGCCCTCAAATGCAGGACAGCGAACGTAACACAGCAAGCCCAGGCCCCCCCAGCCGAGCATGGAGTGGGGTGTGTGTGTGTGAGTAGGATGCAGAGATCACCCACTACCACCAGAAGGGGAAACCACATCAGCAAGGGAGCAGATCGTATTTTAGATTGAGAAATTCTTTCAGGGATTGACCAGAGGGAAGCAAGGAGAAGGGGATGCACAGAAATAGGGAGTGGGGGGGTTATATTCTGCACCGATTCTGCCTTTCAGGGAAGGCAAAACCCACAAGCTTTTGGGTTCTCTGGAGACCCCAATTCATTTCTTGCTCCCCTCCTCCAGGTTACTGGTGCTGCCAGCCTGCCAGCTGCTTCTACAAAGGCGGAGAGGAGAGGAATTCTTTCAAACGGCAGAGACAGAGATTGCTGGCATGTGGGCGAGAACCACCCACCACATCAGCCTCCAGCCCCCCATCCCATGGCATGACCCCTTTCTCCAAGGAGAACCAATTCGTCCACTATGCTCATCCTAACTAGGGGTGTAGGGGACTTCCCAGGTACAAGCAGTAGGGATGCGGGGACCCAGAAATGCTGTTTCTCTGAGGTGACTGCCATCTTGGAGTGGTCTTGCACCAAAGGTCTGGCTGGCACCAATTCTGGTGTCTTCTCCTAGCGTGGCCAAGTCAGAGATTTTCTGCAGGGTGGATGGTAGCATCCCGTGGATTCCTGATTGACCCCAGCATAGTTGTCAATGTCCTTAGGCTATATTGTTGAGTTTACGGTTTGATTCTTATTTTGCTGTTTTAATGGCTTATTGCAAGCTGATGAAAACTAGTATTACAGAATAACAGAATTGGAAGGGACCTTGGAGGTCTTATAGCCCAATGCCCGGCTCAAGGAGGAGACTTCATACTATTTCAGGCCAGAAGATAATCTAAAATTGTTGCTGTTGTTTTTATTTGTGAGCCGCCCCGAGTCTTCAGAGATGGGGCGGCATATAAGTCCCATTAATTAATAAATAAATAAATAAATAAATAAATAAATAAATAAAATTTTAAATTAGAAGATGCAGCCTTTTGGAAAACAGCACTAGCACTTAGACTTATATAGCAATAGCAATAGGCTTTAGGCTTCTATACCGCTTCATTTTGCTTTACAGCCCCTTCTAAGGGGATTACAGAGTCAGCCTCTTGCCCCCAACAATCTAAGTCCTCATTTGAGCCACCTCGGAAGGATGGAAGGCTGAGTCAACCTTGAGCCTGGTGGGATCTGAACTGCCAAATTACAGGCAGCCAGCAGTCAGCAGAAGTAACCTGCAGTTCTGCACTCTAACCACTGCAGAACCTCGGCTCTATATAACGCTTCATAGTACTTTTACAGCCCTCTTTTACAGCCTTTTGCTGGTGCAAAATGCGGCCGTGCGGGTTGTGATGGGAGTGCCCCAATACTCCCATGTTACGCCCCTCCTGCGTGAGCTGCATTGGATCAGGATCATCAGGATCAAACTGCTGACAGTGAGCAGTGACAATACTGCATTCTAACCAGTGCACCGCCACGGGTCCTTATAAGCAGAGAACTGAGGACTCTTGAACGCATTGGGGCTGGCTGCCCTGCTGGTATTCAGGGGGGGGGACTTTGTTGGTTTTTGGTTTTCAGACAACTCCAGATGGGGCAGAGGCGGAAATGCCACCCCAGTCCGTTTGTCAGAAGGAGACGGGGCCAGAAAATGACCCCTGGAGCCCAAAGCTGACTCCTTAATGTTAGCAGATGCTCTGCAACTATAAGCTTCCCACGTCTCCCTGACTTCTCTGCACAACCTTCTTCTCGCCCTCCTTCTACATTCAGAAGAACACCTCCTCCCCCTCCCCAATTGATCAGCAGGAAAGGAGGAGTCCCTAAATTGCTAGGAGATCCGCCCTGCTGCTCTTCAGGGGCCCCCCTCCACCTCCCAGCCCACCCTGCTCGGCTGGATTTCTCTAACAAAATTAGAAAGAGGAAACCAAGAAGCCTCTTTGTCACTATCGCCACCAGCAAAAGAGTCGGAGGCCCCTCGAAGGAAGTTCCTCTACGTGTTATCAAGGGCTATTTTAACCCACAAGGTTTCCGATGCTTCTGCTGCATGGCCAGTTATTTCTTCCTTCAAGGGAGGGGCAAACTAGCCCTCTCCCCCCAGCTAGGAGGCCTGAAAAGCCACCAACTGGAAAGGGGGCTGGCCTGGCCATGCCTGGCCAGTGATGGACCCCTCACAGAGGCCCCTCTGGCCACCTGCACCAAACTCCAGGATCTTTCTCCCCCCTTGTGCCACACACACCCAGATGCCCAGCCACCACTAGGTCCTTACAAGCCACCCTGGGCTCACACATGACCCAGAGGCAGCCCCAGACAAGCATCTGGTGGCACAGTGGTTAGAGTGCAGTACTGCAGGCTACTTCTGCTGACTGCCAGCTGTCTGTAATTTGGCAGTTCGAATCTCACTGGCTCAAGGTTAACTCAGCCTTCCATGCTTCTGAGATGGGTAAAATGAGGAGCCAGATTGTTGGGGACAAGAGGCTGACTCTGTAAACTGCTTAGAGAGGGCTGGAAAGCACTGTGAAGCAGTATATAAGTCTAAGGGCTATTGCTATTGCCCTTCCTTCCTTCCTTCCTTTCTTCTTTCCTTCTTTCCTTCTTTCCTTCTTTCCTTCCTTCCATCCTTCCACCCACCCACTCATTGTGCACAGTGGTTAGAATGCTGTATTGCAGGCTAACTCTGCCGACTGCCAGCAGTTTCATCCTGAGCAGCTCAAGATTGACTCAGCCTTCCATCCTTCCGAGGTGGATAAAATAAAGACCCGGATGGTTGGGGGAAATAGGCTGACTCTGTAAACTGCTTAGAGAGGGCTGGAAAGGACTTTAAAGTGGTATATAAGTCTAAGGGCTATTGCTATTCTGTACTAGCAAGAGAGGCATTTCTGTATCTTCTAAAAGCATTTCCCTTCCCTCTTTCCCTTCAGGTGCCTTACTCTCCCCCCTCTGCCCTGCCGCAGATCCTTGCATCCCAAAAGGGGAGAGGGGAAGGACCTGGTCTGCCCTGGAGGACATCTTCTTCAGTAAAGACCACAGGCACAACCTGGGCTGGGCTTCTTCAAGAGGTTTGCAAGAAGCCAGCATGGGGTGTGTGTCAGACTCTGCCTGGAGGGAATCACCTCGCCTGGCCATCCAGCCCCTCTTCCAGCCAGCAGCATCCCCACCTTCTAAACCTCACATCGCCTGCCTGGGCAGAGTCCAGCAGAGTAAAGCCGAGCTCTGCTAGAGGGAAGGCATCGCCCGGGGAGCTGGGGAACCTCACCCCCCACTCCAGATGCAGCTGCCAACCTCTTTCAAGCTTTCTCCACTCCAGCTCCCTTCAAGGAGCTCCCACTCACCTCCCGCTGCTTCATCTCCCCTATTTAAATCCAGAGCTTCACCTCCTTTGAAAACGGCATTCAGCCCTTCCATTACATCAGGAGGAGGAAGCGGTTGGGGGGGAGGAGGGGGGGAGAACCTGATCCACTTTATTCACTTTGCAAAATTATCTCCTTTGATATTACTCCCCTCCTGAGCAGCAGATCCACCTGACAGTCTCTGACACTTGGCAAGACTTGCAAATTATCATCCCGGGAGAGAAGAAAGAGGCCCCCTCTCCTTCCTTCCACCATTAATCCTGCTATTAGGCTTTCTCTCCAGCTTTGACAATAGGGAGCACCTGATTTAGAAGCACCCAACCCAACTGGAGGCTGGGGCATGGGGAGAGAGGCTGTTGCCGGGGCAACCACTTATGATGATCTGTTGCCCCTCGGAGAGGTCCAGAAGTTGCCCCATTGCAGGTCTACCAGGAAGGTGACCTTCCCAGCAGCCAGGAAAGGGTAGGTGGGGGACTGGCCCAGGAGAGTCGACCCACCAGCAGCATCCCCTGCACGTCTGTGTGTCTTTGTGTGTGTGTGTGTACTCAGTTATGTCCTGCCAGACCTCCAGGTCCTGGTTGTCCCAAAGGTGCTTTTTTCAGGAGGCAACTGGACTTTCTGGTTTTTCTTTGAAGACATTTCACTTCTCATCCAAGAAGTTTCTTCAGCTTCAGAGCTGGTGGAAGAAAACTCAAGAAAGGAAATTGGGGGGGGGGTGTTAGGCTGGGGCTAAAGAGGAAGAAAATACTGAAAAAGTCCCCAGTTATACCAAGAGAGAAGAAGACGTATTAGGATTTATTACCGAAGTTCAATAGAAGTCAAGGAAACCTGTGGTGATAATCGTCCTTCCTGACAGAAATTGAAGGAAGCAAGTTGTTCAACAATAATGCTGAATCCGATCCATCATGACGTTTCACTTCTCATCCAAGAAGCTTGATGAACTGAAGTACTGAAGAAGTTTCTTGGATGTGAAGCAAAACATCTTCAAAGAAAAACCAGAAAGTTGCCTCTTGAAAAAAGCACTTTGGGAGGAAAGGAGAGATCCAACCAAGATGACTGCCAATAGGTTGCTTGGTCTGTTTCTTACCTTAGTCTTCATAGGAGGGCAGCCATGTTAGTCTAAGGCAGCCAAAAGACCAAAGCATCTTTTCTGACCCACAATGCTTCTGTCTTCTAGCAAAACGAGTTGGCTGGAAAGGTGTTACCAGACTCCTTTGGACTTTGGGCTACTTCATCCTATCATTTGTTCATTTCTCCTCTACAAGAGGCTCATGGCATTCAAGGCAAGAAACCAGGATACCAGATACAAACATGTTTGATGGTATTGAGGGCCACTGAGAGGTCAAGAAGGATCCACCACCGTTATTAAGGTCTACCTCATGTCAACTTTTCTCTGCTCTTATTGTGTCCACAGAATGCTGCCCAGCAGTCCTGTTTAGCATTACCCACTCCCATTTGGGTAAAGGGGACTATCAGGTTCATTTTCAGGATGAACCTGCTGAAGAATTTGGGATATGGGACAGAAATGGCATTGGTCAGGCGTTTGGATGACTCTGGCAGGAGTGGGAGAAGGTCCCTTCTTGGCAGCCTTCAATATCATCAAACATGGCTGTATCTGAGGTGTTTCTTCAAAAGGCAACTGGACTTCCTTGGTTTTTCCTTGAAGACATTTCGCTTCTCATCCAAGAAGCTTCTTCAGTACTTCAGTTCATCAGGCTTCTTGGATGAGAAGTGAAACCTCTTCAAGGAAAAACCAAGGAAGTCCAGTTGCCTTTTGAAAAAGCACCAGTCACTCATAGCCTGTTCATCTCCATTATGGACCACTGCAGCGGGCTCTGCATTGGGCTGGCAGAATGCAGCGGTGTGAGCAATTTTTTTGGCACCCCTGTGCATGTAACACCTCTGGTGCATGAGCTGCATTGGGTGCCAATTAGCTTTTGGGTCCAATTCAAGGTGTTGGTTATCACCTTTAAAGCTCTTTGTGGCATGGGAGCAGGTTACTTGAAGAACTGTCTCACCTTAATTATATTGTCCTGTCCTACCCAGTCAGGCAGGGAAGGTACATTGTGGATCCCATCGGTTAAAAGAATTTCGACTAGTGGGGTCCAGGAAGAGACCCCCTCTGCCATGGCCCCTGCCCTTCGGATCATTCTCCCTCCAGAGGGGCACTCAGAAAGAGTGTGAAGACCTGGATCTGCCAATTGGCATGTGTGTGTGTGTGTGTGTGTGTGTGTGTGTGTGTGTGTGAAAAGGTGCTAGGCAACCCTGCGGGTGGCTGGCGCTATGAGGGTGTTTTTAACTTCCACCTTTTTTAACTTTTTAATTATTTAATGTGTTCAGCTTCACCTTGTGAATTCTGTTTTAACTTGGTTCTTATCTACATTTCTATATTATGGGATGTTTGCTGTATTATAACCTGCCCAGAGTCACTTAAGTGAGATGGTCAGGGTAGAAAATGTGATGAATAAGTAAATAACACAAATAATAGAGACACCAAACAACGAAGAATGTCGCTGTGTGTTAAAAATATCCACCCCTGCCCAACCACACAACTGAATGAACTTGGCACTGCTCTAGACAGCATCCAGGTTAAATAAATAGAGGAAGAAATAAAAGCTCGGCCGATACTGGTGCCAACTACTGATCACCCAACTGAGAAGATGTAAATAACGCCTTCCAAAAGCAAATTGTAGATCTTTCAGAGAGGCATGAAATAGTAGTGAAGGGGGACTTTAATTACCCCAACATCTGTCAGGAGACAAACTCTGCCAAGCGTGCTCCTCCAGGAAATTCTAAACTAACTTGCTGACAACATTCTCCTTTGGCAGGGGGAGGGGAAAGGCAGGATTTCAACTTCCCAGGGTTAGGGTTGCAACCCAGGAGACTGGAGGAACAAGATAGTGGTCTGGCTGAATGCCCTGCCTCTCCCTCTTGCAGAGTGGATGAAGAAGCGCAGAATAAATGGAAGAGGGCAAACACTGTTCCTAACAGAAAGGAAAAGGAAGATTCAGCCAAATAGGATTGCAATTGAGGTGGACCAGTGGGGTGGAGACAATAACTTGGTCCTCAACACCAATAAGACCAAGGAGTTTATAGTGGACAATAGAAGGAACAGATCAGACATCCAGCCCTTGTTTATCAATGGAGACTGTGTGGAGCAAGTGGCCAGTTTTAAGTTTCTGGGTGTTACCCTAAAAGAGGACCTGACCTGGGGGTCTCACACTGCAGCCCTGGTCAAAAGGGCCCAGCAGAGATGATCCTACCTGAGACTTCTCAGGAAACAACAACCGAATGAGAAACTGCTGGTGACCTTCTACCACTGCACCATAGAGAGTATCTTAACTTACTGCACCTCTGTATGGTTTGCCAATTGCACAGGGGCAGATAGGAAAGCACTCCAGAGAGTTAATGTCATTGCCCAGAGGATCATGGGTTGCCCTCTCCCCTCTCTGGAAGAGCTTTATAGCTCCTGCTGCCTTAAGAAAGTTCAAAACATCCTCAAAGATCCATCTCATCCTGGGAACCCTTTTTTTGAACTATAACCATCTGGCAGACGGTACAGAATAATAAAAACAAGGACATATAGGCTGACAAACAGCTTCTATCCCAGGGCAGTAGCTCTGTTGAATTCTGCTGTATAGTGCAGTGTTGGTGCGGTGTCGGGGGGGGGGTCAGTTCAATGTGTGGAGTGTGAGGGATGTGTGTTTGTGTTTATTTTCATGGTCATGATGCGCACTTAAGATGGTGTTTGATTTCATTGTACGAGGTGCAATGACAATAAAGTAAACTAAAAAACTAAAACAATAGGATGGCAGCGATATTGGGGAAGATTTCCCAGCAAACAACTAATTGATATGGTTAAAAAAAAACCTCCCTTTTTATAACCCTGTAATCCCTCAATTTGGGATAGAGTCGGGACGGCTGTATGGAGCTGAACATTTACCAGCCGGATGCCCTTCCTCATGCCATGCAGAGTTTGCAGCAGATATTTTTTCATGGCGCCCTAAAAGAGAAACATCTGCCACAACCTAGCACTGAACTCTCAACCTTCAAAGTGGGAGGTGAGAGTCTTAACCACTAGGCCACCACACCACTCAACTGATTGAGAGAGTAACCCACCATAAAACCAATGCAGCTCTTTTTTTTTCAAATCAGCATGGATTTGTCAAGCAATCGTCTTGTAAAATTAAACTTATTTCATTTTTTAACAATCTGATCGCTATCTCAGTCTAAAAACTAAAATAATATAAATTAAAACAGAGCTAAGAGCCAATTTAAAAATATATGAGAAAATAGAAAGCTCTTTGATGTCAATTGGACAGCAGCTGAGCCTTTCTGGGGGTGGGAATTGCACAAGAAAGGTGCCCCCATAGACAGGGCTCTCCCCAGAGCTCACCTCTTTTGGGGAGAGGAATGTGGAGGCAGTCTCACTGGATAGCCTTAAGGTCTGGTAGGTACATACAGAAGATGCTCCTTTGGCTAACCTGAAGGCCTAAAACTATTTAGGGCTTTAAAAGTCAAACCAACACTTCAAATTGGGTGTGGAAACAGACCAGCAGCCACTGTAAATTGTGAAGAATCAGAATAATGTGGGGCCTTTGGTGCTGTTTGCTTGTAGACTTTCATTACCTAATTAGATAACATTATCAATGCTAGTGAGTGTGGGGTTTGTTCCCTGTTTATTTCTAGTAGATTCCCCTGGCAGTGTTGGTGGGGTATGGTTTTCTCCTTAGTAGCAATAGCACTAGCCCTTAGGCTTATATACCACGTTACAGTGCTTTACAGCTCTCCCTAAGTGGTTTACAGAGTCAGTATTTTGCCCTCAACAATCTGGGTCCTCATTTTACCCACCTCAGAAGGATGGAAGGCTGAGTCAACCTTAAGCTGGTCAGAATTGAACTGCTGGCAGTTGGCAGAGTTAGCCATGCAATACTGCTTCACAGTGCTTTACAGCCTTCTCTAAGTGGGTTTACAGAATCAGCATGTTGCCCCCAACAATCTGGGTCCTCATTTTGCCAAGGATGGAAGACTGAGTCAATCTTGAGCCAGTCAGAATTGAAATGTTGGCAGTCAGCAGTTAGCCTGAAATACTGCATTCTAACTACTATGCCACCATGGCTCAAGTAGTAGTACCTTGATTAAGTATTATACACTAATCAGTTTTTTTTTTAAAAAAGCATTATAATATATTAAAACACTGGCAGAGCAAGCTACTGTATATAAACAGGGGGCAAACCACACACATCCTCACATGGTTGGTGTTACCTAGTCAGATGAAACTTCTATAAGAAAACAACCAAGCACAGAGAGCAGCAAGGACCACAGAGCTACAGAGATGATCTTGTATTGGAATTGGGATATCAATTGTTTCCTAGTATGATTTGATCGCTTCTTGTACCCTATGACTATCATTAAGTGTTGTACCTTATGATTCTTGACTCTTGACAAATATATCTTTTCTTTTATGGACACTGAGAGCATTTGCACCAAGACAAATTCCTTGTGTGTCCAATCACCCTTGGCCAATAAAGAATTCTACTTCTACTTCAACTAGTATCTTTTATCCTAACCTAATATACATCACAGGTTTTTTGTGGTGAAAAATAGGAAGGGGACACTGTGTTTTGAGCACTTGAAAAAAGGATGGGATATAATAAGCAGATAAATAAATAAAAGGAAAATCCACAGGTGACCATATGGAAAATGTTCATCAAGAGCTCCTCATCAAATGCTATTTGATACCCCAAGGTTCAGGGCTGGCATTGTACTTCAATTTTATCAATCATTACTTGGAAAAGATGAGGAGAGGGTGCTTGTCCAAGTCACGGATGATGACTTGGATTTGTCACACCTTGGCTCAGTGCTGAGCATTTATTGTCATGAAAGGACAAAGGAATGTGTTCATTGGAGAAACAACAAACCATATAGGGTGCAAGATTTGTTCATTAATAAGACATGATAAAATATTTGTGATAATCTCTCGGTGAAATGGTCAGAACCACCCAGCTGGTTGGAATATTATCAAATAACCAGGGTAACTTTAAAAGAACAACAAAACCAAACAGGAACACTTAGAGACTTGATGGAATTTGAAAAACTCATAGCACAAATCCTGAAGTGTTTGTTGAATCTTGTTTATAAATAGTTGATGAAGAACGACTTGGAAACTAAAGAAAACTGTGATCAAACGGATGAAGAATTGTGTTCTCCTTGGTTGTTTTCTTGCAGACATTTCATTACCCAAATACCGAAAGAGCTTGTTCTTAGTTTATATTCTAGTGGCTTCCCTGTCAGTTGGTGGTCTTGCAGATTTTTTGGTTGGGCTGTTTACTGTTGGCTTGTTTGGGAACTCCTTGAGTGGGGCGTTGTTTACTTTTCAATTGTTGTCTGATGTTGATCTTGATGTTAATCTATGCTCATCTGGATGTTGATTGCTGGTGGGAAAGTGTTTTTGTCCCCTTTTTGTGCTTGTTGATTGTTTCTTTTCCACAGTATGTAAATGTTGTTTATGCCTATGTGTCTGTTGATGATTGATTTGTCAGAATGCCAGGCTTCTAGAAATTCCCTCGCATTTTGGGATTTGGCTTAGTCTAGGATGGTCATGGTTTCCCTGTCAAAACTATGGTTAAGTCTGTCCATATGTTGTCAAATTAAAGAGTCTAGGGAGATTCTCATTCATCCTGGTCATGATTGTCCTAAAGGTGCCCTTTTTTCAGGAGGCAACTGGATTTTCTTGTCTTTACTTTGAAGATGTTTCACTTTCATGCAAGAAACTTCTTTAGCTCTGAAGAAGCTGAAAAAGCTTCTTGGATAAGAAGCGAAATGTCTTCCAAAAAAATAAAAAACCAAGAAAGTCCAGTTGCCTTCAGAAAAAAGCACCTTTGGGTGAAATTAAAGAGTTTTTATCAAGTCTTCTGACTAGTAGTTGGTGTTCAGGGATGCACTCTGCTAGTTTTCTGTCTGTTCATTCTGCATGCTGCTGTTGCAGTCTTTACAATGTACATTGTAAATGACTCCTGTTTGTATATTAGATTAATATACATCTTCGATAATTAGATGCAATAATTGAGTGCGACAATAGAAAGAATATTAAATTCACAGCAAGTATTATACTGATTAAGTTGGGCAGTTCGTTTTAATAAAAGTTGTTGGAAATATAAAAATTACGTTAGACCATTTTTCCATATTTGGTAGCAAAGTTGTAAAACTTACTGAGTTTTGAAAATAATTTACTGCATAAAGAAGTGAAACAACAAGTGAAAGAAGCAATGGGTGGAAACTAATCAAGGAAAGAAGCAACCTAGAACTAAGGAGAAATTTCCTGACAGGGAGAAGAATAAACCAGTGGAATGGCTTGTTTTCAGAAGTTGTGGGTCTCTACCACTGAAGGCTTTCAAAAAGAGACTGGACAGCCATTTGTCTGAAATGGTATAGGATCTCCTGCTTGAGCAAGGGGGTTGAACTAGAAGACCTTAAAGGTCCCTTCCATTATCTATGTTCTAAGTTTTAAAACCTTAATTTCCTTTCTAATGTCCCATTTTTTTCCTTTATACTGTATATTACCATTTCCACAAAGTATGTTGATTTTACTGCATATATGGTTAAGTGCTACAAGAATACTTCTCACTTCCTGGTGGAAAGCACACACTGTTCTTTCTGTAGCAGACAGGCTAAGTTTGAGGAGTGTATTCGAACATACCGTAAATCTGTCATAGAAAATAATTCAATTTGGAAACCATTTTGGGTTTTGGATTTGTGTTTGTATACAGGCTTGTACAGCATCATAAATTTGGGGCTTTTTTAAAGTCTTCAGTTGCTCACCTAAACATCATTGTTATTCCTAGTTTCATTTTATGATTTATAACATTGCTATTGATGCTGGTGGAGTACTCAGATTTTAACAATCTATATAGCTTTTACAATGACATCGCATAGTCAGTTACTTAAAGCTGTTAAAACAAAAGGTTGAGAATGTAGTTATATGATGCATGTAGTTATATGATGCTTCTATTGGGGGGAGGACTTGCTTTTCTTTTCCTTTTTATTTTTTTATCCTGTATTTTCTTTCTCCTTTTAATACATATGCATGTGCATCTATTTGCAGAAGATACAAAACTAGATGTGACAGAAAACAAAAACAAGACCAAAGATAATTTTAGTAGGGTAGACAAGTGGGCTGAAAGATAATAAGATTAAATTTAATGGAAATAAAGGCTTCATGAATCAAATGCAGAGGTTTTGGATAGGGGATTTGGATAAAAGCATACGCAGTCTTAGAATTGGAGTTGATTACAAACTGAGTGTGAATCAGCAGTGTGAAATGGCTGCTAAAAAAGCAAGTGTGATTTTGGGTCATATCAACAAATGGATAGATTCCAAGTCAAATCCTGATAAGTAACAGTTCTATCATGTTATTCAGTGGTCAAAATCCCCTTTCCAGTGTTGTGTCCATCTCTGGGTATGCCTCATTTAGCAAAGAATACACAAGACCAGGCAGGAATTAGTGGTCTCCAAGACAGTCATTAGGTAAGCACTCACTAACCTCTCGGGTTCAAGGTCACCCGAAATTGTGCTAAGGAATGATTGGGAAAGATGACAGAAAGATGGTTTGAACTAAAAAAACCCTAAGGCAAAGGTCTCCAAGACCTTTTAAGACTTGTGGACTTCAACTCCCAGAATTCCTCAGTCACCTATGTTGTATTGGCTAAGGAATTCTGGGACTTGAAGTCCACAAGTCTTAAAGTTGCCAAGGTTGGAGATCCCTGCTAAGGCTACCCCTGCTGAGTCTGTCACCTGCACCTCTATAACTGTCTGGTTTGGTTCTGCAACCCAACAAGACAGACACAGGGTTCAGAGAGTCATTAGGACTGCAGAAAAAGCAATTACTATCAACCTGCCTTCGGTCGAGGACCTGAATACTGCATGAGTCAAAAAGAGGGCTGTGAAAATATCTACACACCCCTCACATCCCGGACATAAACTGTTTCAACTCCTACCCACAACGCTATAGAGCACTGCACACCAGAACAACTAGACACAAGGACAGTTTTTCCCGAAAGCCATCACTCTGCTAAACAAATAATTCCCTCAGCACTGTCCAACTATTTACAAAGTCTGCATTACTATTACTATTAATTTTCTCATCACTCCTTATCACCCATCCCCTCCCACTTGTGACTGTATGACTGTAACTTTGTCATTTGCATCCTTACAATTTATATGGACTGTTTCCTAGTATGATTTGATTGCTTATTGTATCCTATGACTATTATTAAGTGTTGTCTCTTATGATTCTTGACTCTTGATGAATGTATCTTTTCTTTTATGTACACTGAGACCATTTGCACCAAGACAAATTCCCTGTGTGTCCAATCACACTTGGTCAATAAAGTATTCTATTCTATTCTATTCTATTCTATTCTATTCTATTCTATTCTATTATTCCCTATTCCCTATTCTATTCTATTCCCTATTCTATTCTATTCTATCTAAGCTACTTCTACCTTGGTACTAGCAGTGAGCTATCAATTTTTATATTCAGCTACATTTCTCTCTGCAATAAAGATTATGCTTCAGCCATGGTTTATCTGTGAATCTTCTGCCAAGCCAAGTGAAAAAAAATCATGCAAACACCAAGCGGTGGTGCTTCATGATATCCGGGAATTGTGCCAATTCAAGGTCAAGAGAACATTACAGACCTGGAGAAACCATTAAAATTTCAGAGAAAGGGAAGAATGCTGCAAGCTGGCCCTTAGAAAGAGAAATAGAGGGATGTGTGCATGTTTAGCATCAGATGACTGAGTGGGGACATTTTAGATGCCTGAAGAAGAGTCACATAGAAGTCAGGACCCGTTCTTTCTCATGCCTGCATGCAGGAGATGGGTTAATGTTGTTATGGTGAAGGAAAAGATTTCAGCTGAATTTTAGAAAGGCATGCCAACAGTAAGAGCAGCTCACCAATGGAACCAATGGCCCAGAAAAGTGTGGAGCATTAGCCACGTGCAAGTGGAGACTAGACAGCCATCTGTCAGAGAGACTTTAATTTGGATTTGTCCCTAAATACTTCCTTCCAACTCTGGTTCTATGAAGACTGGGAACATTGAATGACATAGGGGGAAGGGTTCTTAATCTGGATTGTCCTCCTCCTCCTCCTCCTCCTCCTCCTCAAGATAGCTCAACCTATTCTCCAAAGCAGTGGTTGCCAACCAGTGGGCCGGGGACCACTGGTGGTCCGCAAGAAAATTTTGGTGGTCCACAGAGAAATGTCATCTCCAAAACAATTAATCCAGGCTGCATGGGAACACAAGGCTGCACTGCCCACATGGCCCATGGGAACACATGGTTTGCGTCACTTGCATTGCGAACAACATGAGTTAGTGAGGGGAGGGGGGAAAGGGCGGAGGGGGGAACTTGCCCCACTCGCCCCACGTGCCTGGCCTGGCCACTGGGCTGCTTCTTTCTGCTTCTTTCTTCTTCTGCTTTTGACTGCACACAAGGAAAGCAGCAAAAGTCTTTCTTTCTCTCCTCTAAATTCTGCCAGAAATGAGTCTTTGGGACCCTGCAAGGCCTCCTGCTCCAAGAGGCTGCGCCAGCATGAAAAGTCTCACAAAGACTCATTTCTGGCGGAGTTTGAGGGAGAGAAAGAAAGACTTCTGCTGCTTCTGCTGCTTTCCTTGCATGAAGTCAAAAGTCTCTCTCTCTCTCTCTCTCTCGCTCGCTCGCTCTCTCTCTCTCTCTCTCCCTCCCTCTCTCCCTCCCTCCCTGAGAACAGAGCTGGAGACAGTATCCTGCCATCCCAAATAAAAAACAATTGATCGATAGGAAAACAGGGTGGAGAATTTTCCTGCATATTTTTGGGGGGATTTTCCCAGGGTCTCTAGTCCGCGGGATTTAAAATTATGAGTTTGGTGGTTCCTGAGGTCCAAAAGGTTGGCGACCCCTGCTCCAAAGCACCTGAAGACAGAACAAGAAGCAATGGACTATATAAGGAGAGATCCAGTCTAGAACTAAGGAGAAGCTAATGCTCCACTTCTGAACCTAATTTGTTCACAGAAACTACCTTAATACCTTTTGGCTTGTTGAGCTCCTGCACTGTGTGAGGCTGACAGCCTTTGTGCTGCATTTTTGGAGGATCAGCAGTTTTGGTGGGAACCACGATCCTTAACTGGAACCAGAATTTATATTGCCAAAAAGATTGTTCAGTGAGTCATTCCCGGCCTTATGACATTTTTGCCACTGTTGTTAAATGAATCATGTTACCAGACCTGCCCCAGTCTTAGGAAAGAAAGACCATCGACTTCATTTTGGTGAAGTGATAGGTTCTTTTACTGAAAGATGCTGGCTGCAGTAAAGTCAGACTAGAACTTAATTCCCTGCATTCAAACGATACAGAAAATTACCCCAGATCGCAGCTCTCCCCCCATGGCCAGTCCATATTCAGCCAATAAGAGTCCACCTAGGTGTTTTGAGAACACTGAGGTGTTTAAGGCAATTCACCTTCTTCCTCAGGGTGCCTGGCCTTGGGTGCTGGCACAAATAAGCATATAAAAATATGGCACAAATAAGTGCACAATCATGCCTACTGCCCCTGTCCTGTAAATTGTCCCCATTTATTCATACCTATTTCCTGTATTCATAGTCATGTTTGCTCTTATACCTATTATCTTGTAAGCAATTGACAAATCAAATAAATAAATAAACAAACAAACTGGTTCCAAACTCTCCTGCTCTTCATCAAGCTGTCTTTCCCCCTCCCAATTTTCTATCACATGCACATGTAGTTTGATTGCCCATTTGTCCCCCCCCCACCATGTTCCCCTCCCCCCCTAGTCTTTGATGCATGGTGGACCTGACACATGTGGTTGTTAAACAAATCCGGCTTCCCCATTGACTTTGCTTGGTGGAAGTTGGCTAGGAAAATCACCAATGGTGATCACATTCCTAAATCCATGCTGTTGCTAAGTGACTGGATTCTGATCATATGACTCTGGGGATGCTGCATTGGTTGTAAGCGTGAGGCTCAGTTGTAAGTCCCTTTTTTCAGGGCCGTTGTTACTTTGAACAGCCACTAAATGAACTGGTTGTAAAGTCAAGAACTACCTGTATTTTGCCTTGGGGGAGCCTCAAAGATAGAAAATTGTGTTTTTGCCACCCAACCTTAGCAATGCAACTGGAAGTGCCCTCTTTCACATCCAAGGTGAGCTAAAGAATCATTTACAGGTAGTCTCTGACTTACAAACATTTGTTTAGTGGCCAAAGTTACGACAGCAGTGAAAAAAGTAACTTATGACTGGTCCTCACAGTCTTACTTGGCAACATAAATGCTGGGCTCAATTGTGATCGTAAGTCAAGGATGACCTGTACCCCAAAGGCTTACATGACAAAGGGCTGGTTATTTGAAGGACTACCTGCCTCCCATAACATCTGCCCAGCAGACATCATCCTGCAGGCTTGGAGCATTCCGGTTCCTTTGATTAAACAACCTCATCTCTCAGGACCCCCAGAAGTCCACCTTCTCTGTAACAGCCCCTATCCTTCCGGAATGAGGTCCCCCCCCTCCAAAATTCAGACGGCCTCCACTCTGCTGTGCTTTGGAAGAGCGGTGAATATCTGACTTTTCATCCAGGTATTCAGCAAAGGAGAACAAGACCCCCTGCTTCATTGTGCTTGCCACTTTTATCTTTACCTTTTTTCATGTTTATTTGTAATTTCTTTGCTGATTGTGAGCCATGCAGAGTCCTTGACTTGGGCAGCATACAAATTACTAATATCCTTAAGGTTGCACAACAGTTAAATCTCATCTTGGAAAAAATAGAAGGGAGGTGACCAGTCATTTAGCAGCTGTTCAGATTTATGGTGCTGAAGGAAAGGTAGTTGAGACCAGACCTCCTACTTATGTCGGTCACAGTGCAGTCACACGATTGCCACCTTCTCGGCCAGTTTCTTACAAGCAAAGTCAATGGGGAAGCCAGCGGGAAGTCACAAACATCGACCCACGTCCTTCCTTAACAGTGATTTGCTTAATGGTGGCAACCAGAGTTGCTAAAATTGTTGTTGCTAAGCAGCGCAGTCACATAATGTCATGATTTATGACTGCATCACTTAAGGGTGGACATTGCAGTCCTAATTAGCATCGTTAAGTGAGGACCCTGTAGTGCAATAAGCAAGTAAGCAAGCCTGCAAAAATTGGTTTCCCTAAAGCTTTAGTTAGCTAGATGAATATCCCACTTTCACCCTGAAGAAAAAATGGCAGTTAAAAAAGTATATAATAAATTAAAAACAAATATAGTGCTACAAACTTGAGGCAAACTCAAAAGAAGTGTCTAGGTGTCATCTAAAAGCAGGGATTAAGACCCATAACCAAGAGCAGGTTTTCCTGTCTGGAAGAAGACTATCCTTCAGCAAGACCTCAGAGTTTTTGGGCTGGGAAGCTGCCAACTCCTTGAAAGGAGCTCAGGGTCAAGAGTAGGAAAACAAAGAGACCAGGCAGTGCAAATCACCATACAGTAGGTTTATTGTATGCTAATGCTCTCTACAAGAATTTGAACTACTAACGGTCAAAGCAACCTGGCGTAGATAAGAGTCAACGGAATTCAAGGTGGGCTGGACTTAGATCTCTTCTGGGCACGAAGGGACTCGAGACTGATGATGTGTTTGACCCCTCCCTCAGGCTCTGCCTGGTCATCTCCTACACTCAAGAAGCAACCAGCATATGATAATATTATTAATGGATTATATAATTTGATACTTATTTGTATAATGTAATGAGGTATATAGATATAGCAAAAAAAATGATTATATTTGTCTATGTATTTGGCTAAATGAAAATAAGATGGAAAATATAATTTGGATAAATGTGATGAAGTTAGAGGGAAGGATGTGCATGAAATATATAGATATATACAACAATGGCAAAAGTAATATTAAAAGGGTGAAAATAATGGATGATATAAATTAAGATGAATTTGTGGGAAATTAATGGAATGATATGATTTGATAAAATTTGCAAATATGATGAATATAAGAATATAAGTTTAATGACTAAAGAGAATGACTAAGAATAAAGAGAACGATATAAAGCAATGTATGAGAATATAAAAAGTGTAATAGATAATGACGTGAAATTAGACAAGAAAGCTGTATCTATGATTATGGTCATGTTTGATTTAAAATGTTAAAAGCCTGGAACCACACTGTTCACCTAAAGATGTATTTAAAGAAATAAAAATTGTAAAAAATCATTTGGAAAAAAAAGAAGCAACCAGTCCTCACCTTTCCATATTGGGTGCGAGATGATTCCAACACCTTTTCTAAGACTGTACAGCGAATCTGAAGGGTGACTTTTGAGGAAAATCAGCAAGGAGCCACAAGGGCAGAAAGAGGCAAGACTTGCACAAAAGGGGTTTGACCAGTGGTGGGATTCAAATAATTTAACAATTGGTTCTCTGCCCGAATGAGTTCTTCCAACAACCAGTTCACCAAACTGCTCAGAAAGTTAACAACCAGTTCTCCCGAAGTGGTGCGAACTGGCTGAATCCCACCACTGGGTTTGACCTATGACCCTTCAAGAGGTCAACACTCAGGCAGGTATTTGTAATGAGTAAAGGCCTCCCAACCTTTTTTCTGTTTAAAGGATTATGTCAGAACACAAAATTGGACCAAAGAACATAAAGTTAATATTTCCCTGTTGGCAAAGTCTTCCTCGAATTTAATAATCCTGGAGGTGGAAGGGTGAGCAATATGGCTCTGTATTTGCCATCTTTCCAGGATGTTTTTCAGTTTCTAATTTTCATTTTCCAGTGGTCTCTCATCCCAGAACTAGCCAGGTTTGTCCCTGTTTCACTTTGCAAGATCAGGCTAGCCAGATGCTGCCCCTGTCATGACCCACTCGATAAACGTAAGATTGACAAGGGTCTCTTGGATGCCCCTACCAGGGTGGATTCATGGATACATTTGAATCCAGTAGCTTATCCTGCAGGCTTATGAACTTACTTCTGTCTTTAGCTTACTCTGCTTTTTGCTCTATTTTGAGTTTGTATTTGTCTGAGCTGCAGAACATTTATTTCTGAGGCAGCCACATAAATAATCAGAAAGGTTCAAAATTTACCACTTTGGTGGCCCTGGCAAATTGCTACTTGTTGCTGATCCATCCTCCAATGAATTGTGCTTAGAAAAAGTCAGCTGAAAGGGACTGTGGGATCTAGTAACAAGCTCACCCAATCTAGTAATGGAGGACAAGAACGGAAATAGAAATGAGGCATTACCAAAAGCCCTCGGGCCAGGGGTGGAGCAGCCCTTGAGCTTATGGCTCATCGAAGAAACACCTGCGTGACACAGCAGTATTGTGGGGTGTTGGTGGGAAGCAATAGGGGAAAGACAGGGCTTTGCTTATCTCCCCAGTGAATCAGAATGTCATAGTTTAGGTTCATTTTAGTCTTTATGTCAACAGTCCAGACAGAGAAGCCAACCCACAGGAGAAAGCAGCTTGCTGGCTTATTTATTTATAGAAAGCCCACTTCCACAAAGGACCTGCAGTGGTTTACAGTCAGAAAGCAACAAACCACCAAAAAAATTCATCCGCTATCACTGGAAGCTTTCAAGAAGAGATTGGACTGCCATTTGTCAAAAATGGTGTAGGGTCTCCTGCTTGGGTGAGGGGTTGGACTAGTTGGAAGGTCCCTTCCAACTCTGTTAATCTAATATCTAATATCTAACTAACCCAAAGTAGCCTTTGTATCAAGACCCTGCAGAATAGAGTTTGCAAGCCTTTTGTAAAGACTGTTGTGGTCCGCCAGCAGCCTGCAGAGCTGGCAGCAGAGTTGGACAGTGGGGAGGAACATGGGCCAGGCCTGGAGTTTGGGGAGGGCTCAGACGAGGGTCCTGCATCTGACACAGAGATGGGGCAAGGGCCATCTGGGAGTGGGGTGCTGACCCCAGAATCTGACAGCAGCGAAGCAGAGGAACAGGGGGAGCCTGTTCCCAGTGCGTGCATGCGCAGAGCTGCTAGAAGGCAAGAGCAGCTGAGACAAAAGGGGCGACTCGGGAGTAAGGCTTGGAGATGATTGGCCCCTCCCATAAGACATAAAGGAGGAGCAAAGGGACATGAACCTTTGCAGGAAGCAACTTTGTTCGTTCTGGTCTGTTTAAACTCTGAAGCTCCATATTGACTTTGTGCTCCGTTTGGCCTTGTACAGCTCATTGGCCACTTAGGCAGCATTTCAAGGGAGATAAAGGTGGGTGTTTATCAGCCTTATCCCAAAAAGACTGTGGCAGACTTCTGTTGGACTATTCACAAACTGTTTGGGACTCATTACGGGCTGTAAATGCATATAATTCAGTAGAAATAAAAAGAGGGTTTTTGGGACTAAGTGTGTGATTGTTACTGTCTCAGGAAGCCTTGGTCAGAACAAAGACCAGGACACTGGGGGCTCCTGATCTCAGGAGGCAAAGGGTTCCCAAGAGAAGGGGCTGCTGCCTGAGAAGACAGATTGGCTAACCCACCTCCACCCTCTTGCAGGGTAAAGGTCCCCAGGATGCTCCCCTCAAAGACTGCATGTGCTGGGCCCTGTCTGGGTGGAAAGCAGCTCTGCAGCTAGTCAGGCACCAACCCATATAAGGTTTTAAAGGTGGTCGCCATTTTGAGTTGGACCAGGAAGCAAACCATTAACCAATGAAAGCACTGCAGCAAAGGCAAAAGATTGCTGAATCTGCTAACCTCAGATGGACTGCCACGCTGTAGACCAGTAACAGATTCTGATTTGTCTTCAAAGGTCAAGCAGGAACTGCAAGTTCCAGAGGTTTCTCAAATTGTGGACCTGTCCTGCTCCTTTAGTGGGAATGAGAGCTGCTTCAGTAACATTGGAATCAAACTGCAACCAGGTCAAGCAACAACAATTCTTCATCCTGGAAGTTTAAACTTGTTTGACCCTTCAGGCATCAAGCAAAACTTTAAAGCACCAGAGAGCAGGACAAGAAGCAATGGATGGAAACTCATCAAGGAGAGAAGCAACTTAGAACTATGGAGAAATGTCCTGACAGTCAGAACAATTAATCAATGGAAAGGGTTGCCTTCAGATGTTCTTGTTGCTCCATCACTGGAGGTTTTTAAGAAAAGATAGGACAACTGTTTGTCTGAAATGGTATAGGGTCTCCTGCTTGTGCAGCAGGTTGGACTAGAAGACCTCCAAGGTCCCTTCCAACTCCATTCTACTCCAGCATCCTGGTGGAGCTTGTGGTAATGGTGTACAATTGAATATCATCAGCATACTAATGTTGCTCCACCCCAGCAGCTTCACCCCAGCAGCTTTGTTCGACCAAATCGGGCTGTGATTACCTCACCTGGGCCATGGGATAATTTTAAGTATTTTAATTTGGTTTTATTGGGCTTAAATTGTTTAATTCTTTTTTAAATAATTATTGTATTGTATGTTTTAATTGTGAGCCACCCGAGTCTTGAGATGGGGCATATAAGTCCAATAAAATAAATAAATAAATAAATAAATAAATAAATAAATAAATAAATAAACTATGTTCAAGCCCTATAGGACTCATAACTGGGGTGGCCTGAGTGTAACCACTCTTCCTCCATGCATACTGACTGGAATCACTCACTTAACCACTTGTCGGTTTTGGTTCTGCAACCCAACAGGACAGACCCAGACTCCAGAGGGTGATTAGGACTGCAGAAAAAACAATGGCTACCAACCTGCCTTCAGTCAAGGACCTGTATTCTGCACGAGTCAAAAAGAGGGCTGTGAAAATATCTACAAACCGCTCACATCCTGGACATAAACTGTTTCAACTCCTTCCCTCAAAACGACGCTATAGAGCACTGCACACCAGAACAACTAGACACAAGGACAGGTTTTTTCCAAATGCCATCATCTGCTAAACAAATAATTCCCTCAACACTATTTACAAAGTCTGCACTACTATTACTGTTAATCTTCTCATCACTCCTTATCACCCATCCCCTCCCACTTGTGACTGTATGACTGTAACTTTGTCGCTTGTATCCTTACGACTGTTACACTCATATCCTTATTGACTTTTCCTAGTCTGATTTGATTGCTTATTGTACCCTACAACTATCATTAAGTGACACTGAGTGTATTTGCACCAAGACAAATTCCATATGTGTCCAATCACACTTGGCCAATAAAGAATTCTATTCTATTCTATTCTATTCTATTCTATTCTATTCTATTCTTAAAAGTGGAACCACTGCAACAAATGGAACTGCCAAGTCTTGTCCATCTAGGTAGTTCAGAAAGACACCAACAGGCTCTTGAGAAGCCTGAGAATACCAGAAGTGCACTCCCTTCATCCAGTCCTGATAAAAACCATCCACCCCTCAACCAATGTCATCTCCAACCCATGCCTCGACTTGAACTCTGTCGGCAAGCCTCCAGAAAATCAAGTTTATCTACAAAAAGAACCTCAGCAGCTGAAACATCACCACCTTCTCCAAAGCCTTCCTGAAGAAGAGAAGGTTGGATTGGCTGATAGTTTCCCAAAGTGACTGGATCAAGAGCACCAGCCCCTCCCTCAAAGAAACATTAAGCACTATCCCAAATCCAGTTGTGCATCTTCCAAGCTGCACCAATGTGTCTCCCAAACAGACCAGGCTTACAGGGAGCGGAGCTCATGCCATAGATTTCCGTATCTCCATTATAAGTGCAAAGCAATCTTGTAAGGTATCTCATGGTCATCTCACTGTATTCTGGTCAAGTGCAGTCAAGCCTGAAATGAATACAAGGATTTCTCTCTCTCTGAAAGTTCAGAAATGTGCCCTCAAGAGGTCCTTCACTGCCCTCTCTCTGAGGGGATAGGTAGATTTGACCAAAGCCATCAGGCTAGAAAAGCAGCATGAAGGCAGAAATAGTCTATGCAACTCTGATCATAGAACATGGAGGAGAAGGAGGACGCTGTGAGGACAATCTTGCCCACTGCTTCTGCTATTTCTATGTTCTTGGGGTAGTGGACCATTTTTACAAGGAACAAGGGCTGGACATTCACCTGTCAACAGAATGAAAACAAATTTGCTCTTCCTTTTTTCCCCCTGGATGTACACAACTGACCAAAGTTTTATCTTGGCATGCTGCATGAAGTACCAGGCCTTCACATGAAACCATCCCATTATACATTTGTCTTAGCCTAGCATGCTGTGTGATCATAGGAGCAATGTCTCGCAAATCCAGGTTTAGGGTTTAGAGCGCCATATGTCAGATCCGTGTATTTGCCATTCTTCAATGGAAGAAGAAGCTGGGTTGGTTACAAGTAATCCTTTTCTGATGTAACCTGAATAGCTTAAGTCTTGTATTGAATCTGTATAACTTGCACATGATATACAACTGGGGACTGGAGCCCAGATGCCTGGAAACTTGTCACCCCTTGGAGAGATAGCAAGAGGAGAAGGGGCCATAAAAATTCCAGCTCCAAAAGAAACTTCCTGGGAAACTTTCCTCAACTACGTTCCCGGAAAAAACGGGGGAATTAACATGTTGCTTCTTTGTATTGACGAAATCCACACCGGATTAAGGGGAGGGGTTCTAACTCCCTTTATCTAAGCTGCATGCCTGGAGGCATATTAGACCCTGCTTTGGCTATTACCTGGATATCTTCCTTTTCAGTAAAGAATTCCTTTTGAAATACCCAGTTTTCAAAAGTTCATTCTTATTGTCTGAAGGTGGGGAGAGTCTGGGCCTTACATATAGCAGGGTCTGCAGTAGTGGTCAACCCCGAGAGGAAAAATATTTTTTCTCCTTCCAAAAACTTCACTCTACCGAGGGGACCCTGCAAAAATGTCTGAACATAGCAATAAGCAAGGGGAAGCCGAATGCTGGGGATAAACTTCGACAACTACCCAGCCAGACACCAACCACTCTCCAGCACATCAAGGGCTACCTGGGAAGAGGTCTTTCCTAGCATTGCTCAGACACTGCCCCCCCATGAACATGCCTGGGGTTAAGCACCTAAGGTCCAGCTCATTGTGGAGTCTACAGAAGGCCATCTGAAAGAATTGGCCATGTTCACGCTGAAGACCAAGCCAAGAGAGTCCTGGACCGAGGCCTTCAGAACAGCCAAGTCAGTCCCACGTTGCCCTTCTCTGCCCTTCTCTCCGCTGAGCAGCCCAGCCAGGAAGAGGGGACCTCAGGCCCCTCTATCTTCTGGGGTGGCCTCTTGGCTGGAGGTCCCTATCCCAGGGTTAGCAAAGGGCACCCAAGGTGGGGAGCCTGCTTTTTGGGTTCCTGTTTTGGAGAGGGAGCAAAGTGTCTTGTGTGCATCGTGGCAGCACCAATGTCTGCTCAGATCCCCCCACCAAATGTCCATGGCTGGAGCCCTGATGAAATATAGGGAGTCCTCAACTTACAACCAACTTACAAAATTCAGTGACCATTCCAAGCGACAACAGCACTGAAAGAAGTGAGTTATGACCATTTATCACACTTATAAAACGAGCCGTGGTGGCACAGTGGTTAGAGTGCAGCATTGCAGGCTAATTCTGCCCACTGCCCGCAGTTCAGTTCTGACCAGCTCAAGGTTGACTCAGCCTTCCATCCTTCTGAGGTCAGTAAATGAGGACCCACATTGTTGGGGGAAATAGGCTGACTCTGTCAACCACTTAGAGAAGGCTGAAAAAGCCCAGCTGAAAGACCCAGATTGTTGGGGGAAAGCTTTGTTGGCTGAGGAACTCTGGGAGTTGAAGCACAGATGGATGGGCTGGCTGGGGTGGGGGTGGGGTAGGGGAGCCCTATTCTTCCCCCCCCCCCATTAAACAAACCCACACCGGCATGCACATATATTGCATGCACATTCACAAGAGAATGCCACAGGCCTCAGAGCCAGGGACCTTCAGCCAAACTCGGGGCAGAAATAAATGTCCACATTGTCTGGGTTTTTTTAAAAATAAGATGCTGTCACAAAAATATCCATGGATAGCAGAGGGGTTTTCATGCTCCCACCGCTTCTGTTCCCCGAAGTGCTGAGATTCTTCAGTCAGTGGAAATATCAACCGCAGTCTGTTGCAAAACCTCCAGACGTAACTTCCCTTTTGTTTTGCCAGCAGCTCTATGAAGTTGGGCAGAAATTATTTACAGGGGTTTGCATCTCCAGCTGTCCCTCGGTGGGCTTGTCAAAGAGCAGGATAACTCCCCCAAAGGGGCTGGAAGAATTCCTGAAGTTGGGCACCCCCTGTTTTCCCTCCTTTGCTCTGGAATGCTGGAATGATGCTCCATCCAATGGACCAAGACTGTCAGTCTTTCCCTCGGCCCCATCTCTCTCCGAAGACTGTGAGAACAGGGCCAAATTTGGGGCGGGGAGGAGAAGCTGGTAGAAAAAAAAGCTCACAAAGGGAAAGGTGGTGGGGTTTAAGCCGGGACTGTAGAGGAAGAAAATCCTGAGAAAAAGTCCCCAGTGCTTCCCAGTGAGTGGGGCACTTAGGCAGCAGTTTGGAATTCCCCACTGCTGAAGAAGCTTATTGGATGAGAAGCTAAACATCTTCATGACTGAGAATCTCTACAGACTTTTAGCTATGCAATTTGGGAAGGACACCCTTGGAATGGTGTGGGAGGAGGAATGGATTTCCAGAAGAAAACCTACAGGCTACAGGAACCAGGAGCATCACTCAGGTGACCCTGAGGACACAGATAAACCTCTAAGTGGCCTCAAGGACTCTCTAAAAGGATGCAAATGATTCTCTAAAAGGATGCAAATGACCAGCTGTCTGCAAGAAATATCAATCCTTCCATTCCTCACCATCCAATCAGAGCTGAAGAAGCTTCTTGAATGAGAAGCAAAATGTCTTCAAAGAAAAACAAGAAAGTCCAGTTGCCTCCTGAAAAAGCACCTTTGGGACAGCAGTTGGGAATGTTGGGGGTTCCCTTCTAAGCCCCTCCCTCCCAAGCATGTGAAGGAGGGAAGAAAAATACCCCCTAACCTCAATAGCTGCTTTGTTTCAGAGAAGACAGTGCAGGCAGCACTCACAGCTACAGCTGCTAAGCCAAGAATGGCAGGCAAATGTATGTTCCTACCCAGGATCTGCTAATCAGCACTTGAGGAAGCCCGATGAGCATGACCAGTAAGAGATTTCTCTTGCAAGATCCAACACACAAGCCAGCAGATCCTCTCAGCAACTCCCCACAAAACCTGCCTAGATGGAGAAGAAGCCAGGGGAAGGGCCAATCCATCAGAGGGTTCCCAAAACTCCCTCAGCCAAGAGAATGCTCAGCTCCTCCTATCCTTCAGGTTCACATGGTCTCAAATGCACAACGTTGTTCCCCACTTCATCAGAGCCTTTTTTGAGGGCGGAGTCCAGCTAACCCAACCCCTCCCCAGTGAAAGAATTCCCTTCTGCAAATCCTCCAGCCCCTGATTGTCCCGCAGCCTCTGACTTGCTTTCTGGACTTGTTTTTTGGGCAGCCACAAATTGTTGGGGCATGATGGAAGATGAAAACTGGATTGGGATCGGGGAGCAGATGGAAAAAAAAGCGCACAAGTTTTTGGCCTCTCCCTCACCATCAGCCTCAAACAGGAGCCCAGTTTTTCTTTTTCATAACCAAAGTATCCAGACAGAGGAGCTTCAACCCTCAGGAGTCCAAGCAGTATCCCAAAGGTTTCTGCAGAATTAGTCTTTATTGGGGTAAAGGGAAAGCACTATGGAATACATCTGGAATAATTCTTTCACCTATAATGGATTCACACCATTTACGCAACCTAAGTCCAGTGTAGTCCCAGAACACACACAAGCCCCATTTCTTCCATCCAGCTCTACCAGTCCAGTTCCTGGCCCAAAACTGGGCAGGGGGAGGGCAGGGGGGAAAGCTGGGCTTCCTTGTTTTAAAGAGGATGGAAAGGCTGAGTGAGCCTTACTCCTCCTGGGCCCCTCTCTACCTCCTTCTCAACTTGCCACCAGGCAGGAAATGAACCCAGGTTCAAGATTAATTCATTCTTCAAAAGCCATTTTTTCTAATTGCTAAATATGGGAATAAGGCCTTTCCCGGCTGGGAAATAAAGCTCGGACTAAACTTAATGCCCAAAGACACTGAAAGCACCAATCTTCCCATTAAAGAAAATCAGCCTGGGAAGATGAAATGCAAGGTGCCTGACGGAGGGGCGAGGGGATGCATTGTGCTTTCCTTTCTCCGGTCAAAATACCCCACCAAATTTAAACCTGCTTTGAGCTGAAAGGGAAAAGGTGCACATGAGCCCCCTCCCTCTCCCTCTCCCCTTCCTTTCCTCTGACTATCCAGTGCAGCCTCGTGAATCTGCTTTTCATGTCAAAAAATAATGCCAGGAGAAGGCAGAACTTCCTATTTCCTGAAGACATTCACTTCCGCCTCTTCGCGGCTGCCCGGAAAGAGAAGCAAAAGGGAAAGGAAGGAGGGATCAGTCAAGGAGCCACACAGCTCTGCCTTTCCAAGGAGGGAAAGAGAGCAGCACCAAGTTTGTTTCCACTCTTGCATTATTGAAAGCACCCTGTCCTGTTCCAATGCCAAGGATCTCTGACGTCAGATGAAGCCGTCTGGCTCAGAAAGCAGTGAACTCCCTTGCAGAAAATAAAATCCACGGAAGGGAGACAGTGTGGCTGGCTCTCTGCTTGGGCCCCCTACTTCTGCTTGAGCCCAGCCCTCTTCTCCACCATCAAAAGCTTCCCCACCCTGGTTTGTCTAGCAATGAATAAACCAGAACTGATTGGATTCACCCAAGTGGCCGAAGCAAAAGAAACCATGCTACTGTTGAAGTGTGTGACTCCACCAGCTCCATCTTTCATGAGATCCTGGTAGCAACATGCAAGGGCTTTGTGGCAGCCAAAGGTTCAATCCTGGGCGCACCATGAGAAAACCTGTTCTTGGCAGGGTCAAGTGCAGCTTGAATCTTGGGGACTTCACAAACAAGGCCTGCTGTTTTCTTGACCATAGGAGAGGAGCCCATTGACCAATGGCCGGGGGGGGGGGAAGGCAATATGGCAGTCACTTTGCTTGTAACAGTTTCCCAATATATGTTTAAGTTTAAAAAAGACCAACTTTTGATAGTGGGAGGGACTTCTTGGCACTTCCTTCTGAAATTCAAGCCCCATCCTGAATTTTGAATCCACCTGTACAGAAACACTACAGCCAGTTACACCTCCTGTTCCCTTTCCTCCTACACACTCAAGGAAAAGCAACTTTGGGGTTTAAGGGATCTGGAGAAGGAAGGATGCTGTCCTCCCTCTCAATGTTCACCTTGGCTCCCCCCAGCTCACTTCCCAAAAAAGGCTTTTATGGGAAACCAAGATGCACAGCTCCTGTCATGCCCCTGGTGGAGACTGACTCTGAGGAAGAGGAGGAACAGCCAACAGGGAGTGGGAGTGTGGCTCCAGAGGTGGTGGAGGAGGCTGGGGAAGGGCAGACACCAGCTGAGCAATCAGAGGAGGATCTAGGCCCATCCCCTATCCATCCCAGGGCACGCAGGGAGGAGAGGATCAGGGAAAAGCATGGTCTACTCAGGAGGAAAGGGCCATGATCCTCCTCAGGGCTTACAGCTGGGAGCTATGTATATAAGTGTGTAACTGCCTAGTCAGAATTGCTGGAGTCAAAGTTAGTGTTTCCTTTGAAGGAGGTTTATATTAGTTGGCGTTCTTCCCAAGGACTTTCCCCGGTTATCTGCTTGGAACGTATGATTACTTATTTTGGTTTGCTTCGGAACTCTCGCCGAGATGGTTTGTTCTTGTTTTTCTTTTGCCTCATTATTTACTTTTGGGAATTTAAACTGTGACTAATAAAACAGTTAAGTTGAAGGCATTGCCGGATTTTAATTCATGTTTTGGGTTTTGGGTTATTTTGAGAGACTACGGGTCATCACAGCTCCATGGACTAGTGGACTTTGGGATGCGCCTCCCAAAATTGCCAATAAATTATTGCACACCCTGGCTTAGCACAAGAGCAGGAGGAGTCTAGAGTAACAGTTCCACGGTCAACAACTCTGCCCCCACCTCCTCCCCAGACCATGAAAAACTACGATCAACTGAGGTGTGTTGAGACAGTTGCAGGTTAGACTGCCTGAACTTCACATGCAAGGGTTCCATCTTTACCTGCCAGATGGGGAAAGCTTGGGGAAAACAAAATTGCAAAAAAAAAAAAATCCCGAGCAATTCCTATATGTCCATGATGGCCCAGATCTGGTCTACTGTGAAGTTCACCATGTTGGCAGATGGTTTCGGATTCATCACAGGAGTGGCAGGGGGGAGGAAGGGGGGGAAGAATTTCTGCCATGCAAATCTCTAGTTGGAGAACGTGATTGATGACTCTTGGGTATGAACATGTTGGAGAATATGAATTATGATGCACCCAGAGGGGTGGGGGAAAACCAGGGTCAAGGGTGACAGTGAATTACGTGTCTCAGAATCAGCTTCATACAGGTCATGCCGACATGTTTGCTCCTAATAAATTCTTGTAAGTTTTTGAAGCTCATGATTTAATTAGGGCAACTGCCAGAATCCTGACACTCAGATCTTTGGAAATGGAGATATCTGGAACACGCAAGAGCAGCAAAGAGGTGCTGTACTTGGAGAAGGATTGCACAGAAAATTCTGTTTCTATTATTGCCCCGTCTCTTCTCAAAGTCCAAAACTCAGGTTTCCTCACTGTTTTGTCTTTCCATCTGCACAGTGTTAAAGCAATGCACACAAGGGAGACCATCAGCCTCCAACTTCCCTCTCCTTGGCTAGGGGGTCTGCAAAGGGTCCCAACTGCTTGAGCTCAAGTGGAGTTCCTGATGCAAAATAGACAAAGTAAGACAGGGTCTTCTTCTGGCATTCCAGCAAATGTAAAGAGAAGCCCTTCTCACTGAGGCAGACTGGGCCAGGGCTGACCTCAACAGCCCACTCCTTACTCGGGTTTCTTCATCAGACGTAAGGAGGCTTCTCCCTTGTGGAGGTGGCCTCTCCCCAACTCTTCAGCCTGAGCTGGTTAGCTTAAGGTCCCAGCTGAATCTCCCGCTTCTTCTACCTTCAGTTCTCTGTAGCCATGGCCATCAGCCAGGGTGGCTGGGGATTTCATGACTTATGTGCATGGAACAGGATTAAACATTTGCATTCACAAAGTACAACTTTGCTTAGCTTTCCTTTGTTTGGCTGCTTAATAAGTTGTCCCAAGCAGGGAGCTCGATTAGTTTACAATTCAATAGATTGTATAAAGTGGGGGGGAAAATAGCTCAGCCGGCAACCAATTTCGGTGCACTCTGTGGAATGCGGTTGCTAGGTCTTAGGGGCAGCCACCTTCACAACTGACTTCCATTTGGAGAAGACAGAACCTCCTGTTGTTGTGGTTCGCTGGCAGCCGGTGCAGATGGCAGTGGAATTGGACAGTGAGGAACAAAGGGGACCAGTCAGGGAGTCTAGAGAGGACTTGGACGAGGGTCCTGCATCCGATGCAGGGATGGGGCCAGGACCATCTGGGAATTGTATACTGCCCCCGGAGCCTCCAGAGTCTGGCAGCAGTGAGGCAGAGGACCCAGGGAAGCCTGTTCCCAGTGCACGTGTGTGCAGAGCTGCTAGAAGGCGAGAGCAGCTGAAACAAAAGGGGCGACTCGGGAGTAAGGCTAGGAGGTGATTGTCCCTCCCATAAGGGATAAAAGTCAGGCCAAGATGATGAAACCTTTGCAGGAAGCAAAGTAGTTCGATCAGTTCCGAGTCATCCTTAAGCTCTGCGTAATTTGGTTGGTTTTTTCTTGTACTGTGGTTGGTTTCTTTTATAGTTAATTGGATATGATTGTTTTTGGCCTCATTCCACAGAACTAAAAGGTGTGTGCTTATCTTGGGGGACTGTTTAAGATTAGTTCTGGCTGGGAATGGAAACAATTCCCAGCATTGCAATAAAATAGGTTTTGCTTTTAAAACAAGTTTGTGGTTTATTTATTTATTTATTTATTTATTTATTTATTTATTCGACTTGTATGCCGCCCTATTCCCTAAGGACTCAGGGCGGCGAACATTAAAACAGAGAAAATTTACAATAAAACAAAATTAAACAAGAAACAAGCCAAATAAAGTTAAAATAAAACCCAACCCCCGGTCATTCGAGGCCGGCCCGTTGGAACAACCAAGTCTTCAGGTCCCGGCGGAAGGAGCGGAGGTCCGGGGCCAAACGGAGATCCACGGGGAGCTGGTTCCAAAGGGCAGGAGCTCCCACAGAGAAGGCCCTAGCCCTGGGGACCGCCAGCCTACAATGTCTGACTGACGGCACCCCAAGGAGGCCCCTCCTATGAGAGCGAACAGGGCGATCGGAGAGTGATGCTGGCAGGAGGCGTTCCCGCAAGTACCCTGGACCCAAGCCATTAAGGGCTTTATAAGTTGTAACTAATACCTTGAAGGCGACCTGGGAGGCAACCGGCAACCAATGCAAGCCGCGCAGGAGGGGTGTAACATGGGAGTATCGGGATACCCCATCACAGCCCGCTGCTGCATTCTGCACCAGCTGAAGCCTCCGGATCGTCCGCAAGGGAAGCCCCATGTAGAGAGCATTGCAGTAGTCAATCCTAGAGGTGACAAGTGCATGAGTAACCGTTCAAGGGCATCTCGGTCCAAATAAGGGCTGGCGAACCAGCCGAACCTGGGCAAAAGCCCCCTGGCCACAGCTCCCACATGCTCCTCCAAACCGAGCTGTGAGTCCAGGAGAACACCCAGGTTTCTCGCCCTATCCACGGGGCAACACCTCTCCCCCATGACCAAAGATGGTACATCCAATAAAGACCGAGATGCCGGTAAGAACAGCCACTCCGTCTTGGTGGGGTTGAGCTGAAGCCTGTTACTACCCATCCAGACCCGTACGCCTCCAGGCACCGGGACATCACGGAGAGAGCATCACTGGTCTGGCCTGGGGTGGAGATATAAAGCTGGGTATCATCAGCATACTGATGATACCTCACCCCAAAACCTCGGATGATCTCACCCAGCGGTTTCATGTAGATATTGAACAGGAGAGGCGAAAGGACAGACCCCTGCGGCACCCCACAAGTGAGGGGCCTCGGGGCCGACCTCTGCCCCCTGCCAACACCGACTGCGGCGGCCCGAAAGGAAGGAGGAGAACCAACGCAAAACGGTTCCCCCACCCCAATCCTCTAAGCGCTGCAGAAGGATACCATGGTCGATGGTATCGAAAGCCGCTGAGAGATCTAAAGGACTAGGACAGAGGAAAAGCCCTGTCCCGAGCCCTCCAGAGATCATCCATCAGTGCGACCAATGCTGTCTCCGTGCTGTGTCCGGCCCTGAAGCCCGACTGATACGGATCTAAATACTCAGCTTCCTCCAGGAACAAGGGAAGCTGCTGAACCACCACGCTCTCAACAACCTTCGCTAAAAGCGAAGGTTGGAGACAGGACGATAGTTGTTCAAAACGGCGGGTCAAGGCAGGCTTCTTGAGAAGGGCCTCACCACCGCCTCTTTCAAGGCGGCAGGAAAGACTCCCTCACTCAAAGAAGCATTAACAACTGCCTGGAGCCAGCCGCACGTAACCTCCCTGGAGGCATAAACCAGCCAGGAAGGGCACGGGTCCAATAAACACGTGGTGGAAGACAGCCTCCGCATGATCCTGTCCACCTCATCGAGGGAGACCAGGTCAAACTATGTCAAATTATCAAACTATTGTCAAATTATGTTTGACAAAGCCTGGGTCAGAACACCTTGGCAGCTCAAGGGGGCTCTGCTGATGGACCTTGGGATTAGAAGATTGGACAAAGAAGTTGGCTGAAGCTGTTTCACAAGCCCAGGATATGCTCAGATTGCAGATGGGAATGACATTTCAAGAGAAAGGGGCCATGGAGAGGGTCCCCTCCCACTGGCAGCCCCATCCTCAGGCCTTCTCCCCTGAAGGGAAGACCCAGCAACCACATTCCACAGAGTGCCCCAAACTGGTCACTGGATGGGCTATTTTTTCACCTTAGACAATATTGACTTGTAAACTAATCGAGCTCCCTGCTTGGGACAACTTATTAAGCAGCCAAACAAAGGAAAGCTAAGCAAAGTCCCAAGGTCCATCAGCAGAGCCCCCTTGAGCTACCTAGGAGCCCAAGCATAGTACACAAAATTGTCTGCTATAACATCTTGCCTATCAATTACTTCTTCAGCTTCAACCACAATAATACACACGGGCAAACAACTGATACAAGCTCAAGGTAAACCTCTCCAAACTCAATTGCAGAAAATATGACTTCAGCCACAGACTGGTCAATGCCTGGAACTCACTACAGCCTCAAACCCTCACAGCTTCAACCTGAAACTGTCTACCGTGGACCTCACCCCGTTCTTAAGAGGTCCTTAAAGGGGGAGCGCATAAGTGCACCATCATGCCTACCGTCCCTGTCTTACTGTCCCCATTTATCTGTATTCACTTCCTTTGTTCCTATTTATGTTCATACCTACACTTGTTATCTTGTACATGTTTTACAAACAAACAAACACATGAACAAATACTATTTCTTCCTTCGGTCAAAGAGGACTATTCTTGGGCATCGTCAAGGCCTGAGGAGTCTGCTGGAATAGAGTGGGGAAAAATAAGGGCTAGAAGTTGGCAGAAGGTGTTTTCCCAGACCCTGTTTGGGAACAGCAGTCAGCAGCCTCTGTTCTGATCATAGCTCCAAATATGACTGGAATGAAGTTGGTCCTTCCAGTTGACTTCTGACAATAGCAGTCCCCAACCCTTTGGGCAACAGGGACCAGCACAGTGGAAAGCTATTTTTCCACAGACTGGATGGGCGTGATAGAGGTCCGTGGTGTTTGGGTTGGGGACCCCTTGTCCTATAAAACAGAAGCTGAATTTCACCAGCACCACACTTATGCTCCCTTCTTTTCCATTCTTTTCAGTGGTAACCCCAAGACAGCGAGTCTTCTCAAGAACCATGATGGCGAACCTATGGCAAGCATGCCACAGGTGGCACGCAGAGCCATTTGTGTGAGCCCCCAGCAAACCTACCTCACTGCGCCTCACAGCTGATTTTTGGGCTTTTTTCGGCCTCCCAGAGGCTCAAGGGAAGCCTCTGCAGCCTTTGGAGGCCGAAAAACAGGCCCGTTTCATCACTTCCTGTATTTCCAGAAATAGCAGAAGTGACAAAATGGGCCCATTTTTCGGCCTCCAAAGGCTGCAGAGCCTCTGGGAGGCCGAAAAAGGCCCCAAAATCAGCTGGGAGAAGCACACATTTGCAATGCAGGTAAGTGGGTGGTGGTGGTGGGATCATGTGCGCATGCGCAGCCGGTGTGGGGGCTGCGTGCATTGCCTTCTGGGTGCTGGCATGTGAGCAAGCATGCACAAGTGCATGCACAGTTTTCGGCACAGGAACCCAAAAAGGTTAGCCACCACTGCTCTAGAACATCCCTTTTAGGGCAGCAAATTGGTCTTTTGGGGGTTTGCTTCAGAGCCACAGAAATTGCCTGAAGATAAACCCTGATTCTGCCCAAGCACAGTTAGGGTGTCAAAGAGAAGAATGAAAAGAAGAGAGTCCCAAAGGTGCTTGGATGCAACTGGACTTCCTTGTTTTTTCTTTTGAAGACATTTCACTTCTCATCCAAGAAGCTTCTTCAGCTCTGACTGGATGGAGGGGAATGGAAGGGTTTATTCCCTTCCCCACAATTCTGTCAGAGCTAAAGAAGCTTCTTGGATAAGAAGTGAAACATCTTCAAAAGAAAAAAACCAGAAAGTCCAGTTGCCTCTTGAAAAAGCACCTTTGGAACAACCAGGACCTGGAGGACTGAGCATCTCTACAGAAAAGAAGAGAGCACCAGGGGGCTATTTTTAAAATGTCCCTTCCAGGAGGACATGTTGATAGAACAGATGCCTGTGGTCAAAAATATCACCTTTCTTGAAAGAGCTAAATAGATTCAGTCCCAGGATAAAATATGAGCAAGATATAAAGGAGCCCTCCCTCCCTCCCTCTCTCTCTCCTCTTCTCTCTTCTCCTCCCTCCTTCCCTCCCTCCCTCCCTCCCTCTCTCTCCAGTTGCCACTGATTTTCAGAGACTTTCTAGATTAATTTTTTCTAACATTTTCTTTATTTATTTGGTAAATTTATATAGTTCCCCTTCTCATATATGTATACAGGCTACATATACATGAGCAGCGTACGAAGTTTAAAAACAAAAAATCAACAAATAATCAAATCCATAATGAAAAAATAATAATTTTTTAAAAAATAGGGGGAGGGAAAAGCCATTAAAACACCATAATCTCTGGGAGAACGCTGTCAGTTTCCCTGCTAACACAGCTACTCAGTTTAACGTCTTTAGATTTACACCAGAATCTTGTTTGACGGTATATATAGTGAAGGATGTATAGAGAAGCTCAAAACATCAATGTTTTATCCTCCTTGTGCCCAAATGGGATCTCTTGCACAAAAGCATCTTCTGTCTAATCCAGCAGTGTCTTCCTGGCTGTTTCTGAGGGTGGGATACACAGGAGTTTCTTCCTTTCCATTGGGGTATTTCCTGGATCCAAACACAGCCTGTTTCCCAGCCCTGATCTCAAGGCAGGGTGGCAGATGCTGAGGCTGAGCCAGGGCGCAGGGACTGGGGTGCATGATGGAAGCACACACACACCCCTCCCGCAACACCCTCTGACCCCTTCAAGCAGCTGTCACAGACAGAAGGATCGAAATGCAATTCTCTCTTGCAAATGCCACGGACAAAAATATGTATCAGCTATTCTAATCTATCACTATTTGACATCCAGCGATACATTTTACACTCGGTGTGGTTTTTGATCTTGGAGGAATAACAACTCAGAATAAAAGCAACACGGGCTTGTGAGAGTCACACATTATGCCCTGTCATGCCTCAACGCCTTGGCCTCTGACGTTCAACGGGCCCACATTTCAGAGCCGGCTGCAAAAATCTCTCAGACTGTTTCCTTTCAAGCCCCATCACAGGCTGACTGCCTTGTTGCCCACCAGGACAGGGCATCAGCTGCAGCCAAGACTCCCCGTCTCTTCCCGGCATTTGCAATGAAGCATTTGAAGAAGGGAGCTTTTCGGCTGCCTTTCACGGGGTGGGAGGGTGAAGCCCGTCTCTTGCCCTTGGCTGGGGGGGCAACGTGTGCCCAGAATGGGGCAGTGGCTCCAAGCCAGCCATGCAGGAGACCAGCACAGCAACTCTTGAGCCTGGAAGGCACCTTTGCCAATGCCTGGCAGCAGAAATCCTTTGCCCTGGCTGCCAGCACCTCAGGTTCCCCTGCTCCTGGTGAACTTGGGGAAGGGAGGAGGTGTGTGAGCAACCGCGGGTAGGAAAAGCAATAATCCTGTTTTTAAGGTGAACACTTATGTAACCGTTCAGAGCTGGATTAAAATATTTGCTCTCCTCCTCTGCGAGCGCTGCTTTTGACCCAAGGAAGAAAATGAGAAGATCATTCAGCAGAGCCAAGTTGTTTGAGATGAGTCAATGTGTCTAGAAAGGAAGAAAGACAGCAGTGCACCAAAAGAGATGCCTCCCACTTGAAGCATGGGTGAGAGAGGGGCAGAAGAGCTGGCAGTTCACAAGTTTGTGCCCAAATTAGTCACATCAAATTGCAGGAAGTTCTGCAGTCAATCAGATGCAGTTACTATTTTATCTGATGGAACCGAAAGTCGAAGTCCTTTCAAAGCGAAGGATGAGCAGGTGACACGTTTCAAGGAGTCACCAGAAGGTCCTCAAAGCAATCAAAGGAGGGGACTTCGGTTCTTCTTGGCTCATCTCCTTTCTCAACTAACGTAACAGAACAACAGGATAACAGAAGGGACCTTGGAGGTCTTCTAGTCCAACCCCCTGTTTGAGGAGGAGACACTAGGGGTGTCAAACTCAAGGCCCATGGCCAGATCAACCATGGGGTGCTTAGATCTGGCCCATGGGGCTGCCCTGGAAACAGTGAAGGACCGGCCTGCAGTGCCTCTGCCAGCAAAAACAGAGCTCAGGAGGGCTGCATGTGGCCTTCACAAGCTCTGTTTTGGCCAGCAGAGGGTTGCAGGAGGCTGTCCCAGTTGAAAGCGGAGCCCATTTTCACTGGCCAAGCACACCACAGCCCCCAACATGAGTGACGTCAAGTTGGCCATGCCCCCCCTCCAGGCCCACTGAGGTCAAACACAACCATGATGCGGCCCTCAATAAAATAGAGTTTGACACCCCTGCACTATACAATTTCGGACAGATGGCTGTCCAGTCTATTTTTAGAAACTGCCAGTGACGGAGCCCCCACAAGCTCTGAAGGCAAGCTTTTCACTGATGAACTGTTCTCCGTGTCAGGAAATTTTTCCTTAATTCTACTGTAGGTTGGATCTCTCTTTGATAAGCTTCCATTTATTATTTCTTGTCCTGCCCTAAGGTCCTTTGGAGAATAATTTCCCCCCCTCTTCTTTGTGGCAGCCCCTCAAATATTGGAAAAATGCTCTCATGTCACCCCTAATCCTTCTTTTCTCTAGACTGGCCAAACCCAAATCCTGCAACTGTTCTTCATATGTTTTAGTCTCCAGGCTGTTAATCATCCTGGTTGCTCTCCTCTGCACTCTTTCCAGAATCTCAACAACTTTTATATAAGGTTGACTCAGCCTTCCATCCTCCTGGGGTAGGTAAATTGAGGACCCAAGATTGTTGGGGGCAATAAGCTGACTTTGTAAAAATGCCGCTTAGTAATAAGCAGGCATATACAATGGAATGAAGGCTATTGCTGAGCGCATTAGGTTGTGCTCCAAACATTGTAAGCTGCCCTGAGTCTCCGGAGAAGGGCGGCATATAAATGTAATTAAAAATAATAATAATAATAATGTGGTGAACAAAACCTGATGCCGTATTCTAAATATGGTCCTTCCAAGGCTTTATAAAGTGGTACTAATACTTCATGTGATCTTGATTCTATCACTCTGTTAATGCAGTCTAGGATTGTACTAGCTTTTCTGGCAGTTGTTGCACACGGCTGGCTCATGTTTAAGTGATCGTCCAGCTAGGACTCTAAGGTCCCTCTCACAGTTACTGGTTTTGAGCCAGATTTTGCCTAATCTGTACTTGTACCTTTGGTTTTTCCTGCCCAGGTGTAAAACCTTGCTGTTCTCCTCATTAAATTTCATTTTGTTGGATTGGGCCCATTGTTCAAGGCTGTCAAGATCCTTTTGCATCCTGAGCTTGTCTTCTGGGGTGTGGGCTGTTCCTGCCAGCTTGGTGTCATCTGCAAATTTGAGGAGTCCCCCTTCTATTCCCTCATCTAAGTCATTTATGAAAATATTGAAGAGTACTGGTCCTAAGATGGAATCTTGTGGTACCCCACTGCTTCCTTCTATTTCCTCATCTAAGTCTAAATATAAACATGATCTCAATTCATATTTATCTAATGTAACTGAAAGTCAAAGTCAATTCAGAGTGAAGACTGTGCAAAATATATCTCCAGAAGTCAATGATAGGGGACGAATTAAGAGGAATTTCAATTCATTCAAAACCGCACATTGCTTTGGCATGCAACACACCCTTTCTCTCTAACATTATGAGCAATTCTGCAGTCTGCCTTGGTGGAATTCAAGGCCACTTGCACTCAGATCATCTTCTGGACCAAAATCTTGAACACTAAATCTTGCACGCTAAACCCCTAATTCTAGGCTACAGTGCCTTCCTTACATGCAACTACCCAGGTGGAGAGAAGGGGGCTGCCCAAAGAGGCAGAGGTGGTATTCAGCAGGTTCTGATCAGTTCTGGAGAACCAATAGCGGAAATTTTGAGTAGTTCAGAATACCGCCTCTGATTTGCCCCACCCCCGTCTATTATCTGCCTCCTGAGTCCCAGCTGATCGGCTGGGTCTTCTTTTGTTGCCCTTTACAGGAGCTGGAAAGCAGGTTAGGGGGTGGGGAAAGAATGTGGATTTTACAGTATCCTTCCCCTGGAGTGGGGTGGGAATAGAGTATTTGTAGTATCCTTCCCCTGCCATGCCCACCAAGCCATGCCCACCAAGCCATGCCCACCAAGCCATGCCCACCAAGCCATGCCCACAAAACCGGTAGTAAATTTTTTTTGAATCCCACCACTGCAAAGAGGGCACAGTTCCACGCTGGACCACTCCTCACTACATTGGTGCCCAAGATGACAAAATGTCTTTCTATCTCCGTTGAGTCTCCGTTGATCAAATCTTCATGTCAAAATTCTGCTCAGGGCTCGGTAATGTTCTGAGAAACAAAATATGAATACTAACCAGATGTGTACAAGGGGCAGTTCCCCAAGCAAATTATTAAAACTCTGAAAGCTTTAACAGCACTAAAAGCTTTTTTAAAAAAGGCTTTAAATGTTTAAAGCAAGACATCTGGAGCACCATGAAAACCAACAGATTCACTGTGGAAATGTGGCAGCCTCTGCCACAATGGAGCAGTTAGTATATTTCAGTTGTGCTCCTTTCAAGGGGTCACACTGCTATTCTGCTGAAGTTGCAGTTATTTCGAAAGCCGGTGCAAGGGATCAGTGCAGGGAAGGAAGGAAGGAAGGAAGGAAGGAAGGAAGGAAGGAAGGAAGGAAGGAAGGAAGGAAGGAAGGAAGGAAGGAAGGTGTTGACCTATTTGCAATGAAGGTCAAGATTGGAGGGTTTATACTAGAAACAGCAGCAAATGAAGGAGCTGCAGGAGAATTTGCCTCCTAAAGCATGAACTTGTTGCAGCCTAATGATGCAACCAGAAGAACCATCCCATCCCATTGAAAGCAATGCTAGTATGCCAGAAGTCGGATCTGATCTACTCACTCAAAAGAATAAACCCTCCTTTTCTGAAGAAGGCATATCCCCAAATTGCTTCTTCAGCTAATATGGTAGAACATCTGACAGACCCCCGGAGGGAGCAGGAAGAACAGGACCATTGAAAGAAACTGGCCAGCCCACAGGAAGAAGACTCAAAGGAACTCTGCCTTCATGACATGGGATATAAATCAATCAGGATAACCACTTTCTAGATCCTGTTGCATTACCCTACTGGCAAGAAAGGCCTTTCCACAAGTCAAATTGGTTTTTATTTTCTGAGCTTGTCCACCTTGTAGGGTTTGACAGCCAGCATCTGCTGAGGTCCATTTGCTCCATCTCTGCTTCTGCCATTCCCAGTCCTAAACCAGAATTTGTGACTGGCTTACAAATCCTGGCTTGTTGTAGTTACAGTTACAAAGTAACTGTGTTTGGACGTATTCCGTCCATGTTGCTCATTTCTCTGTCTACGTTGAGGAGAAAGCA
Source organism: Naja naja (assembly GCA_009733165.1). Taxonomy (NCBI): domain Eukaryota; kingdom Metazoa; phylum Chordata; class Lepidosauria; order Squamata; family Elapidae; genus Naja; species Naja naja. Next base: position 1,734,511 of record CM019164.1, on the reverse strand, counting down.
AAATGGAAATGAACACAGCAGGTGCAGATGAAATGTAGCTTGTGCACAATTCGATTTAATAAGCTAGAATTTCACCAGCCGTTGGCTACTGTGGCAAGCATTTTCAGGTGTGATACTAAATCAGGCTTTTTAAATACATTTTGTTCAAGAAATCATTGGACAGGTTTATATTTCATGCTAAGCCAAAACCATAAAACCATGTTACATCTTGTGATGTGTGGATTAAAACAAAAATCTGATTTCCCATCTTTCTTTCAGTTCTTTCAAGGAATCTCACTTAACCTCCAGCTGCAAAGGTTTCCGCACTTCAGAAACCAATTATGCTAAATCTAGATGTAGATTCCATCCTGTTCAATCTCATTTGAAATGCAAGCTTTATTACTGACAGTCAGTATATACATCTAAACCAGGGGTCTCCAGACTTGCCAACTTTAAGACTTGTGGACTTCAATTCCAAGAATTCCTCAGCCACAGGAATTCCCCCAGCTATACTGGCTGGGGAATTCTGGGAGCTGAAATCCACAAGTCTTAAAGTGGACATGCCTGGAGACCCCCAACATAGATCAACATTCCCTCAGCCTTTTGCTAGTATGTCCCACGTGTGGACTGCAGAAGAAAGAGGATTTCATTTCAAATGGGAAAAAAGGTCACAGAAGGAATTAAATTCTTATGTATAGAATTTATAAATATATAAAATTTATAAATATATAAATTTATGTCTATGTATATAAATTCTTATCTATAGGGCACTGCACACCAGAACAACTAGACATAAGGAAAGTTTTTTCCCGAATGCCATCACTCTGCGAAACAACTAACCCCACAACACTGTTGAACTACTTAGTAAGACTGTATTACTATTATTCTTCTCATCCTTCCTATTATCTATATCTCTTCCCACTTATGACTATAACTGTGTTGCTTGTATCTTTACAATTTATATTGTTTTATTTGTTTTCCTAGTATGTTTTGATTGCGTATTAGTAACCTATGTATGATTTGATTGCTTATAATAACCTATGACTTTCACTAAGTATTGTATCTTATGATTCTTGATGAATGTATTTTATTTTTTCTTATGTATACTGAGAGCATATGCACCAAAGACAACTGTCAACTCATAAAATATTTCTTTTTAGAGTTGCCAACAGAAAGGGAGGGGGGAGCAGTGCAGCAGCTTGGAAATCGAAGGTGCATTCTATAGATGTTTTCAAAGATAGTAACTAGGTGACTGAAGTTTCTGCCGGGAATAATTCTAACTGGAGAGCATGATTGATGCTCTTTTTATGATACACCCAGGGGGTGGGGGTGGGGGAATCAGGGTCAAGGGTGACAATGAATGATGTGTCTCAGTGCTGGACATGTTAACTCCCAATAAATCCTTTTGAACTTTTGGAAGTTTAGCTTGAGACTCATGATTTAATTGGGGGTGACTGCCAGAATCCTGACAGCAACCAGACCACAATCCAGTGACCTCTGAATCCCTTCCTCTGCAGAAAGAAAAGGAATTCACGCAAGGGGCAGGGGAGCAGGCAGGATCCAGTAAAAATGGGAAGTTGGGGTTAGTCTATGAAATAAGATAGTGAGGGCTAAAGGAAAATGGGAAATATCTAAAAAAGCTGTGACAGATACACAGAGAGGCACATTCAGGAAAGAATAAGGATAGCCAAGGTGATCTCCAGAAATGGTGGGATCAATGATAGGTTAAAGCTCAGAATGAGCTGAGGTTTGGGAGACACACCCAAAACAATAACAAGGGTGTTTTTGAGTAGGTTGCAACAACAAAAAAGCCCCCCAAAAAGGTGTAGGAGCCCTGTGGGAACCAAGTGGGACATCACAGCAGCTTTGGCTGGTAGGTAGAGAAGTCAAAATGGTCATCACAGCCATGCAATCAAAGCCCCACGTTTTTGTTTTTAATTTTATTTTTAATACAAACTATCTATCATCCATTAAACCGTGTGTCATCTGGGTACAAATGTCTTGTGCAATAACAATTAAAATTTCCAGCCATAATCATTACATTGGTATTAATTCTCTACTCTTAACTTATTGCTGATATACATAATATATCTAATTTTTATAACAAACCTCATCTTAACTTGTTTACTTCTATAAACGTATTTTCTACTCTAACTTTCCTATTTTTCTCTAACCATCGATAGAACAATTCCCAAGCCCCACATCTTTGTGTGTGCATTGCAAGATGCTTTAAAAAGGGACATGGCTTTGATTAAGCAGTTCTGACCAAAATTCTTTTTCAGCACACACACACACACACACAGAGGGATGTCCCTGGTGATCAGCAACAGTGACAAGAAGGAAGTAACTCCTATTTTCCATCTCAGAAACCACCACAGGTCTCTGGTGGATCAGCAACAGTGACAATGAGAAGGAAGAACCTTGTAACTCCTATTTTCCATCTCAGAAACCACCACAGGTCTCTGGCTGGTCTTTCTTAGGACACAGAGGAAAGGAGAGAAGAGCAGTGGAGGAAAGAGAAGAAGAGGCTCAGCGCACACTTCAACGAATGCAGGTCTCCCCGAAGGTAGATGGATTACATCCTCAGCCACTGAGGGAAATGCTGACTGCTGGACCGCTCTCCAGAATCTCTGAGAAAGGAGGGGAGAGCAGCTCATACTTATTTATTTATTTATTTATTTATTTATTTGAACTTATATGCCGCCCCATCTCCGAAGACTCGGGCTGACACAATAAAACAGGAACAATAAATACTTAAAAACAATTAAATTAGATTATAAGTCCAAACATTATAAAACCTTAAAACCATCCCTCCCCCAAGGGGGCCACAGCCCGGGTTGGTCAAACAACCAGGTCTTTAACTCACGGCGAAAGGTGCGGAGGTCAGGGGCCAGGCGGAGCTCCAGAGGCAGTTGATTCCAGAGGTCAGGGGCCACAACAGAAAAGGCTCGTTGTCAGGGAGTCGCCAGCCGGCACTGACCGACGCGGGACCCGAGTCCTTGCCTATGGGCTCGCACAGGGCGACCGGTATTTGATATTGGAAGAAGACGCACCCTTAAGTATTGAGGACTTAGAAGGAAATCTGGAGGAAATGCAGGCAGACTTCAGCAGCATGCTGAAATGCACAAGTGGGAATTGAGCAGGGAAGCACCTGCAGCTCCTCATCTGGATAGGAAAAACATAAGGCGCAAGTCTAGGATGGGAGCAAGGTGGCTTGGCAGCAGTCCATGTAAAAGGGATCCAATGTCTTCACCAGTTAAACATGAGCCAACAAGGGGGCTCCAAAGGCAAATGCTACACTGGGGGCAGCACCAAAAGGGAAGGCTGGCCTTGGGAAGGAGGGCTTGAAGATTGGACAGCTCCCACCACTATTTTTTGCTCCACACTTGAAAGACGTTCAGCAACTGTAACTGCAATCGCCCCAAAGTCAAGGAAGGGGGAGGAACCCCACTGGAGAAAGTCAAGAGTGCAGAGAAAAGCATCTAAGGTGATTAAGGGCCTGGGGACTACAACATATGAAGAACGGTTGCAGGATTTGGGTAGGGCCAGACAAGAGCAAAGGAGGACCAGGGCGGACATGATAGCACTCTTCCAATATTTGAGGGGCTACCACAAAGAAGAGCGGGGTCAACCTATTCTC
>CM019164.1:1439196-1729892 GCA_009733165.1 Naja naja | reverse complement strand
AAATACCATAGTGGGAAGAAGGTTTACATGCCTGAGAAGACAATGTCTGAATCCACCATGGCATTTCCTGGCCATGGCACCCAGAATCCCCCTTGTGTGAAATTCCACCTTCTTTGCACAAGAAAAACCACAGAAAACGCCACCATTTCCCCCTGCACGGCATATTTTACCTCCCAGCCAAGCAGCTTTCGCAACTGGCTAACAGAAGAAAATATTCACATTACACACAAACAAATCAGAGCAGCAGCCAGAAAAGAAAAGAGAAAAGAACCCCAGCCTCAAAAGAAGTAAACAAGGTTGCAAATCAGTCCAGTATGTTATTCAAACAAGAGGACTTTTGTAATTTCATATTTCAAACACGGCCATGATTTAAATTGTGGCAGGATCCCAGATGGCCCCAGGGAAAAGTTTGCAACCTTTTCTGTATAGAAAAGGGTTGAGCATCTACGGGAAAGAGGGCTGACTGGGGGGGGGGGGTACATCCAATTCACCAGGCCCAAAGCCTTTGCCTACAAGTGCAAAGGATCCCCCACCCCTCTCTCCCCCCACCCCCACCCCCGGTTCTGCCTGGGCTCCCTCTCTCCCAAACCAGAGCAAACCATCCATTTCTCCTCCAAGAAGCAAGCCAGGGTGAGGAGCAACTCCTTGGGGCAGGCTGCCTCTTCCTCCTCCTCCTCCTCCTCCCCCACCTTCTGCCCCCAGAGGACTGACAGAGACGGAGGAAGCTGTGGGGAGGGGGGGAGCACCTCAATTGAGCTTCTTCTTCCGCTTCCCCTTCAGCCTCACCAGCCACCCCCACATCCTGGATGCTGACAGGGGGTGGGCACCCAGGGCTGCTCAGAGGCTAGGCAGCTGGGGAAGGGAGGGGAAGGGGGGCTGCCTTTCTGAGCTTCCTCCCAGCTCTCCAGCACCCATCATGGGGGTGGGGGTGTGAAAGGGCTCCCTTTCTGAGTGGAAGAAGGAGCAGCTCAGCCGGAAGAGGGAGGCCCTCCCTGCTCGGCCTGCCAGAGGCCAACAAAAGAGATGCGGAGCCCTTTGAAGGTGAAGCCAGCAAGTTGCTCGCAGGGGAGGTGGGCTCCAGAGAGGGGAACTCATTTGGAGTCTCCCGTGGGCAGCATCCAGGCTTGCAAAATGCCCCCCTCAGCCCCCACCCCCATCCACCCATCCACCCAGAGCAGGGGTCTCCAGCCTTGGCCACTTTAAGACTTGTGGACTGTGAATTCTGGGAGTTGAAGTCCACAAGTCTTAAAGTGGCCAAGTTTGGAGACCCCTGACCCAGAGAACCTCTCCTCCTTGCCACAGGATCCCATTGGACAAGCAACCCAGTTGGCCTGGAGGAGCCCCAGGTGCTGGAGACCGACTAAGTCAGCCACAACCAGAATACAGCATGTGGCAGGATGCAGGCCTCGTTCCTGGAAGCCTCCCTTTGCTTTCAAACAACGAGGCAGCCTTTATGGCTAGGCCAGATCCAGAACAGGGGTCTCCAACCTTGGGCACTTGCAGACGTGTGGACTTCAACTCCCAGAATTGAAGTCCACACATCTTAAAGTAGTCAAGGTTGGAGATCCCTGCTTTGCTGGCTGAGGAATTCTGGGAGTTGAAGTCCACACATCTCCAAGTTCCCAAACCCAGAGGACAGCGTCCTGCATGCCACCCGGTTCTGAGCCTTCCCATGGGATTCGCCCACAAGACAAAAAGAGATATATCTTGTGCTTATAACTCACCCTGGCACTGGAAGCCTTGTTTTCCAAATCCCCTGCAAAGGAAAGAGAGAGAGATAACATCGTGTTAGAATTCATTCACGTGCCAATGCGCTCCTCTTTAATGTGGCTTCCAGGTGAGCCTTTAACAAGGCTCAGCACAAGTAACACACACACACACACACACACACACACACACAAGAAGCCAAAACCCACATGTCATCGAACAAGGAGGAGGAGGAGGATGACAAGATGACAGCCAGAGGAAGAAGTCACAAAGGTGGCCCTGAGTCCCTCTGCCAAAGAGGTCCAAGCACAGCTATCGTGCTGGACAAGGTCAGCCTTCCCCAACCTGGCACCCCCACAGTAGTGTCTAAGTTTCATCGGGCACGGCTGCTGACCCAGCTGGCTGAGCAATCATTGGGAAGGCCTGAAATTGACCCGAGCAGGGCAGCCACCACCGAGAAGAGGAACAGGGAAGTGTCCTTTGGTTCCTCCTGAGCAGGGGCTGAGAAGGGACAGGCATAGATAGACGATTCCCATGGGGGGGAGGCTGAGAAGACACCCCTGTAGACCCCTGCCACGATCTTCGTAAAGAACTTAGCAGACTTCAGCATGGTCCAGCATAGGATATCTTTGAAATCTACACTTGGCTGTGGGAATCATTGGTCCTGCACTGGCCAAGAGATCCTGTGGACGTATATAGCACATGCTGGGGAGACCCCAGCTAAAGAGTCATTCATGGTCACCCTTCTTCTTCCCCAAATTGCAGGTGATAGTAAGCAAGATTTGGCACAGGGTTAAAGAACAGATGTTCTTACATGTTTTGCTCTTGCCTCTGGTGACCCAAAACTCTCTCTTCCTTCCCCCTCCTGCCACCCGCCATGAGTTTTCTCCATCATGTTCTGTTGGGGGGGCTGATGTTCAGGGCCAGCACAGAGGGCCAGCCTCCCCTCCGGGGGAACCAGCCAGCTTGGCCCAAGAGACTGCGGGGAACTCTTCAAATGGAGCTGGATTGTGGGAATCCAACTGGCCATTACGCTTGGCCACAATACATCCGTTTGCCCCCCAACCCCCGTAGCTTATGGGAATGCAGCCCTTCCGACTACTTCGCCTTGCATTGCGACCCCGAGGTCCCCCCCTCCGCATAGCTGAGGAAAGTTGCAGGGGCCCCGAAGTGAGGTAGGCTGTCAATAGGAGAGGGCCTCTCTGGAGCGGCTTCCCTTCCACATCAGCCCTCCTTTCAGCGCGGGCCATCAGGCGCCAGCTGGCCGCGGACACGTAGCCCATCATCTTCGGAGAGGTCCAGGTTGGGGAAAGCCCGGCAGGGCTAAGGCAGCTAACTGGGAAGGCGGGTCAGGTTTCGGGGAAGGAGGGGGGCGATGGCGGGGAGCGGGGTGGGGGGACACCGAGCAGCCGGCCTGAGAAGCGGGGAGCCGAAGTTGCCCGCTGGGCCACGAGGGCGGAGGGGAAGCGGCGGCGGGCGGGCGGGCGGGGGTGGGCAAGGGCGCATCGCGCAGGCAGCCGACCAGGAGGGGCGGGCGGGGGGTGGGGGGTGCGATGAGCCAAAAGGCGACGCCGGCGCCGAAGCCGTCCGACCGGCCGCGGGTGCGGAGAGGCGAGCGAGGGTGCCCCGCTTCTTCCCCCACCCCCCGGCGGGCTCCTCACCAGATGAAGTCGGTGCAGTGGCTGCAGAAGGTGGGCTGCTTGAAGAAGCGGGCGGTGAACTTGTGGTTCTTGACTTCGTGCACGTTCTTCTGGCGAAGGGCGCCTTTGCGGGCGAAGCGGACGTGGCTCTCCTCGCCCTCCGGCCCGGGGGGAGCCGGGGGCTCCGGGACCGTCGCCGTGGCCACCGCCGCCGCCTCCGGTTCGGCCATGCTGCCGCTCCTGCCGCCGCCGCCGCCGCTGCACGGATGCTGCCGAGCTGCCTGGCGCGGCCGCCGCTCCGCCCGCTGGTGCTGAAGCTGCGGCGGCGACACCTCTGGCCGCCACTGGGCAGAGGCAGCGCCGAGCCTCTGGCGCCCGCCCCCCCCGCCCCGCCCCCCGACCGCCCCGCGGCCCCCCCGCCCGCGTCTTCCGGCGCCCTCGCGCGGCCCCGGTCCCCCAGGGCCACTCAACGCCCCCCCCCCAGGACAGGCGCCACCCCCACCCCCGTTCAGCATCCCTAGAGGAAGGACAGGCCAGCGGAGATGAGCGGGCTGAAAGAAGGCGGCTTGGAGAGCGACCCCGGAGAAATCGGCAGAAGGGGGGCCGGGGGTGGGTGCGGGTGGGTATGGAGGAAAAGTCGGGGTTCCGGTGGCCCCTGCAGGAATGGTGCCCGGAGAGCTTTCCATTCTTGGGGGAGACCTTCCTGCTGGCCCCTTTGGGGTGCCCAGTCTAGGTGACACAGGAAGCACCCTAAGCTGCCTTCTGGCTGGGTTTGCATTTGATCCTGAATGGAGAGGATCTGAACTCGGGACCCAGAGGCCAAGGATTGTGTGGATGCAGCCAGGAGTCAGGAACAAGCCCTCCTGTGGAACCCAAGGATAGGATGCATGGATGTGGCCAAACAGTCAAGGTGGCAGCCACAAGATTGTAAGCAAATGTCCCCCCTGGTTTTGATGTGCATCACCCACGCAACTGGGTTTCTTCAACCGCACCCTGTGGGCCCCGGGAACCTCTCACAGGGGCCACAGGGCCAGTCTCATACACCACAGCCTGACGCCTGACAACAGAAGGGCAGCAACAGCTTTTCTGCCCTGCTTTTTTCCCCCTTGCGAAGGAGGGGTGGGAGGGGGCGCCCAAAGGCCTCCCGAAGGGGGACTGTTGTTGCCACCAGTCAGTGGACAGCCTCCTCACAGGCCCAGAGGCTGAGCTGCGGCCCCCATTCCTGCTGACAGAGTTGGGCCCTGAGCTCAGCAGTAAATCTCTCTCTAGCACTCAGGAGCAGAAACGAAGCTTCCAGGACGAAGGCCGGACACAGAAGTCACTTTACCACCGATGCCACATCTCAAAGTCTCCCCTCTCCTGCCTTCCTGGCTCTGCCCAGAGATGGAGGGCCGTGGCCTCCTCCCCACCAGGCCCCGATGGCTGAGCACAGGTGGCGTTTTCTCCTCCCTCCAGGCTGAGACCAGGTTGGCCAGCCCAGGTGCAGCATCTCAGCAACTAATGATGCTGCACAACATAAAGAACCAAGCGAAATTCATTGTTCTATAAGTTTCTCTCCCTCTCTTTCTCTCCCCTTCACCCCCCTGTCTCCCTCCCTTCCCCTCTCCTCTCCCCCCCTCTCTTCCTTTCCCCTTCTCTCTCTCCCTCCTTAGCTTCCAAATAACACATTATTGAAAAATATATTTCTATAGTGCAGCCGTACAAAATACTTTCCAAATAGAAGTTCGGGTATTTTTTTTAATTGTTTAAGAATGAGGGCCATGGCAGAACAGAAAAACTCCGCCAAAGATCTTGGACCTGAGATCCACCCGAGGCCCCTGGGGAGGGGAGGGTGGAAGTAGGCTGAGAAACTCAGCTTTCTTCCAAAATTGAGTGCCAGCTTCCTCCCTTCCCCTCCCCCTTCTCTGGCACAGACAGTGGCCTTGCAAATGGCTTCCCTTCTGTCTCGTCACCTGTTAAATGGGCACCAGTGTGGCTTCCTTACCAATATAGATCTTGATAAACTTTGTAGATTAAAAATAAATCGAGTGGAAATTAATATAAATGATAATCAGTGGTAGTCGTTAGTGCTTCCAAATGGGCGTGCCAGTTCAATTTGTCTAATGAAGGCAGCATCTGGACTGGCGCGCCATAATGAGGGAATCATTTCACCAGCAAATCTCCTCTGCTACGTTGGGATGATGTGCGAATGAAGCATCTAAGTGGGCAATGAATCTCTCCTGGCTTTTCCAGCGGACGGCAACATACACGCATCTGGCCAAGAGTCAAACACCTGGACTGCACAGAAGGCAGAGTCGTTGCTGAGGCTTTGCTGGGGCATAAACTGAGCTCCCCATCTGCAAGAGACAAGAAGGCTGGATTTTTAGGGCTCTGCATGAAGGGGGCCATGGAGTCCCCAGGGATGTATGATTTTCTTGGTAACACTGGAACCAAACATTACAGGTGCAACTAGTGCAAAAGGTGAAGGGGCTCCTGGTTTGCTCCTCTTTGCCAACCAATGGAGAGAGGGGGCAGTGGGGAGAGCGAGAGAGGAGAGAGATGCCCCTTGAAAAACCCCAAATTTGGAAAAACCAAATCAGCGCTTCCTGAAAGCATCGAGGGCTGGTGTTTTACAAGCCAGTGATTCTATCCTTGTTCACAGCTATTGTGTGCCAGATTTTAGCAGGTTTTAATAGACTTTTGATCAAGAACACGTTGACCAGGCGGAACAGGCCAGCCTCATCCCTTTTTACAGGTGACCCATCTGGACTTTTGTGGGGGCCCTCCCCGTAGATCTTTCTGGCTGGAGAATTCTGGGAGATGAAGTCCACAAGTCTTAAAGTTGCCAAGTTTGGGGGCCCCTGCTGTAGACAGTCCTGAAGCCAGCCAAGGTGAATGAGAGATGGGTAGGGAGAGTCGACTGGCACCTTTTGATCAGAATCCCAAAACTGGGTGCAACATCCTGGGGGGTGGGCGTGATGGGTACTCAGAGCAGCAAAGACAGCTGGGAAAGTCTCTGCTGCCATCCCATGTCCATCCAGAGTTTTGCAGCTCAGATCTAACCAGCCTCCTTCTTTGCCTGAAGTTTCAAAAGTTCCGGTTAGAACTTTCCTAATCGGGTAGGTGATGTCCCTTTGGAAATCAAGAGGGGTTTTTTAAAATCAAGATTATCAAACCACTCTGCCAGAAGATAGAAGACTGGAGATTGCAGTCATCCTACAGCATTATCCCAGAAAAGCATACTCATAGACGCAAGAATTTGACAGCTCAACTTTCTGAGTGGGTGTAAGGTACAGTTTGAGCCTGCAAGATATTCTCTTCCCCTCCCCATTGATCCATGAAACAAAGCAGAGCCAGCAGGAGGGAGAAGCAGACCCAGAACGCTCCTTCAAGGAGCAAACACTGCTGCTGTGGTTGAAAAAGGGCTCTCCTTCTAGTAACTGTAAACATTTTAAATATTTACTTTTACTAGAAGGAGTAAATCCACCCTTTTTGCAAATTCCCCCTGCCAGCCGAGAACAAAAGCATTTTGAGCAGGGACTTCTGGAGTTTCAGTAAGATGAGCAAAGACCCATTTGAATGTTTAATTCTCAGACTGCGAGCTGGGCCATTGTGTACAGGTCCACCCCGTGTTGCCAATGGGTCCTTTCCCTTTCTTCACAGCCGGCTGCCCTGCCCTGCCCTGCCCCCGGCTGCTTTGCCAGAGTATTTGTGGGCCAACTGCAGCTTAGGAATTCCCAGATAAAACACCCCTCCACCTTGGCTTTCTCGGAGTGTCAAAGACCATTTGCACAAAAGGACTGAGGAAGAGCCATCCATCAACTTGGGACGAGGCATCATCAAGACCAACAGGAGCTGAGGACACTCCGAAGCCTTGGCCACTCTTTGCAGCCTGCAAGGTCAGAAGAGATGCAGGTGAGCTTTCCGCTGTTTGCAGGGGGTCTTCCTGGTGCAACCTGGTGGCCCAGAGGGTTTTGGCGTGGGTGATGGAGAATCCTTGATGATGAGCAGCTCTGCAGCTTGGGGCCTCCTGGATTCATGGGCACCATGGGAACCCAGCTTCTCAGTGGGATGTCCTGAGAGACAATTTGGAAACTGAGGTTACTACAGAGTGCCGCAGCCTGATGCAAACACCTGGGAGGAGGACTCCTTGGTGTTGGGGGCATCCATCAGATTCCAGGCTAGTGGTAGGATTCAAATTTCTTTACTACCGGTTCTGTGGGCATGGCTTGGTGGGTGTGGCAGGGGAAAGATACTGTAAAATCCCCCTTCCCTCCCCACCCCACTCACCTGCTTTCCAGCTCCGTTCTCCTGTGCAGGGCAACCAAAGGAGACCCAGCCGATCAGCTGGGACTCAGGAGGCAGGGAATAGATGGGGTTGGTGGGGCCAGTCAGAGGTGGGATTGGCAGGTTCTCTGAACTACTCAAAATTTCCACTACCGGTTCTCCAGATGTTACAGAGCCTCTTACCTCATGTTACAGAGCCTCTTACCAACCAACGCCCCCCAGGGAAGGGGAGCCCCCCCCTCGCTTGATGTTACTTGATTTTATGCTGTGATTTTGTGCTATTATGTTGCTGTTGTTATGAAACCACCTTGAGCTGTACAATGTTAGGGTGGTTTTGAAATCTGGCAATAAGCAAAACCAAGGAATTGGAGGCCTGAGGTAAAAAGAAAAGGACACGTAGCCCAGCTGAGGTACAGCTCTCCACACCTTCCTACCTTGCAAGCAATCCTTGCTTCCGGCAAGCCCTGCAGGCAACGGCATCCCTGGCCTTTTGTTCTTTGAACCTCTCGCCTCTCCTTCTGATGGTCTCGTCAACGCCATCCAACCATCACTTTCTTAGGCTGCCCTTGCTCACAAGCGTTTGGTTCGTCCTTCAGAGGGTGGTTTTGCCATTACATCCATGCATCTTCAAGACGACCAAGACTTCTCTCAAAACGCTCCCTCTTTTATGCTTGACTCTCTCTTTATCTCCCTCTCTCCCTTCTTTCTACCACTTGCATGTCTGCAGTCTCCCATCACCATTGTGCTGAACCAGTTGCTTCTCCGGCATGCCCAGTTCTCACTACCAGCGAGAGGGAAGTTCACATGATCACAGCCTTTTGGGCTTTGTTCCTAGCAACAGACCATAGGTCAGCCACAACATTTCTACCAGCACTTGAAACTCTTAGATCCTCTCCATCCCTTTCCCATCTGTGGGAAGCCCCCCCACCCCTTAGAAGAATGGAATATTCTGAGAAACATTTAAAAAGGCAGGATAAAATATTTCCCCTAAAAGAGAAATAAAAAAAATCTTAAGGGAGACAGAAACTCAGAGCTCCAGCTCCCCGCCCCCAGCAGATATTTTGTGCCCATCAAGAAAGACTGGGCCAGCCTATCTACAAAACAAGACCTTCAGCTCCAGGGTGATGGGATTAAGACATGACCCTTCAGGACAAAAATAGGATTAACCCACAACCATATAGCAGAAGACGCAGAGTTTACTGCATTCCACAATCTCCTAAGGACATTGCATCACCCTCAGAAACTTCAACCAAACTTAGCTCAGATGAACACATAGGATTTGTACTTTGCCTATAGAGCCAGCTATGACCCCTACATAGCCGCTACATGGCCCCACGGAAGCTGACAACAGCCAATAGAAAATATGTTTTTGCACAGGAACAGGAAGCTCAAGTGCAAAGCCCAAGAGAAGGTATCAAAACCCCTAACTCTCAACTCCATGTTGTCAGCTGCCCAGAGCCACAAACCCATGCAGTTCTGCTTCATCATTAAACCATCTTCCCAAGCAGCCTCCATGTTTCCAGTGTCTTTCTCCTGGCTTGGAACTGAACCAGATGGATATTTCTTCCAATACATCCTTAGTGTCAGGTTTCCAAGTGATGAAATCTATTTAAAAAGAAAAATGCAAAGACCATCTTCAAAAGCAAAGGATCTTCAGCATCTTTTTGGCAAAGTCCATCAAATTGGCAAAGTCCATGGTAATTCCAGATCTGACACAACCCACTGACACTTAGTCAACTTCCTACCAAGTACAGAAATTCACACAATGGCCGATGCAGAGGGCGGATGGCCGATGGTCCACAGCAACCACCATCTGAATGTTTCTGGGCAATATTTCAGAAGGTAAGCTGCTCCAGCTGGATTAATACCTAGATGGGGAGGTTAGTTAGAAAGCTCCAAGGGTTGGGCCAGACCAGAAATTCAAACAGAGTAGAAGAAGGCCTCTTTCAACCATTGACCTGACAAATCAATGAAGGTGCCCAGGACATCTCCAAGAGTCATCCTTGATTCAAGGGATACCTCACCGTTGTATAAAACCAAGAGAAGGATTATCAGAACTGCCACCTCATGCCTGCACTTTGCATTCATTCGATGCCAATCTGCCATGAATTCTGGGGGAAGGGAGCTGGATGGGAGGGGGGACAGTTCACTGCTCACTAGACCTTCTGGAGACACAACTTCAAGGTCAGACAGCTGGGAAAGGCATGCAGCTGCATACCAGCAAGTCCGCAGTTGAAGAGACCATTCCCAAATTCAATCCATTTGAATATGATTGGACAATGGGAGACTAGCAGCGGGAAGTGACTTGAGTGGGGGAGTTAAAATTGGAGATTTTTGATGTGCAAATTTCCGTTCTCGCTTTGCTCTACTGTATTTCACTTGACTTTTAGTGAACTATACCTTTTTCACCAAATGAAGTCAAGGATTGTTCTTACTTAAAGGTTGAAGATTAGGAAGGACTGGCAAGGATTTTGGTTCAAAACTGCACCCAATCATATCACTGGATTCACAGCCCGTTGGGGGCAATGGGGCCCACAGCTGCCCTGCACTGGGTTCTTCCAAAAAAAAGGGGGCGATTCCTAGGTCTTCCTCCCTTCTGCAGCTGCAAAAAGTAGGGAGGTCTCTTAACCATTATTCAGAGTTTTGCAGCGATAATTCAGTGCCAGAAAAATAAGCACAGATGGCTGATGCTTCATTTAACATCTTTATAAACATAATAAGTAGATTTTAAAAACCAGTTGTAGATTTCTCCAACATGAAGCAAACTCAGACAAAAACATGTTGCAAATACAGAGCTTCAGCAGCAACTCAGCTTCAGCTCAGAAACAGGCATCAGTCTCACTTTAGCTCAGCAGGCAAGCATTATACACAGCAGAGGAGAGAAGCAGTTTCATTTTCAATCGACAGACTAAGAGCTCAACATAGCTTCAGAGCTACAGAGCTCAACATAGCTGCAGAGTTGCAGAGTTTAATATAAAGCCACGCCCAGGCTACCTCTAATTTCAGTTTCCAGCCTAGGCTACTTCTAGTTTCAGTTTCCAAACAGTTCTCATTGGCTGACTTAGTTGCTATGCCTATTCATTGGCTGACCTGGTTACCATACTCTATTCCAGTTCATGAATATACTCTGACAAACATGTCCTTAAAAAGCAGATTGCGCTGCGTACTTGGTGTACACCTGCAACAGGCCTACTTTTGGAAAACTGCCGTCATGACATTCCTCCACACAGAAGCCAAAATGATGCAGCACAACATAGCAATTGCATGCATACATACACCTGCTCCATGTTCTACCAGGATTCCAATGGAACATTAAAGTTTTACACACATGTTGCATACTAAGAAAAGTTTTCAAAGAGTAGGAAGAGCTGGACCAGGCAGGTAGATTCATTTCTAAGGAGGAAAGATGGACCATCAATTTCAAAAGACACGATGCAGAGAATATTTGAGGAGATTCAGTTTCATTTATGTTGATCCATCAGCCAGAGTGAATCACACAATTTGGTCACTGGATGAGACAAGCTCTTTTCCAAATGGGAACATGGCCATTTTTCATTTTTCTCCAACTTCAATTTCTTTCTTTGGCTCTGTGACTCATTTGCTTTTGCCTTTCTTTTCATTCTTGCTCAAACCAGAGCATGGTTGTTTTGAATGAAGGGTAAACTCATGTTCACGGGCTGATTGACCTAGTTTTCAAACTAAACTATTTTCTGGATGCACACAAAACATCTATCCATAATTTAATTTAATTTAATTTAATTTAATTTAATTTAATTTAATATTGGGGTTTCTATGCCGCCCTATCTCCCGAAGGACTCAGGGTGGCTCACAACAATAAAAAACAGGAAGACAAAGTTTAAAAAACTATTAAATAAGAGAACACCCAATTACAAACATTAAAATATTAAAAACCAACAAATAAATTTTTAAAAAACAATTTAAAAAACCCCTTCAGTCCAGGTTGGCCGATCAAAAAAGCCATGTCTTCAGGTCGCGACAGAAGGATCGAAGGTCAGGAGCCATCCGAAGCTCCACAGGTAGTTGATTCCAAAGGGCAGGTGCACCCACAAAGAAGGCTCTCCCCCTGGGGGTCGCCAGCCGACATTGTCTGGCCGACGGCACCCTGAGGAGGCCCTGTCTGTGGGAGCGCACAGGGTGATGGGAAACCGTTGCTGGCAGTAGGTGCTCCCGCAAATACTCCGGACCTAAGCCACGAAGGGCTTTATAGGTGATTACCAGCACCTTGAATCTCACTCGGAGGGCAACCAGTGCAGCTCACGCAGGAGGGGTATAATATGGGAGTATCGGGATACTCCCAACCAAATGGGTTCCATTTGGATGAGGTGCTAAGCCTGAAGCTCCAAACCAGCTGTCTTTCTAGTAGAGCTGAACAACAACTCCCAGCATCTCAGCCAGTGAGAGGAAGGCTGGGAATTGTAGTGCGATGACATGACAGGCTCTGCCTCTTTGGTGAAACTGGTCCTTGTCCTAGTGATGGAATATTATGGTATCACCATGACATGGATGTTCCTGGCCAGGAAAGCTAGATCTAGAATGCTGCAATGCTTGCCGGCAGGGGACCAGCCTGGCCCAGATTGCAGCCTCAGGCCTTCTGCAGCTCCAACCATCACAGTAGTTCGGCTCTGAATGGACAGATGTTCACCTCTGGGGCTACAGAAGGGGGAGGCAAGAGGAGGGGAGGGGATCAGACCACCAGCAGCCTCTCTACCAAGGGCAAACAAGGTGTGTTAACAGCAAGACAAGAAGAAAGTATTGATCCACCTGGAGAGGCTTTCTGCCTGGGAAAACAGTTTCTCTCTGACTTTGGGGGTGGGATCAGATAAGGATGAATAATGAGGCCCAGGGTAAAGTTACACCCAGGGAGGGAGGAAAGGAGGATAGAGAGTAGGGCGGGAGGAAGGAGGGGAGGGGAGGAGAGGGAGGAAGGAAGGAAGGAAGGGAAGGGGGAAGGGAGGGAGGAAGGAAGGAAGATATTTTTCTCCACAACCATTTACCAGAATTTTCTGAATCATATTTTTCAGAGATCCACCAGCAGAAAAAAGTTGGTTTTCCCTTGTCTGCTGCTCCATCACTGAGTCAAAATGGACTCGCGGCTCCTCTTGTTAAGACAAACAGAGCAAGAGAGCAACCAATGGAGGCATCAAAATCCACCAACCTGGGCTCAGACCCCAGGGCAGCACAGCTCTCAGATGTGCTTGCTGTACATGACCAGCTGAGTGAGAGAAAAAGGGGGTGGATGTTGCCACCCCAGCAAGGAAGAAACGGGCCAATTCCTGGGCTGAGTCCACAGCGAAAGGGGAAGGCAGGCATCAGGCTCTCAGGCTGCTCCACAGCAGGCCACTCTCCCCACCAGAACCCTGGGGGGACGGTTCTCTATCAATCTGGCAGAGAAAAGGCAAAGGGGCCGCGGATTTGTATATTTGCCGAGGCCAAATTCAGTTCAAAATCATCTGAAGCGAAAAACAAGCCATTGTCAACAAATGCCTGACCATGTTTTCAGTGTTATTGGGAAGCTTCAAGGAAAGCTTTGCAAAGGAATTTTTTTGGGCTGGACATTGGCTAAAGGCTACAGCAATATTTCTCAGTCTTGACTACTTTAAGATGGGTGGACCAACTCCAAGAATTCTGGGAGTGGAAGTCCAGCCATCTGACAGAGGCCAAAGTTGAGAAACACTGCTCTAATTATGGGATTTAATTATGGGATCTGCTCTACAGATATGAAATTCCAGGCCAATGCAAAATCCATCCAAAAACTGTCCCTGAACAGTCATTCTTAATATGACAGTATTTTGTGCAATTTTGGGATGGATTTTGCAATGGCCCGGAATTTCATATCTGTAGAGCAGTGTTTCTCAACTTTGGCCTCTGTCAGATGGCTGGACTTCCACTCCCAGAATTCTTGGAGTTGGTCCACCCATCTTAAAGTAGTCAAGACTGAGAAATATTGCTGTAGCCTTTAGCCAATGTCCAGCCCCAAAAAATTCCTTTGCAAAGCTTTCTTTGAAGCTTCCCAATAACACTGAAAACTTGGTCAGGCATTTCTTGAAAAGGATCTGAGACAACTCACCACAGCCAGCTAGTCGTGGCCAACTCACTACAGGACAAGAGGTGCACTAATATCAAAGAAGTGGTGGAATAGATTCATTAAAGAAAGGATGGAAAAGGAGGGACAAAATGAAATAAATGTAAATGACAAAAATTAAAATATTTTCAAAATTATTTTTAAAAATTGAATTTTTGTTGTCCCACAGCAAGTTATCCTGTGGTGAGTTGGCCACAGAGAGTTGGCTGTGTTGAGTTGTCTCATTCCATCTCTAAATGTCCATCAAACAAGGAGCTTCTTTGAGCTTCTGCCCATCTGTTTGGCAAAGCAGTGTTCAATTTCTTTGCTTTCTGATAGCTCTTTGTCACATTCACACCTCCTTTTTCCAGGGTACATTTCGGTTGTTTTTAGTGTGAGAAGACATAAATAAGAGGAAATTAAGTGCTACAAAATGTTGAAGAAGCTTTCAAACATCCATGGAAGCAGGTTGATTGCTTGGAGCAGCAGAAATTCTGGAGGAGCTGGTTTGGAACTTGGCTACTGCAGAGATAAATGGAATATAACATGGTTTCCTAACTTATTCAACTTCCAGATCTTTTGTTTCCATTCCCCAAAGGGAGAATGCTGGGATATTAGCTTAATTCTGTAGATTAAAGCTACTCTAAGCCCCCTCTCCAACCCCCAGGCTGAGCTGCAATTCAAACCTGCAGTTCTCATTGTCAAGCCTGCATTTATAGCCAACGGCAGGAATGGGATGTAGGTGTACTTGGAGATAAGAAATTAAAACAGATAAAAATATAACTCGGTTCAAAACGTCCTCCACTCCAAGCATTAATTCCAGTCTTTAAAATGCAGATTTTAACATTTAAACTCACAGTTCAATAAAAGGCCATTCATTTTTTAAGAACTTTCAATGCGTATCAATTTAACTTATTTTTTTTAATGCAGGGTTTTGTCCTGCCATTTATACATATTTTTCTCCTTCCCACTTTTTTGCCTACCAACCTGACTATTAAGAAGAGAACTCTGCAGAATCACTACACTTGAAGTCAAAAATACCCATTGAAGCAGCAGAATGTGGGCCTAGTCAAAGTGTGTTCCTTGTTGCAGGGTGGGAGTGGGAACTACAAAAGGGGTAAGGAGACCATGAGCAATGTTGGGGTTATGGGCAGCATTGACCCAGTAAGAGGGAGCCAACAAGCCCCTCGACTCTGGCCATGATGCCAGGTGGAAGCCCCACAGCTCCTCCCTGGAGCCTCTGCTGGCTGGCATTCAGGGTGGAGGATGACTTTGCAGGGAGGCTGAGGGGGGGGGGTGACTCTCCTACCTCTGGGATCCAGGTGCCTGCGTACCTGCCTCCTATGTTGCTTGCAAAGTGACTGTCGGGCACAAGAAACCATAACGACATTGTGAGCGGATCAGAGCTGTTTCCTTATTGTTGCTTGTCTATTTACAAGAATCCAGCTAGACTCTCTTGGGAACAATCAGATAAGGGCTTCAGGGATTTTCTTTCTTTCTTTCTTTCTTTCTTTCTTTCTTTCTTTCTTTCTTTCTTTCTTTCTTTCTTTCTTTCTGTGGGGAGTGGAGGGGGGGGGCTCAGTTCTTGTGCCTTTCAAATGTTCCCTTCCATTTTCTCAGGAGCAGCTCCTGAGCACTAAGGAGAAATTTCCTGACATTCCACTGAATAAAATTCCACTGAATTTTAATCAGTGGAACAACGTGCCTCCAGAAATCGTGAATGCTCCAACATTGAATAATTTGAAGAAGAGGAGAATCATTTGCAGTTGTTTCCTGCATGGCAGGGGGTTGGACTAGAAAACCTCCAAGGTCCCTTCCAACTCTATTAGTCTGTTAAATCTAAGCAAGTGGAAGTCAGGGGGAGCAGAACTTCTGGAAGGGCCCAGGGGATGCCCATATGCAGATTGCAAAGCCCTGGTTTTGCTTCATCCTACAGAGGCCTTCGCTTTCCTTCACTTTTCTTGGGAGAGGGATGTTCCCCAAGTGCCCTGGACTGCAGGAGGACCTTTTCAGCTGCCTCCAAGCAGGGGTGGGATTCTACCTGGTCACACCAGTTCTATAGAACCGGTTGTTATGATTCTGCGCAGTTCGGAGAACTGGCAAATCGCACCATTGGCTGGCCTCGCCCTGCCCTGCCCAGTTACTCCTTACCTGGCATGTGCACCATCCAACTTGTCTGCTAAGTTGCTGTTTTTCCTTTTTTTTCCCTGACCATCAGCTGTTCTGACCATCAGCTGTGCCAGGAGATTTAGATTAGCTAGAAAGCAAGAAATCATTGGATTTCTTGCTTTCTAGATAATCTAAAAGCAGAGCTGAACCTTCCTTAGGACTGAAGCTTCTATTTTTCCATGCAGACTCAGGCAGCAGATTGCAGAAAGGTAGATCTCTGAATGAATCTGTGATTCTGTGAGCAACTCAAACTGTCTGCCCGCTTTGCCTGATTTTGGGTAAAAGTTGCTCTTTTTTAATAAAAAAATCAATCTTTATATAAATATTTACAATATTTACATACAAGCCACGCCCAGCCAGTCAAGTGATCACCAAGCCGTGCCCAGTCAGCAAGCCATGCCCACCCAGTCACATGACCACCAAGCCACACCCACAAATTAGGCCATACCCACAGAACCGGTTGTTAAGAAATTTGAATCCCACCCCTGCCTCCAAGCCAATCAACAGCAGGTCTGGAAATAGCATGTTTTGTCTGTTCACTGGGTGCATCTTTTTCTTCCAGAAGTTCCCTGGGCCCTGTTGTGGTGGGGCTCAGAGACCCCCAGGGAAAAGAAAGTGGAGGCAGACTCAGCTGCTGCTCAGTTGAAGCAAAGATAAAAAGGACTCTGTTGTACAGCTGCCTGACAGGCTTAATAAAGGGGGACCCCCCCCACCCCTGGCGCAGGAGAGAAGGGCAGGGGGACCCCTCAAACTTAGCAATGACTCTCCCCTCTCCAGGGAGGAGTGAATACCCAAAGGCCTTTCCTTAATGCTCCCTAATGGCCAGAGGAAGTTTGCTCTGCTTGAGAGCCATGACTGCTAAGTCTCTGCCTGCTCTCCTACCTCCCCTCCCAACTTGGTGGGATGCAGGGGAATGTGTGGAGGAGAAACCCAGCTGACTCTCTGCCAATGGCAGGACCACCAATTCTTCTGCTCTGAGCGAGCTTGTTCGGCTGTGCCGGGGCTGCTTCAGGGACCGGATTCTGTCTGGGGGAGGGAGGCTGCCCACCTGAGATCTACAGGACCTCAAGCCCCCACTTCCCCCTCCTTCCCAGGAGCAGGGGTGGGCTGCTGGGGGCTCTCTGGGGCTCGGGAGAGCCCCTAGCTAAGACTCTGTGGGGCTTGGAGAGCCCCCAATAACCTCAGAAAGACAAGCAGCAAGAGAAAGTTCTTAATAGGCTTAATTGAACTTCTGGGCGTTGGGCCAAGAGCATTTCACACCTCATAAAAGTGCTGCAAGCTAGATAAACAATCCACTCAGTGTTTGCAAGGGAGAGCCATTGAGAAAATCAGATAACATAGCCACTAGCCTCCAAGGGGATTCATTCCCAAATCATAAGAATCACGTAACTCACCAGAAACTCCAAAATCCCTCTTGCAGTCACTGCTATTAAGCCTGGTTTCACCCAGTCTTTTATTTAAGTATTAAATGCACAAAATAATAAACAACATTTTGGTATATATCTTTTTTTAGGTAATTAGGGCAAAGAAGCAACGTCAAGTTGGCCACACCCACCCAGTCACATGACCACCTAGCCATGCTTACCCAGCCACATGACCACCCAGCCACACCTACCCAGCCAATCATTAGGGCAGAGAGCCCCTTGCTAAAAAATTTGAAGCCCACCCCTGCCCAGGAGGCATCCAGTAAAAAAATCCATGGGCAAGCAGAGGGGGCTGAACCAGAAGTGTCAGCTGCTGCTGCTGCTGCTGCCTGTCTTCCTTAGAAGGGAAATACCAGAGAGATGGGCAGCTGGATGGCCCAGCCTAGAAAAGGCTTTGAAAGGAGATCAAAGAGGATTCCATCCAGCGCCAGGAAAGGCAATTCTGCAAATGCTGTTCAGCAGTCCTGCCCAATTGATCCTCATTAGGTCAAGGAATGTTTTAGGTGCCAAAAGGGGTTTGGGGAAACATCAGGGCTGTTGTGAAAGAATGGCCAAGGATAGGAGGGGTAGGAGAGGTCATCTAAGGTGGGGAGGAGGGGGCAGAGGGAGCATTTGGACCCCAAGTCCTTGGTGGCATCTCTAAAGGAAGAGTTTGGGGCAGAGAGCGCCCTTCCCAGGGACCCAAGAAATGACCTTCAGTTTCCAAGATGCCCACCCTTGAAAACTTAATTTCTCTTCTCGTTTTCTGTCTCCCCTCCCCTTCTCCCCTCTCCTCTCCCCACCCCTTCCCTCCTCTCCTCCCCTCCCCACCCCTCCCCTCTCCTCTCCTCTCCCCTCCCCTGCTCCCCTTTCCTTGCAGGAGTGTTTATAATGCAATCTGCCTGTTGCTCTTTTTTTTTTTAAGTGCTGGGAAACCGTATGCCTGACCCAGTTCTGCAGCGACACAGGCTACATGGAGCTCTTAGGAAGAGAAAGCATCTGCCAGGGGAGACCAGCAGAGGAGAAATCAACCGCTTTTGTTGCCTGGAAAAGATCCTTTAGAAAGATCATTGCTGGGGTCAGTAATTAAATAAGGGAGTTAATTACTTAATTGCCTCTCCTTTCTAAGAAATGGAGAGGTCAGGTTTTAACCATCTGAAGTGGAAAAACCCTGCTTAGAGAGAGGCAGCCTCTTCACCAAGCAGCCGCATCGCTTCATTTGCAGGGAGTCCCCGGGCATGGAGAAAAGCGCAGGGGACGATACACAGGGCATAAAAAACCAGCCATGCCTGAAGCCTGAGGTGGAGCCAATGGGCACCTTTGATGTGAGAATTATTGATAGGTTTCCTTTCCCTGACAAGGGATACGGTCACAATATCCGGAGACTCGTTTCTGACAGCCCTTTGGGTCACTCCATGGTGGGATTCAGCCGGTTCCTCCATCTCTTCTAAGTGCTTGTGAACTGATCACTTGGTCATCCATTCCAGAGTTTTGCCCAGGATCAACCCAGCATAGTGCTGAGATACACCGAAATGGGACAGCATCATTGCTCAGAATAGGACTCCATTGTCTAGTGAGAGTCCTTAAATCTAAAGAAAAGAAGAATTAGGGGCAACAATGAGAGCAGCATGCCAGTATTTGAGAGGCTGCCACAAAGAAGAGGGGATCAAATTATTATTATATTATTATTTTTATTCATATTTATATGCCGCCCTTCTCTGAAGACTCAGGGCGGCTTACAATCTTTGGAGCGCAACCCAATGTGCTCAGCAATAGCCTTCATTCCATTGTATATGCCTGCTTATTACTAAGCGGCATTTTTACAAGGTCAGCTAATTGCCCCCAACAATCTTGGGTCCTCAGTTTACCTACCCCGAGAGGATGGAAGGCTGAGTCAACCTTGAGCCTGGTGGGATTCCAGCCTGCACTAATTGCAGGCAGCTGGAGCTAAGTGCTAGGTGTTTAACAGCCTGCACCACCAAGGCTCTTTTATTATTCTCCAAAGCACCAGAAGGCACCAGAGAGCAAGACAAGGAACAATGGATGGAAACTAACCAAGAAGAGAAGCCACCTGGAATGAAGGAGAAACTTCCTGACAGTGAGGACAATGAACCAGCGGACAGCTTTGCCTGCAGAAATCATGGGTGCCCCATCACTGGATGTCCTTAAGAAAAGTCTAGACAGTCACTTATCTGAAATAGGTTCTCCTGCTTCAGAAGGGGGCTGGACTAGAAGACCTCCAAGGTCCCTTCCAGCTCCATTCTGTTCTAAGTTGAAATGGGTTTATGGGGAAGATGTTATAACCTGGATCAGAGGAATCTGCCTAGAAATCCAGACCTTGAATTTGAGAGCCAAAGTAGCCCGTGGGAGAATTCCAATGGAGGTGGCATCTATCTGGGGCACTCCCACCCACCATCCCAAGCCAGGCACCAACTTCAAGACCCTCTGCTGCTTTGGGGTTGGGGCCCCAAAGGAAGGCCCATGACCTCTCCAGGCTTTCTTCAGACGCTCCTTCCTTTGCATCATGGGCATGGCTACCTACCTGACCTGGGTTTGCACCCTCATTTCTCCCCGTTGCTTTTTTTTGGTTTT
The DNA here is from genome assembly GCA_009733165.1 of Naja naja. Lineage (NCBI taxonomy): Eukaryota > Metazoa > Chordata > Lepidosauria > Squamata > Elapidae > Naja > Naja naja. The sequence continues at coordinate 1,710,033 of CM019164.1, read as the reverse complement.
TTTGCCCCAAACTTTCCCCACCAGAGAAGCATTTTCAAACATTACAAAGCCTGATTTTTTGATATTCATGACTCTGGCATTTCCATAGCAACAGAAGCCCTTCATAAAAGAGGAGGCAAGAAAAAGACTAATAATAGGCCAGAGACCCAAGTGGAGAGTTGGCGGAGAGGAAGCGTTCCAGGTTGGAGCTGCTTGGCAGGAGCTGGGGCTTTCCTTTTGGCGGATCAGCCTGTGTCGCTCCCTGAGGGAACCCTCGAAACAACATCTACAGGGAAGCCCCAGAGATTCCCTGAGGGTGGAAAGGAGAACCAAGAAAAGCAGGCCCTCTTGGACCAGCTGAGCTTCTTGGAAAGCCCTCAGGGATTTTCCTCCTACAACGTCCTCCTTCATTGAGAATTGGTGCTGGAAGGCAAATTCCAACTTGAAATTTGGAACAGGCTGCTGCCCAGTCAACTCACTGTCCTCTCCTTCAATCCTTTTCTTTGGGCCAGACACACCAAGTGATGTGGCCTTTTTCATGAGAAGTTGCTTCGACCTTTTGATCATTTGGACTGCTCTTTTCTGGCTCTACAGTCACCTTTTTTAAAAGGTGGTCACCAGAAGTGGACACAATACATAGAATCAGAGAGTTGGGAGGACTCTGAGAAGCCATCTAGTCCAACTCGCTGCTTGGTTCAAGAACTACTAAAATATTTCGGGGTTTTAGGAGGTTGGCTGCCCAACCTCCTTTGAACATCTTCAGTGAATAGAACAGACCACTTTGTGGGTTAGCTTATCATCTGCACCCCCTTCAGTGGAAGATTTCAGTTAAAAGCTGGAATAAGACTATAACAGGGGCCAACTAATCCCTGGGTCTCTTCAGGACTAAGAGATTTTAAGACAAGAATGGGCCCCTGCTTGCCAGCTCTTACTGTCAGAAAATTCCTCCTAATGTCTGATCTGAACTCTGCTAAACAAATAATTCCCTCAACACTATTTACTAAGTATTTACTAAGTCTGCATTATTTAATAATGCATTATTTACTAATGCAGACTATTTACTAAGTCTGCATTATTATTACTATTCATCTTCTCATCACTCCTTATCACCCATCCCTTCCCACTTGTGACTGTATGACTATAACTTTGTTGCTTGTATCCTTACGATTTATATGGACTGTTTCCTAGTAGGATTAGATTGCTGATTGTACCCCATGACTATCATTAAGTGTTGTACCTTCTGATTCTTGACTCTTGACGAATGTGTCTTTTCCTTCATGGACACTGAGAGTATTTGCACCAAGACCAATTCCTTGTGTGTCCAATCACACTTGGCCAATAAAGAATTCTATTCTATTCTATTCTATTCTATTCTATTCTATTCTATTCTATTCTATTCTATTCTATTCTATTCCATTCCATTCCACTCCACTCCACTCCACTCTACTCTACTCTACTCTACTCTCTATCCCATACCATCCCATTCTATTTAAATTCTATTCCTATATCCTTCTATTCTATTCTATTATACCCTATTCTATTATTACGTGTTGTACCTTATGATTCTGGACTCTCGACAAATGTATCTTTTCTTTAATGGACACTGAGAGTATTTGCACCAAGACGAATTCCTTGTGTGTCCAATCACACGTGGCCAATCAAGAATTCTATTCTATTCTATTCTATTCTGTTCTGTTCTGTTCTGTTCTGTTCTATTCTATTCTATTCTATCTTCTATTCTATCTTCTATTCTATCTGATCTGAATATAGTTTCAGCCACTGATTCTGGCCTTTTCCTCTGGGGTGGTGGAGAACACGCCCCTCCCTCCCCTGAATGTATTTGACCGAATTGACCACTCTTTAGGATTCTGAAGTCTGTCATATGCATATCTCCCATCAGTCTTTTGCCTGTCAGCCAAATATTTATTGCTCTTCACAGGACTTCATTGTTAGTTCCCCAGCATCCTCCAGCATCTCTATGTCCTTTTTAAAGTGCTGTGGCCAGAACTGGACATAGTACTCCAAATAGGCTCTGGCCAGGCAGAGCAGGATGGAACCGTTCCTTCTTGTTATCTGGACTCTCTGTTCCTATTAATGGATCCCAAAATAGCAGTTGCTTTTTTAGCAGCTGCCTCATGCTGCTAGCTCGTGTTCAATTTTTTGATATACCAGAACACTGAAACCCTTTCTTTTGTCCTCCTGCCAAGCCAGGTCTCCCCTGACCAATGCTTGTGCCTCTCATTATTATCTCTCCAGCTGCAGGATGCTACATTTCTCCCTCTTAAACGTCCTTCTGCTTGCTATGGACCCCTCATGGAACTTACCTGCATCCTTTTCTGTTCTTCTCTTTCTTCTCTAAAGGGCTAAGCATTGCTCCTAATTTTGTGTTGTCTTTAATTTTGATAATCTTCTCCTCAACCCTTTCATCCAGGCCCAAAATCATCCCTGGGTTCAGCATGGAGGAGTCATGCGGTGCTCCACCAGAGCCTTCCTTCAAAGATAATGTGCAGCCATTTATTTTTATTTTTATTTTGAAAAAAGTTTTTTATTTTAAGACAGACAAACAAACAGGACATACAAAACATAAAAGAATTCTTTTTTTTTATAAACTGTGAGTGATGACTATAAAAGGATAACACAAAGGATTTGTAACCAACTGTCCCACTGTATGTACATATGGAAGATGGGTTTTTTTAATGTGCAGCCATTTATGACTGCTCTACGAGTGCACTTATTCATCCCATCATGAATCTACCTCACAGCCATATTATCTAGCCCACATTTTACCATTTTATGAGTGAGGACAGCATGAGAGATTTGTTCGATGCTTTGCTGAAGTCAAGGTACATGATTTTCTGCTGCATTTCCCTAGCCTATTATGCCAGTAACAGAATCAGAAAAGTGGATAAAAATGACGTGGTGGCAACAGCCCACATTAGCTCTCGTTAATTGTTGTATTCCTTTCCAAGTACTCACATATGTGCTGTTTAATGATCTGATGAAGGACCTTCATCCGTGTAAACATCAAGCCTCCTTTGTCCATTTGTGGGAGAAAGGGACATGTTCTCTTCAGATGATCTGAGATGAGTTCTTAAGGATCACATCAACGCCATCATCAGCCAGTTCTGACTGGTTCTGGACAACCGGTAGTGGAAATTTTGAGTAGTTCAGAGAACCGGCAAATCCCACCTCTGACTGGCCCTGCCAACCCCATCTCTTCTCTGCTTCCTGAGTCCTAGCTGATCAGCTGGGTCTTCTTTGGTTGCCCTGCACAGGAGAACAGAGCTGGAAAGCAGGTGAGTGGGGTGGTGAGGGAATGGGGATTTTGCAGTATCCTTCCCCTGCCACGCCCACCAAGCCACGCCCACAGAACTGGTAGTAAAAAAAATTGAATCCCGCCACTGAATGCCATGATCGCCTCCACTAATTCAATACCCTAGGGCAGGGCTCTCCAACCTTGGCCACTTTAAGCCTGGTGGACTTCAACTCCCAGAATTTCCCCTCCCAGCAAATTCTAGGAGTCGAAGTCCGCCAGGCTTAAAGTGGCCAAGGTTGGAGAGCCCTGCCCTAGGGTAGAATTTGACTGAATTCATTTGCATTCCCTTAAATTAGCTAAGTTTTTTCTCCTACTCTCCCCATGGCAGTCTTGAGCTGCAGTTCCCAGCTGTGGCCAGCTAAGACTTCATTTCTCTTCTAGGAGAAGACAGGCATAAAATACCAGACAAGACACTTGGCCCTTTGGGGATTAGCAGCTCACCTCTCCCTACTTACAAGAGACCAAATGTCCCTTGCTTTTTCATTTCTTTTTTTGATGTTTCCAGCTTTGTGTTATTGTGCTGGGCATTTTTGACAAGCCTTGGTACATTCTGAGCTTTAGTTTTTTTGACAGAATTCCTGCATTTCTGTCACCGTCTTGCATCTTCTTTGGTTCTGTTTCCTGTATATCTCTAGTTTTTTTTCCTTTTCAGCATTTTTTAATTCCGTCTGGCTCTCCACACAGGTCTCTGTTGAGGTCTCTCATGGTTTACTTGTTTTATTTACTTTTTATTAAATTTATATGGTGCACACCTCAGAGTCAAATGACTCTGCTGTGTGGCTTAAAAAATGTAAAAACACAATATAAAACAATCCATATATACAAAAGTGAAATCCCCCTCACGCATCATCACGAAATCTCCAGAACCGTAAAGCCTACAAACTTGAAATTTGGCAGGTATGTTCCCCTTGGCTTCTAGATGCTCACTAAGAAAGGATTTTTCCCAAATGACCCCCAGAGCATCAGTATTTCCTATATTATTATTATTAACACACTCTGATGCTAAGGAGTTCTACTCCCCCTCCCCACCTGAAAAGAAATCTCTTCCAAATGCAAAACACAAGCAGAAGAGTTTCAGTTTCAGTTTTAGCTTCACAAACACCAAGCAGCTTTAGTACAGAAAAGTTGAGCTAAGCCACGCCCAGGCTCCTTGCTGTCTCCTTCTTGCTCATATAAAAAATACTATTTCAGCCCTCAACTCTCTCACACACTGACAGGACGCTACCCAGATGAATACCGATGGATGCTGGTAAGCAGAGGCAGAATTCCCCACACACACACCTTATTTTCCTCCCCAAAAACTAAGCCCGACCACATAGTTTCGTAGCAAAGCATGGGTACCTTGCTAGTAAGTGCATAAAAACATTAAAATCATTTGTTCTTCAAGAAAAATATCAGGCACTTTCAGGATTACATTGGACAGGATTTCACATCCTTTCTGGACATGATTCTCCTTCAGAATCTGTTTAATTATTTATTTGGGTTTGGGTGCTGCCCATCTTCAAAACGACCCTGGGCAGCTCACAACATCAAACAAACAAACGAACAGATTTGAAAACACCCAGAGAGCAGTCAAATAAATAAGATAGCACCTATGCAGCTGATACAGGTAATCTTTAACCTACAACCACAATTGAGCCTAAAATTTCTGTTGCTAAGTGAAACATTTCTGTTGCTAAGTGAGTTTTGACTTGCTTTATGCTCTTTCTTACCACAGCTGATAAGTGAATCACTGCAGTGTTATGTGGGCATGCCCTGTTGCTGCATTCTGGGCTTCTGGAGCACTAAGGAGAGCAGTAGTCAAGCTGCAAGATGAAGGGCCTTCAGCAAGGTGTGCATCAGGAACTGTGACTCAAAGAATCCCAGTTTGCACATCATTTTCAAATGGGAAAATGCAAATATATCCGAGATTAAAGTTGTAAACTCTCTGAATTGGGAGGAGGGAGTAATATTCACAATTGAAATTGGTTACTCCCCTTTCAGGCTTGCACAGGATCTCAACAGCATCATTTGGCCAATTCATGGTTGAGTATCCTCAGTGGTGGGAGTCAGTGGTGGGATTCAAATTTTTTTACTCCCAGTTCTGTGGGCGTGGCTTGGTGGGCGTGGCAGGGGAAGGATACTGTAAAATCAGAGGTGGGATTTGCCGGTTCTCCGAACTACTCAAAATTTCCGCTATTGGTTCTCCAGAACTGGTCCAAACCTGCTGAATACCACCTCTGGTACCATAGATACCAAACCCTCAACTGGGAGATGACAGCTTCATGTAGATATTAAACAGCAGAGGAGGGAGTGTGCGCGCCAGTGATGGGATTCAAACAAATTTACTACTGGTTCTGTGGGTGTGGCTTGTTGGGCATGGCAGGGGAAGGATACTGCAAAATCTCCAGTCAGAGGTGGGATTTGGTGGCTCTCCAAACTACTCAAAATTTCCGCTACCGGTTCTCCAGAACTGGTCAGAACCGGCTGAATACCACCTCTGGTGGGGGCCCTGTGGCACCCCACAAAGGAGGGGCCAAGGGAGCATCTCTGACCCATCAGCAATGACTAGAGCCGCCACCAAGGAAGAAACAGAACCAGCTTAAAATGAGGCTACCAACTCCTGCGGCACCTAGCTCCCAAGCTTTGAATCTGATCCATTTGAGTTTCATTTAGTCCATCTGCCCTTCTGACATTCGGTTGCAAGGACAACTTGTTCCCAAGGTTCTCGTCAGCTTCATTCCTTTGACCAATTTTTCGCTGTGGATGAGGGGTTGCTTTAGGGCAGCAGGCCCCCTGGTTCCATGTTTACCTGGAACCAGACAGATGAAGCAGTCAGCAAACGAGGGTCAGAATCTGTTGGAACAGGCCTTCTAAGCAAGTCAGAGAAGTTTCCAGCACATATTAAGAAAGTTGAACTCTCCCCTGATCATTAGAACATAGAACAGGAGAGATGGATCTTGGAGGTCATCTAGTCCAACTCCCTGAACAGGGAGAAAGGTGACCAACCATCCTCCTTTCTCCTTTTGTAAGTTCTGTCCTCGCTCAAAAAGTGTCCTCCTACATGTCCTCCTTGTTGATATTTGAAGACTAATCTGTAAATCTCCGTATTTGATCGATGCCGATCCGATCTGTTGTGTGTGATGTGACGTATTTGTATTTGGCGTGACGACTCGTCAAGGCTTGGTACAGTGCGGCGAGACGCGATTATGAGACACATGCGCTCCACACAGGAGAATTGTTTTGAGAGAGTGTGCCATGCGCAAGTGGCTTTGTTGTTGTTTTTTCTTCAATTTATTTGTGTCCTACTTCTCCTTGTAAAAAAGTTGGTCACCTTACTGTTAGTAAGTTTCTCCTTAATCCCAGGTTGCTTCTCTCTTTGATTAGTGTCCATCCTTCTTGTCCTGCCCTCTGGTGCTTTGGAGAATAATTTGACCCCCTTCGTTTCTGTGATAGTTGGAACACTGCTATCATGTCCCCACTAGTCCTTCTAGACTGGCTGCACCCCATTCCTGCAAGCTTTCTTCCTGTGTTTTAGTCTCCAGTCCCCTCATCAACTTTGCTGCTCTTGTCTGCACTCTTTCCAGAAATCGTATCCCTCACGGCAAGTCCGGTCATTGGCACAGAAATCCTCAGGTGTCTCTTTCACCTGTCCAGGCAATTTATAGCAAACTCCCATGACAATGTCACATACACTTCACTATCCTTTTATTGTTACAGAAACCCTATTTTTGTCCCATTTCCCTCCAGATCAGGCTGTTCTGGGGCAGTTTGGCAGTTTCCAGAGGTAAATTCTCCAAATTGGAACCAGTTAGAGGTACTCTGGGGGAATCCTGACCCCAAAAAGGCCTAGTTAAAGCAGAACACACTGGGCAGAAGACCTGTGGGTTCCACAAGTGGGTGGTGCTTCTCTTTCATTTGATGGAAAGTTTGCTAAAAATAGGGAAATGGCTGGGGAAAGTTTAAGGCCCGTAAATGCTGGTTTTAAAACAGGAGTGGGGATTATTGCTGCCACTGCAGGAAATAAAAGTTTCTCAAAGAAAAAAAAAACAGGAACGTTAGTTCCAAGGCCCTGCTTCTTTACAATTATTTATTTATTTATTTATTTATTTGACTTGTATGCCGCCCCCTCTCCAAAAGGACTCGGGGCGGCTAACAACTAAAATCACACAATAAATTATTTACCTAAAACCATATTAAACCAGACAAGTCAAATCCGAATTAAAACCCCACCGTTTAAAATGAACGTCAAACCCCACCCCACCCCCACCCCCCCAGGAGGTCACCACAGCCTGGACTGTGTGAATAACCAGGTCTTTAGATCATGGCGGAAGGTGCGGAGATCGGGGACCAACTGGAGCCCCAGGGAAAGCTGCTTCCATAAAGTGGGAGCTGCCACAGAATAGGCCCTCCCCTGGGTCACCACCAAGTGACACTGGGTCGCAGACGGCACCCCAAGGAGCCCCTGTCTGTGCACTCGTACAGGGCGGTCGGTATTCGATGCCGGCTGTTCTGCTCTACGCCCTGGATAGGTATAAAGCAGACAGAGCAACTCCACAAAGCATCTATACAAAGTTCTTTTTATTGGTTCATCAGGCATCCTGTCAACTCACAGTTATGATGAGGTTCTTCTTAATGTCCAATCCTTTGTATATCCGAATCGTGGTGTAGGAAGATATTAAACTCTCATACCTATATTTCATCCCATAATTACAGAGATAGCAGTATAGCTGCTACACGAGGCTGTGTCTTCAGGCAAGAAGAAGAGAAACCTCCCTCAACCCACCAAGGGTCAATTCAGTGACCAATCAGGATTACAGATGTGACCACATGACATGGACTACATTTCCCAAGATACCTTAACTACATTTACCATGATGCATTCCCTTAAGGGGACAGCTCTCAATTCCTAACTACCTATCCCAAATCCCATTAACTCTAAACTGGCTGGACAGCATACCGGCAGGAGTCGTTCTCATAAGTACCCCGGACCCATGCCTTGTAGAACTTTGAATGTGAATAGAAGACCCTTGAATCTCACCCAGAGGACAACTGGCAGCCAATGCAGGTTGTGCAGGAGGGGTGTAATATGGGAGTACCAGGAAGCTCCCATCACAACGCGCATGGCCACATTCTGCACCAGTTGGAGCCTCCGGGTGGTATGCAAGGGCAATCCTAAATAGAGAGCATTACAGTAGTCGAGTTGAGAGATAACGAGTGCCTGAGTGATCGTGCGCAGGGCATCTCGGTCCAGATATGGGCGCAACTGGCGAACCAGCCGGATCTGGGCAAAGGGCCCCCTGGCCACGGATCCCACCTGCTCCCCTAACTTGAGTCGTGGATCCAGTAGGACCCTCAGATTCCATGCCCTGTCCACGGGAGACAACACCTCCTCCCCCATGACCAAAGATGGAACCTCAAGACTGGTCCAAGATGTCGGTATGCACAACCACTCTGTCTTGGCTGGGTTGAGTCGAAGCATGTTCCTGTCCATCCAGATCCATACCACATCCAGACAACAGGACATCACGGAGAGTGCATCACTGATGTGGCCTGGGGTGGAGATGTATAACTGCATATCATCAGCATACTGATGATACTTCACCCCAAAGCCACGGATGATCTCACCCAGCGGCTTCATATATATGTTGAACAAGAGGGGCGAGAGGACCGATCCCTGAGGGACCCCACAAGTGAGAGACCTTGGAGTCGACCTCTGCCCCCCTGCCAACACTGATTACGAATGTCCCGAGAGGTAGGAGGAGAACCACCGTAGAACAGTGCCTCCCACTCCCAACCCCCCGAGATGCTGCAACAGGATACCATGGTCGATGGTATCAAAAGCTGCTGAGAGATCTAACAGGACCAGGACAGAGGAAAAACCCCTGTCCTGCGCCCTAGAGAGATCATCAATCAGTGCGACCAATGCTGTCTCCGTGCTGTACCTGGGCCGGAAGCCCAATTGGTATGGATCCAGGTAGTCCGCTTCCTCCAGGAAAAGCGGAAATTGCTGTGCCACCACAGTCTCAACAACCTTCGCTAAGAAGTGAAGATTGGAGATCGGACGGAAGTTGTTCAACACAGCTGGATCCAAGGCAGGCTTCTTCAGAAGGGGCCGCACCACCGCCTCTTTCAAGGCGGCAGGAAACAGCCCCTCCCTTAATGAAGCATTGACCACTGCCCAGAGCCAGCCGCACGTGACCTCCCTGGAGGCATAGACCAGCCAGGAAGGGCATGGGTCCAATAAACATGTGGTGGAGCTCAGCCATCACATGATCCTGTCCACTTCATCCTCAGAAACAGGTATCGAACTCAGTCCAGATCACATTAGCCAGACCACTTGCATCTTCATCTTTTCCAAAACCTTCATGGTTTATCTACCAAGATCTAATCTGCGGTTTATAGAGAAAAGACAGGATATTAGATAGATAGATGATAGATAGATAGATAGATAGATAGATAGATAGATAGATAGATAGATAGATATGGCTGGATGGCTGGATGGCTGGCTGGCTGGATGGATGGATAGATGGATAGACGGATAGACGGATGGAGAAAGAGAGAGGAAAGGAGGGAGGGAGAGAGGGAGGGAGGGAGAGAGATTCTCTGCGCTACTTATATTATGGTTTAGTTCTCTATTAAGGATTCAGAAGAAATTTTACCCTCTCCTTTCAAATTCTTTTCTCCCATTCCCTCTAATTTTATATAATTGTTTTCTATATTTCCAGTTAATTCAATAACCCTGATATCTTCTTCTAGCCCCCGGGAGCTATTGACAACTTGCTGTAGCTTTTCATCTTTTAATATATCCTCTTTGCAACCAGAACACTCATGTGTTGATTCTCACCATTTGTGAAGTTATTTATTACCAAATTTGCCCCTCTGAGCATCTTCCTGATCTCATTCCTCATTTCAGGATCTGTCATTTTGCTTAGGGAGATAATAGCATGTTTCCAGAATTAATTATCTCTGAAGCCTGGATTTGTTCCCCAGATAGTTCAAAATTCTATCCCTTTGCCTTGCTCAATTGCTGCCATGCCTTCTTGGCATAGAGAGGATAAATGTGGCCCCTCCTCCATTCTAGCTTAAGTCCTTTTGACCAAACTGATTGATGATTACGTACCACCAAGCTGGTGTTGACTATAACAATGACACAGATAGGTTTTTCTCCAGGACTTCTGATTAGACGTGACCATATTTCATGATAATTTGAAGAAAATGGTATTCTATGGAGAAAGAAATGTGGCCCTTCAGATGTTCCTGCATTATAATTATGTGTCCTTTGCCATTGATCATTCTTCCCTAGAGCTGCTGGGAGTTATTATTCAACAACTGTTGGGGACAAAGCAGTGTTCAACTTCAACCCTGCAACAGTCTCTTAAATCCTCCTGATTTTCATAATATCTGTGTTCTCTTTTCCAGTCATTACTCCTGTTTCTCCTAGAAGGCATAGCTCAAACTATAGAAACAAGCTTACATTTCCCCAAAAGGAAGAGAAAAATGAAATGGGAGAAGAAACCACACTGTGTGAGCATCCATTCCAGACGAGACAATCCAAGCAAATGGAATTGTAGGAAGTTAGCACCCACCCGGCTCCTAGAAAAATGAAATATTCTAGTAAATATTTAAAAAGGCAGAATATTTCCTCTAAAAAGAGTAGAAACCCAGAAGCAGAATCTCACCCCCACCTTTGTTAATGGGTGGGCCATTAAGGCCTGGGCCAGAATACTTTACATAAGAAAGGTCTCCAGGTAAAGCTATAGCAATTGCCAAAAGCCCTTTTAAGGGCATAAATCATCCAGCAAGGCTCAACCAAGCCTGGAACTCAGGACAGCCTACAGAGTTGCCCTTCATGGGAGTCTGACAACCAATTAGAAACAAGCTCCAATTCAAATCCCAACAAAGGTTATAAAACCCAGGTACTCTCAGCACCTCAGCCCTTTTTTTTCTTGATCTTCTCCTTCAAGCATGTGATCTTCTTTCTCTGGAGCTGCAGACCATGTGATCCTGTTCACCATTAAACTTTCCAAGCAGCCTCCATGTTTGCAGTGTCTTTTTCCCCACTTGGAACTGAACCCAGAAGGATATTTCTTTCAACAGAATTAGCAGTGCTGTAGAGAAGCATCTAGCAAGGAACAAAGGAAAGCAATTCTATGATCAACCGAGGAGAAAATGTGGACCATGCTTTCCAAAAACAACCTGCAGATTTTTCCAAGAGGCACGAAATCCTGCTGAGGAGGATGTTAATGGCTTGCCATGTGCTGGGATTAAATTCTACCAAGGGGAGTCCTTCCAGGAAATTCTAGATTTGTCTTGCTTACAGTTTTCTTCTTCAGAGAGTGGAGAAATGCAGGCATTTGACTCAATGTGGCTAAATATACACCTTGGACAAAAACGACTGAATTTAAAGAAAACTCAAAGCAATAATAAAGATGGTTCCATGGCTCAAAAATTAATGGGAGACCTATCTCACAATGTGTGGGAATTCCTAGAGTTGTTCCACCCTATTCTATCTGAGGACATTTCACCTCAGGTACTGCAGCCAGTGGACGCTACATTTTAAGAAGGATTCAGAGAACCTGGGGTGGATTTAATTTCTCTTTTGTAGTGTATTCGTTTATCACAAATACTTTTCTTCTGCTCAAGGTTTCATGAATTTTAACTGCAGATATGGGATGTTTAAAAAGGTCGACACAAACACAACACAAACAATATGCTTTAAAAGCAGGTGGTTGTTCAGCCAATGTAACAATGAACCACTCAGCCCCTGAAACGCCACTCAACCAGCACAACCTTCCTGGCAGGAAGCTGACTCAGCTGCACCTCTGGATGGGTCTAGAAGATGGTAGCCACAGGAGACCCAGCTTGCTTTCAAGCCCACATCCCTCTGACTAATGGACCTGAAGCATCCTTTCCCTGCAGGTACACCAGGACAGGCGGATTCGCCCAAGGAGGGACTGTGTATGTAAGGACCTGAAGCCAAACTACCCATGGCTTTATGCCAAAATCAGAACTCTGACTTGGCCTTAGAAGCAATCAGCACAGTACCCAAAGGATGGCTTAATAACTACATAACTGGCAACTTGGCTGCTGCATCTTGTATTGATTGCAGCTTTTCCATTGACGCCAAAGACAGTTCCATGTGCAGCTCATCACAGCAATGAAGCCTGGTGGTAATAGATAAGCATCCCTGTTGCTAAGGCATTCTGGTCCAGTTGGGCTTGCAACTGGCACATTATTATGGTTTGTCTCACTGTCAGCCAGATGTTCAGACTGGATTTGGCATTTTTGTCTGCCTATTGAGTCCTTTCCAAGGACCTGAGATAGGCAGATGTGGATAGTTGATGGTGCTAAAGGTATCTTTGCAGGATGCAAGCTGTTCAAGTAAAGCTGCCTTCTGCAATTGACTGGTGGCGAATTTGTTAATGCCGATGGTGTTCAAGTGGTGCTCTAGTTGTTTTGGGATTGCACCCAAGGCACCTATGACTGTTGGTGCTACTTTTGCCTGCCTTTGCACAGTCACTCTATTTCTATTTGTAGGTCTTTGTTTTTTTTTAATCTTCTCCACTTCTTTCTCTTCTCTTCTGCTGCCTCCAGGTGCCATGTGGATGTTGTTGTTTGTTATTGTTGCTGGTATTGTTATTATTATTATATTATTTATTTACTTACTTGCTGCCCATCTCCTATCCATTGACACTGAGCAGTTACAGCATAAAAATGTTAAAGCCATTAAAAACATTGAAAAAACATTAAGATCTACAATCCAAGAACACAGCAAATAAACACAGTTTGGAAAACAACCTCTTTTTTCTGCTGTTCCAGCAGGAGCTGCGGTCCAAGTTGTGGATCTTCAGGGAAGAGGGGAACCTTATCCAAAGCCAACACTATGACCATCTGAGAGACAGGATGTTTCTGGAATAATTGTTACTACCGACTTGCTAAGATTCAGTCCGAGCCTGTTTCTACCCATCCAGGCCCTCCAGATTAGGACTTCTGTTGCATTTTGAGTTGGGCCTGTGATAGACACTTAAGCGTCATTCTGTTGTGATTCGCTGGCAGCCTGTTTGAGATTCATTACCGGCTGGGAATGAAAACAATTCCCGGCATTGCAATAAAACAAGACTTGTTTTTAAAATAAGTGCGTGTGTAATTACGGTCTCGGAAGCCTTGGTCAGAACACATTCCCAAACCACTGAAAAGCAGCATCTAGCTCCCATAGATGGTCTACCAGGATACCATGGTTGATGGTACCAAACCTATAATAGGATCATGGAAGGGCATTCCACTCTCTAGGTCCCAATATATCAACCTCTGCAATGGATATTGTTTTTTTTCCATCTCACACCTGGATCTTTGGAAAAGAGTGAAAATCACAGTGAGAAAGAATGGCCAAGAACCCAAATACAATAATTTTGAACAATAATACAATACAGTAATTTTGAATGATCTGGAAATGCTTAACCTTGAGACTAAATGGGGACAGAAGAGCACTTTTCAAATAATGCTTTCATTCATATGTTTAATCCATATTTATATTCTTTCTAGCTTAATATCACTTGATATCACCCAGAAGAAAATCAAGACCTACATCATTATCAATATCATTGGGTTGTGCTCCAAAAATTGTAAGCCGCCCTGAGTCTTCGGAGAAGGGCGGCATATAAATGTAATTTTAAAAAAAAAATCAATAAGGGACAAGATCTTCCTAGCACTGATGAAGTTACCTAATTTGGATAATAAGACACCTGCAAGAAAACAACCAAATTCAGAAAGCACCAAGGACCCCACAGTTCAATCCTGAGCTACAAATATTCACTTCTATTGATGTATTGATGAGGAGCCAATTCGATGGTTCCGCCCCAGGTGCCTGATGGATCCGGAGAGGTTTCAGACGGCGCTGGGGTTCTTGCCCACTTCCCTTGACCACAGTTCGGCCGAGACCTTGGCGGCTGCCTGGCAACAGGTGGCCTCGGAGGCACTCGACCGGGTTGTCCCCTTGCGGCCCCTTCCTCATCATAGATCCCGGTCAGCTCCCTGGTTTTCCGAGGAGCTCCGGGGGATGAAGCGTCAGAGAAGGTGCCTAGAGAGCAGGTGGAGGACGAGCCGCTCTGAATCTGACCGTGCCCAGCTAAGAGCCTATATTATGACTTACCTGGAAGCGATCAGAGTGGTGAGGTGTGTCTACTTCTCCGCTCTCATTGCATCTGCAGATGATCGTCTGGCCGCCCTGTTCAGGGTTACTCGCTCCCTCTTGCATTTAGAGGTGAGGGAGGACCCTTTGCAGGGCAGAGCAGAGGAATTTAGTCAGCATCTGGCAGATAAGGTCGCTCAGATTTGGGCCGGTTTGGACTCAGACTGGCAGGGGTCGGATGACGGGGTGACGACGAGTCTGGCTGATTTTACTTGAATTGAGTTTGACCCTGTCTCCCTGGATGAAGTGGACAGGATCATGCGGAGGTTGTCTTCCACCATGTGTTTATTGGACCCGTGTCCTTCCTGGTTGGTTTATGCCTCCAGGGAGGTTACATGTGGCTGGCTCCAGGCAGTTGTCAACGCTTCCTTGAGTGAGGGTTTATTTCCCGCCACCTTGAAAGAGGCGGTGGTGAGACCCCTCCTCAAGAAGCCTGCCTTGGACCCAGCCATTTTGAACAACTATCGTCCAGTCTCCAACCTTTGTTTTTTAGCAAAGGTTGTTGAGAGCGTGGTGGTTCAGCAGCTACCGATGTTCCTGGAGGAAGCTGATTATCTGGATCTGTACCAATCGGGCTTCAGGCCCGGGCACAGCACAGAGACAGCATTGGTCGTGCTGATGGATGATCTCTGGAGGGCTTGGGATAGGGGGCACTGTTTTTCCTCTGTCCTGGTCCTTTTAGATCTCTCGGCGGCTTTCGATACCATCGACCATGGTATCCTACTGCGGTGGCTCCAGGGGTTGGGAGCAGGGGGCACTGTTTTACGGTGGTTCTCCTCCTACCTCTTGGGACGCTCTCAGTTGGTGTTGGCAGGGGAGCAGAGATCGGCCCCGAGGCCCCTCACTTGTGGGGTGCCTCAGGGGTCGGTTCTCTCACCTCTCCTGTTCAACATCTACATGAAGCCACTGGGTGAGATCATCCATGGTTTTGGGGTGAGGTATCACCAATATGTGGATGATACCCAGCTTTACATCTCCACCCCAAACCATATCAGTGATGCTCTCTCCGTGATGTCCCGGTGTCTGGATGCGGTGCAGATCTGGATGGGGAGTAACAGGCTCCGACGCAACCCAGCTAAGACTGAGTGGCTGTGTGTACCGGCATCTCGGTTTTCTCAGGATGTACCATCTTTGGTCATGGGGGGAGAGGTGTTGCCTCCCGTGGATAGGGCGAGGAATCTGGGCATCCTCCTGGATTCACAGCTCAGTTTGGAGGAGCAGGTGGGAGCTGTGGCCAGGGGGTCTTTTGCCCAGGTTCGGCTGGTTCACCAGCTCTGCCCTTACCTGAGCCGAGATGCCCTTCGAATGGTCACTCATGCGCTCGTCACGTCCAGAATCGACTACTGCAATGCTCTCTACATGGGTCTGTCCTTGCGGACCACCCGGAGGTTGCAGCTGGTGCAGAATGTGGCTGCGCGGGCTGTGATGGGGGTGTCCTGATACTCCCATGTTACACCCCTCCTGCGCAACCTGCATTGGTTGCTGGTTGCCTTCCGAGTCAGTTTCAAGGTGTTAGGAACAACTTATAAAGCCCTAAATGGCTTGGGTCCAGGGTACTTGCAGGAACGCCTCCTGCCAGCTTCACATTCCAATCGCCCGGTACGCTCCCATAGACGGGGCCTCCTTGGGGTACCATCGGTTAGGCATTGTCGACTGGAGGTGCCCAGGGGTAGGGCCTTCTTTGTGGGAGCACCCGCCCTATGGAACCAACTCCCCGTGGACCTCCGTTTGGCCCCTGATCTCCGCTCCTTCCGCCGGGACCTGAAGACCTGGTTGTTTCAACAGGCCGGTCTGGACTGACTTCGGGGGTGTGGGTTGATTTTTAGTCTTTGTTTTAATTTTTAAATTTTATAATCACTGATTAGGCTTGTATTTGTTTAATGATTTTTTTATTGTAATTTGTATTGGGTTTTTTATTGTTCACCGCCCTGAGTCCTTAGGGAGAGAGGGCGGCATACAAGTCTAGTAAAATAATAATAATAATAATAATAATAATAATATTTCTAATTCCAAAGCAAAGAAACAGCACCATGGTCTTCAGTCAAAGGATTTTCTAAGGTATCTGAAGGCCAGACAAGGAATAATGGATGGAAACTGAACTAGGAGAGATTCAACCTGGAAATAAGGAGAAATTTTCCAACAGTGAGAACAATCAACCAATGGAACAGAAGTTGCCCTTGCATGTTGTGGGAGCTTCATCACTGGAGGCTTTCAAAAAGAGACTGGACTGCTCTCTGTCAGAAATGGTGTTGGGTCTCCAGCTTGGGCAGAGGGTTGGACAAGGTCCCTTCCAACTCGGTTAATCTGTAATCTGTAATCTGATTTCAGAGTCCAGCGGAATGTTTAGGAAGAAGCATCCTAAGATGTAATCGCAGTTTGACAGTTGGAACAAATAACCCAAAAGGTAGGACCCTCCTCCCCTTTGGAAGTGTTCAAGGGGAGAGGAGGATAAACTACCATCAAATCCCCTCCTTTAACCCAGATATCTGCCTTGAACAGCAAGCTGGACTTGATGTTCTCAATATCCACTTCCAACTCCAAGATTCTAGGATGTGGCCTATTCTCCCCTATTCTAATTCATAAAATTATAATTGCTGGGTTCACATAGGATGTTTGAAATATGGAGGTAAAATGTAATTGCTCAAAATTCTGTGCTTGGTTTATGTTAAGCATGATTGGGTTTTATGAAGCCTGTTTTGTGAATTTGTGTATTGTCCAGATTTCCAGAAAACAGAGAACCAGCGTGCTGGGTGAACACATCCTGCATGTTTTTGAGTTTGCCCTGCCCCACTTCTTCCCAAGGGTCCAACTCCTGTTTTATCTCTCCCCACATCGATCGATCTGCCAGATTACTCTTAGCTTTTCATCACCGCCCCCCTCTTTCATTTCCATTCTCTCCATCTCTGGCCTTGGGATGTCTTCACCCTTAGTCTGTTCATGCTCGACAGACTCCTGCTACAGCTTGGAAGTGCCTCCCCCTCTGTTCTTCTAAAGAGAAACAAAAGCAATAGAAGATTGGGGGGGTGAGGGGGAAGCAACATAAAGTGACAGGGGACTATCAACATGTTGATGACGTCTTATATGTCACTCTGTAGAAAATGAGTGACTAACCAGTGGCAGTTCCGGAGAAGGACAACAGCTCCAGAGAAAGGATTAGTCAGGAAACACCCCTGAAGGCCAGGCTGACTGGCCAAGCCCACCTCACTAGTTCCTCTCCCCCACACACACCGTTTGGTAGCCTTCAGAAGAGCATGGCTGGAAACAGGATGGCAGCAAGGCAGCTCAGCCGTGGTCCAACTTGACCGGACAGAGCACGCCAGAAACTGAAAAAGGAGTTCCCAGTTGACCTTTCTGACTGCCAGTCATTGATAAAGTAACCATTGCTCAGGATCAGAGGTGGGATTCAGCCGGTTCTGACAGGTCCTAGAGAACCGGTAGCAGAAATTTTGAGTAGTTTGGAGAACCAGCCAACGCCACCTCTGACTGGCCCCGCCAACCCCATCTCTTCTCTGCCTCCCATTGAGTCCCAGCTGATCAGCTGGGTCTTCTTTGGTTGCCCTCCACAGGAGAATGGAGCTGGAAAGCAGGTTAGTGAGGTGGGGAGGGAATGGGATATTGTGGATAACAGATAATCAGAGTTGGAAAGGACCTTGTAGGTCATCTAGTCCAACCCCCCCGCCCAAGCAGGGGACCCTACACCATTCTTGACCGATGGCAGTCTAGTCTCTTCTTGAAAGCCTCCAGTGATGAAGCTCCCACAACTTCTAAAGGCAACTTCTGTTCCATTGGTTGATTGTTCTCACAGTCAGAAAATTTATCCTTATTTCCAGGTTGAACCTCTCCTTGGTCAGTTTCCATCCATTATCAAATATTGGAAGACTGCTCTCCTGTCTCCCCTGGTTCTTCTCTTCCCTAGACTAGCACATGCCCAGTTTCTGTAACCGTTCTTCATATGTTTTAGTCTCCAGTCCCCTCATCATCCTGGTTGCTCTTCTCTGCACTCTTTCTAGAGCCTCAACATCTTTTTTATACAGTGGTGACCAAAACTGGATGCAGTAGGTGTGGTCTTACTAAGATTTTATAGAGTGGCATTAGTACCTCACTTGCTCTTGATTGTATCTCTCTGTTAATACAATTTAGGATTGCATTGGCTTTTTTGGCTGCTGCTGCACATTGCTGGCTCCTATTTAGCTGGTTGTCCACTAAGACTCCAAGATCCCTCTCATTGCAGTAACCTTCCCCCAGGAGTGAGGAGGGAATGGGGATGTTGCAGTATCCTTCCCCTGCCATACCCACCAAGCCACGCCCACAGAACCAGTAGTGAAAAAATTTGAATCCCACCACTGCTCAAGATGACCTTTTGCAAAGTCAGTAGAATCAAAGTGAGTCCACCTTTTTGGCATCTTATGATAAACATGTAGAACAGCCTTGAAGCTGGATCAGGCCAAGTCCTTGTGCCACACAAAGGTCGCTCAGATGCCACTAGGAAACTCACAAATATAGAGAGAAAGAGGATCACCTTCTACCATGGTGATCCTCATAGCTTTATTCAAGTCCCCCCTGTGATACTTTACAGATTAACCAAGTTGGGAAGGGACCTTGTAGGTCATCTGGTCCAACCTCTCATGCCCAGGCAGGAGACCCTACACCATTTCTGACCGATGGCGGTCCAGTCTCTTCTTGAAAGCCTCTCAAAGCCCTGGGGATGGGTAGCTAAGCTGTTGACTGGGGATGCTGAAGTCCAAGCCCACTTCAGCCAAAGAAGTTCATTGGGAGACTCGGTGTCAGTCACTCTCTCTCTCATTCAATCCTCACAGGATTGCTGTTGTGGGGAGGAAACCTAAGCTATACATCAACAGGGTTGAACTGTGGGGTCCTTGGTGCTCTCTGAGCTTGGTGGTTTTCTTGCTGACGTTTCATTACCCAAACTAGGTAACATCATCAGTGCAAGGGAGGAGGAGATCAAAATGACTACTCATTATTTCTCCAGATCCTCCATGAATTGGTTAATCATCCTTTCTTATGTTGGGGATCATCACAAGGCTTGCTGATAGCGACCTCTACAGTTTAAATTTCAGCTCTGTGGTTTGACTCCCAAAGGCCATGTAGTCCAACCATTTACACAGGCAATCTGTTCCACAGCTTAAGGAAAGCATGCCCTACATTTGCCAGCAAATGTTTTGTTTCATTGTGCATCAATGCTAATTGGGGAGTTGGCTCTTGAGTAATTACAGGAGCAAACTTTTGCATAATTTGAGCATCTCTAATGAGTAGCGCGCTACATCTCCTTTCTTCCAGCACATGCTGCTCCTTGAGTGAAGCGCATCTTGTACATCTGTCAGTTGCCCAGCTAGGGCTGATCTCTGCAGAACAGGGCCCCCACCCCATTTAGAAAATATGCTGATTTTTGCCTTCATTGGGCAGAACCCGCAACAATGGCTCCTGCCCTCATCACTTGCCAGCTACACCAGGGGTCTCCAACCTTGGCAACTTTAAGCCTGGAGGACTTCAACTCCCAGAATTCCCTGCCAGGCTTTAAGTTGCCACGGTTGGTGATCCCTGGTGTAGCTGTAATTACTGTCGTTCATCTTACATGGGGCTTTTAAGCTGCCATTGTTGAACAAGTATTACCAAACCCAGAGGCCTCCCTGGGTGCAATTCAAAGTGCTGATTTTGATCTATAAAACCGTGCATGGCTTAGCATGTAAGGAACAGAAGTTGTCAGAGCTTCATCCCTGGAGGCTTTCAAGAAGAGACTGTGGACTGTCAGAAATGGTGTAGGGTCTCCTACTTGGGCATGAGGGGTTGGACTAGATGACCTCCAAGGTCCCTTCCAGCTCTGATTACCTGTAAGGGACCTCCTAAGCTCCTGTGCTGCATATGTGATCTTACTTTTCATAGTTGACTGTAGCATTTTTTCAGCTAGACACATGCTCAGAAATCAGGTCACGGGTCTGGCAGAAGTTTGCAGAGATCACCGTTCACTCTCACTTCAGCCCACATGCTTGCAAGCTCTGAATCAGGCTTGGGCGTAATGTTATGCGCTGTGAGAGAATGGCAGCACCAGCTGAAGAGGCCCACGATTGTCAGCGTACAAGGACACACAGAAAAGGCATGAGGGAAAACGGAGTGTACAAAATGATGTCATGGGTCCCAGAAGCAATAAAGCCAGGAGAAAGCACAGCCCCACAACACCCTTTGTCAGCCCAAAAAGTGAAAAGTGCTCACTTGGGGCAGAAACAGCACCATGCACAGTTTTCTTCTCCATTTGAATTGCTTGGTCCCTTTTGTCAAAGACTGATAAACACACGTTGGAAAACCAGTCTAGACCTTTGATGCTGAACTGATGTATCTAAGCAGTTTACTTAATATCTGATCAGGTATTATGTGAATAGATGCATCTCCTGGACCAGGTTTGTGCTGGCTGCAGTAGTCCATGTCAAAGAGTAGGCAATACCCGCATGTTTACTTCTGTGGGCGGGGCGGGGCTTGGTGGGCTTGGCTTGGTGGGTGTGGCAGGAGAAGGTTACTGCAAAATCCCCCTTCCCTCCCCACCCCACTAACCTGCTTTTCAGCTCCGTTCTCCTGTGCAGGGCAGCAAAAGAAGACCCAGCCGATTAGCTGGGACTCAATGGGAGGCAGAGAATAGATTCCATGTTTGATAGTATTCTACATCTTCTTTCTGATTAATTTTCAGTGTCAATCTATCCATTTCTGCCCAATCTAGTATCTTCCTGTCTATCTCTTCAACTCGCGAGATCGTTTGTGGGAGTTTTAATGGGGTTTGTTTATTCATGTCAGACACATCACAATTAAAAAGCATACTTTATGACATACATTTTTAAAACATGGTGGGCGTGGCAGGGGAAGGATACTGCAAAATCCCCACTCCCTCCCCACCCCACTAGCCTGCTTTCCAGCTCCGTTCTCCTGTGCAGGGCAACCAAAGAAGACCCAGCCGATCAACTGGGACTCAATGGGAGGCAGAGAAGAGATGGGGTTGGCGGGGCCAGTCAGAGGTGGGATTCTGAACTACTCAAAATTTCCACTCCTGGTTCTCCAGAACTGGTCAGAACCGGCTGAATCCCACCTCTGAATACCGGTGACTGGAGGAAAAGGATGTGCCTGCAAAGCCTGGGTGGCCGAAGAAATCTGGGCACCTCACCAGTCAGAGTGTCAGGCCTGAGTGTTAGGATGTAGACATTCCTCGCTTACATCACCTGCCTCCCTCTCAGCTAAATGTCTTTCACTGGAGCTGGAGCTTCATACGCTTTCCCGAGCTTGCTTGTAATTGGTAGTTTGGGGAGAAGGAATGTGGGAGAAAGATGGAGCTGTAGAAGGAAAGAGGGCAGCTCCTGGGAGTTAACATCTGGCGATCCGACAGCCATCTCCATTGGTAAACCTATCCAAGGGTTTTGCCACTGCTTTTTCCCCCCCAAAAAATGTGCAGGAAGCCACAGCGTGGTTGTGGAGTGGGGTGAAATCACACCCCTCCCCGACTTTACAGGATGAAATATTCTGGTGCAGAGCAACTTGTGAGGATCTTTAGGTGGTGGAATTGGCAGGGGAGGGGAGGAATTAAAGGAGAACAAAAGCAAGTGGGTCCACCTTGAATTAGAATTAGAATTAGGATCCTTGATTGGCCAAGTGTGCTTGGACACACAAGGATTTTGTCTTGGTGCAAATGCTCTCAGTGTCCATAAAAGAAAAGAGACCTTCGTCAAGAGTCAAGATTCATCAGGTACATTGGAGGGCAGGAGGTGAGGAAGATCCTTGTAATGAACAACAGCTGCTCAACAACCAGCGTCATCTGTGAGGAATCCCCGTTGGGCATCTGATGCTGTGCCACGAGGCTGTAAAATTGAAATAGGCAGCTCGGATTTTAGGGCACCCCTGCAGTGGACGGGAGATGAGCGGATAACGAAATGTCCTCTAAAATTGCTAGTGAAAGATCTTTGCACCATGAACCCCTGAGCATTGTGGCCTTTCACAAAGGAGCCATCCCATAATGCCACAATCACTTCTGATTCCCAAGAGGCCACCTTGGTTGGCAAGCTTCTTTGCTGTCCTCCGTCACGGCCTCACCTGCTTCCCATTTGACAAACAGTCGGCTTAATTCTGCCATAAAAACCCTCTAGCCTGTATCTGCAACAGAATTCCCCACCCTCAGGCCAGGAGGCTGCCCTTTGCCTCAAGAAGAGTCTGCCACACGGAGAGGAAACTCTCTCTTGCCAGCAGAGGGGGTGAACAACCATCGCCAAGTTTCTCCTCTTTAAAAAAAAAGAGAGAATTCAGCAACTGAAAAGATCTTCACCACCATTTCCCCACCCTGTCGTCTTATTTTCTACCTTGTTTGCAACTTTTCAGGGTAAATTATATCATCGTATAAAACAGGGGTCCCCAAACTTGGTAACTTTAAGACTGTGAGACTTCAGTTCTCAGAATTCTGTGTGTCTTGGTTTTAGCAGCCTGACAGGTTGATTATCACTTCAGCCCGGTGGCGTCCGGAACCAAAGATGGAAGGTCCCTGATCTCACTGGGCTTCTGAACCCACCACTGTTTTGTCTGGCTTCAGTTGAGGCTGAAACTGTTTTTCCCCCCATCCAGACCTCACTGCCTACAGGCCCAGGAGAGCCCCTCAACCAGGAACAGCATCTACCCAGAGAGGCCTGGCCCTAGCTGGAAACCAACCTTCTCTTGGGCAACCTAATAGCATTTGTCTTGTTTTTGCAGTCCTGTTGCACAGCTGCCTCATTTGGTTTACAATCAGAAGAGACAACGTGGTAAGAGAAGCCGGTTGCTGAATTACTTTAGCCCCCTCCACAAATTATCTGAATTATCCTGTTTGCTGGGTTTGCATAGCACAATTAACCTATTTTTGGATTTGCATAACCTACTAGCCTCTACACACAAACTCTGCCACCTCTCCCCAGATGAAAACAAACATGCAAATGACACTGCTGGTTGTTAAAGAGCAAGTGGGAACATTTCCATTATGTTTTTCTTCTTCTCACCCTTTCCCCAAATTCCCTCCCTCCTTTCTGTGTCTATTTCTCTCCCGTGTCATTCTCACCTGCTTCTCCCGTTGGAGGGGCAGCACACACTGTAGGAACCTTGCCTAAACCCTGTTATCTACTTGTCATTCTTCTTCACAAGGGAGCCAGGAATGCAGCAGAACTCGGAAACTGGAGGAGCCTTGTTTGTGTGTTGGGCGGGGTGGTGAGGGATTGTGTTCTCTTAGGATCTCTTCAGTCTTCCTCACTCAGAGGCATCTCTGACCTCAGGAGTGAAGTCTGCAGCTTCCTCAACTCTTCTTCCCTCATCTGAGAGGATTTTTATGGCTGGACTTTGACCAACAGCAGGGCGTGGACCCTGCCAAGATCTCTGGGGGTCAAAGGTGGCTGTGAGTGCTCCATCGCTGGAGGTTTCTAAGAACAGACTGGACAGCCACTTGTCTCAAATGGTATAGGGCAGGGGTCCCCAAACTTGGCAACTTCAAGACTTGTGGACTTCAACTCCCGGTTCTCCGAACTACTCAAAATTTCCACTACCGGTTCTCCAGAACTGGTCAGAACTGGCTGAATACCACCTCTGGTTGGAACTCCATGGAGGCAGGTAGACAATGATTCTCCGGACAGGTGAAACATGCTGCCTGGTGGGCAATGGAACCCTAACCCCTCCAGACAGGAAGTTTTTGGACTTTCCAGTTGCTTGGCTGGGAAAAACTGAGCCTCAGCCTTGGAAGACAAGCAGCCGGTAAGACCATCAGATCAAATGCAGCCAGATGGCCAGCTTCAAAGCACTCCTGAGGGATTGAGGGGAGTGGAAAGGGTGCCCTGAGAAAGGGCTGCGCTCACCATTGTATTTTGTCCATCGAGGCAGAGGATGGGCCAAGCGGCTTAAAACTCTAATCCTCCCAGACTGCTTCATCCCTGCCTCGAAAGGTCATTTCTGTGACCCACAGACAAGCCTGAGATGAGACATTTGTCCATGGGGATACAGGAAGAATATCGAGGAAATGGAATGGAATGGAATGGAATAGAGAACAGAACAGAACAGAACAGAACAGGGTAGGGTAGGGAAGGAAAGAGAAGAGAAGAGAAGAGAAGAGAAGAGAAGAGAAGAGAAGAGAAGAGAAGAGAAGAGGGTAGGGTAGGGTAGGGTAGGGTAGGGTAGGGAAGGGAAGGGAAGGGAAGGGAAGGGAAGGGAAGGGAAGGGAAGGAAGGAAGGGAAAGGAAGGGAAGGGAAGGGAAGGGAAGAGTAGAGGGGAAGGGAAGGGAAGGGAATAGAATAGAGAATAGAATAGAATAGAATAGAATAGAATAGAATAGAATAGAATAGAATAGAATAGAATAGGGTAGGGGTCACCAATCGGTGGGCCACAGCCCACCGGTGGTCCGTGAGAAAATTTTGGTGGTCCACAGAGAAATGTCACCCCCAGAGCACCCTCCCAAAGCAATTAATCCAGGCTGCGCAGGAACACAAGGCTGTACTGCCCACATGGCCCGCGGGAACCCTTCCCGCCCACTTCCTCCTTACCTGGCAAACTTGCCTGCTAAATTGCTATTTTTCCTTTTTCCGACCATCAGCTGTTCTGCTGTGCCGGGAGATTTAGATTAGCTAGGAAGCAGGAAATGGTTGGATTTCTTGCTTTCTAGCTAAAGTTTAGATCTTCGGCTCTGCTTTTAACAAACTTCCCTTAGGACTGAAATTTCTATTATTCAGTGCTAGTAGCCAATGGCAGAATCAAGTGAATCTTTGATTCCGTGAGCAACTCAATCTGCCTGCCTGCTTTGCCTGATTTTGGGTAAAAGTTGCTCTTTTTTTATAAAAAAAATTCAATATTTATATAAATATTTATAATATTTACATACAAGCCATGCCCAGCCAGTCACATGACCACCAAGCCACACCCACAAATTAGGCAATGCCCACAGAACCGGTTGTTAAGCAATTTGAATCCCACCCCGCCTCTGTGTGTTTGTGTGTGTATGTGAGAGAGGGAGAGAGGGAGGGAGGGAGGTTAAATCAGATCTCTCTCTCTCTCTCTCCCACCAACGTCAGCAAGCCACCATCAGCCAAATTAATATTAGTGGTCCCCAGGATTTAAAATTATGAGTTTGGTGGTCCCTGTGGTACAAAAGGTTGGCGACCCCTGGAATAGAATATAGAATATAGAATATAGAATATAGAATAGACCTGTGTTTGTAGGACATACTCACTCCTGGTCATCTTACTGAACTATAAGTCCATTTTATAGGTTTCCCTGATACACTGAGCCACACCTCATTTGGGCTGGCTGGCTGGCTGGCTGGTTGCCTTTCAACCTGAGGCAGAGGCACCCTTCCTGAAGCTAATGGAGAGCCAAGGTCACCTGTTAAAAGCTCTAAAAGCCAATTGCTACCTGAAAGAACCTGACATATTCCTGGTTGTCTTTCTTTTCTTCTGGGGGTTAGAAGGGCTGTCTTTTCTTTTTCATTCTTTTTCATTCATTCAGGCGTCGGTGACAATTTCCCTTTTAGCTGCAATGATCCTCTTTGCAGTTTCAGCTCTTTGCGTCTCCAGGTTGATGGATAAACATAGTTTGGGCAAGATGAAAAGAGCATTTAAGTGCACTGGCAGGTGCTCGAGTCTCCCAGGGTGGATCAAGTTGCAGATGCAGAATTGTTGTTCAGTGGGCTGTGGAACCCTTGATGTCTCCCACGGCTTCCTTGCTTTTATGTAATGATTTGCAAGGACAATTCTAATTTGGATCTCTTTCCAAGAAAGCAAAAATCGTTTGAGACACATCGAGAGAAAAATGGGACAACCCTTCCTAATAATGAGGACAGGCTGTAGGAAGATGCTGGCAAGATGGGTTGCCATGGCAATGCTTTGAAGATGCAGACCCAAAAAAACCTCAAGTGAAGCTCCTCCCTGCGGGGTCTCCCTCAGCTGTGGTGTGTAAGCAGACAAAAGAAGGGAAGGACAAGACTGAAGAAATGGGAACCTGTCTTGTGTCCAGTGCTACTAGACTGGAGTTAGGGTCTCACCTAGGGGTGTGGGCTGTGATCTGGGAGAACTGATAGCTTCACACCTTCAGGTCTAGGAAGGACCAGACCACCTGTTTCTGCCAGGGGCCTCCAATCCCAATTCAAAGGATGGCTTTAAAGCAGTGGTGGTAGTCAGTTGGTTTGCACCGGTTTGGGCGAACCGGTAGCAAGGATTTGGCATGGTACTGAACCGGTAGTAACTTCTGGCTGTCCACGCCCCCGACCCATTGCCCGGTTGCTGCTTGCTCACTTGCCCTGCCCACCTGATGCTCGCTCACCCCACCCACCTGACGCTAGCCCGTCCAGTCACTCCTTCAGGTATTTCTTTGTTTTTTTCCCTCCCAACAATCAGCTGTTCCTACGAACAGCTGTGCCGGGATTCCCCGTGCTTACTTACTGCTTCACCCAGGAGGCTCCCCTGAGGCCCAGGAAGGCCAAAAAAACCCCCCTCCACCTCCCCTCCATTTTTTCCTTCCTGGGCTCCAGGAAGGCCCCAAAACAAAGCGTGAGGGGTGCTGTGCCCCCCCCATGCTCCCTTTTTTTCCTTCCTGAGCCCCAGGAAAGCCTTCTGGGAGCAAAAACACCCCCCAGGAGGTTTCCCTGAGGCCCAGAAGGCCCCAAAATGAAGTATGGGGGTGTGTGCTGCCCCCCCCCCACGTGCTCAGTTTTCTGCCTTCCTGAGCCCTAGGGAAGCCTTCTGGGACCAAAACTGCCCCTCCCCAGGAGGCTTGTCTGAGGCCCAGAAGGCCCCAAAAAGGGGGAGGGGGTGCTGCAAAAAGCAAAAAGAAGCCACACCCACCTAGTCACATGGCCATTCCCCCTAGCCACGCCCCCTAGCCATGCCCACAAAACCGATAGTAAACAACGTTGAATGCCACCACTGCTTTAAACTCTAAAATCACTCAGGAGCAGAGCTGCTGAAGGTGCATCTTCTCCCACTGCAGCAGACCCAGGCATCCAGTGCCTTCCGTTAAGCAGCTCTCTGCAGCAAACCTTCAGCCCTACCAAATTCGTTGAGCTTTGCAGGCTGTCTGATCTCAGAAAAGCTGCACTTCTTTCAGCTTCCCAAAGCAAGGACTCGGACTTTTTAGCAAGCCCTTGCGACAGTCTCAGGAGACCCCAGACCAAGATCACTCTCCATTTTGGATGAAGTTGGGAATGTTGGGTATGATGGGAAGGAGGAGATGGTGGCCAGAGTATTAATTTTTTTAGCCCACCTTATTATGCAGACGAGGACAGTGTGGTGGCTCAGCCGTTAAGATGCCGGGCTTGTCAGCTGGGAAGCCGGCAGCACAGGTTCGAGACCTATGAACCACTCAACTGGGTGAGCGCCTGCCAATCTAACAGCTCAAAAGCAAGCAAATGCGAGTAGATAAATAGCTACCACTATGGTGGGAAGATAACAGCGTTCAGTGACACATGACCACAGACACTGTTGGCTCAATGGTCTTGAAAGAGAGATGAGCAGCACCCCCTAGAGTCAGCAACGACTAGCGGAGTAAAATCTGCAGAGACTCTTTTCCTTTTATATTATACCAGCTATGCTGCCTGGAGAATTCTGGGAGTTGAAGTCCCCAAGTTTTAAAGTTCCCAAGTTTGGGGACCCCTGTATTATGCAGACAGCCAATGATTCCAAAACTCTGGCTTTCTCTCCCTCAACAAACCTTTACAAATAAATCACCTGCATTAAAGGCACGGTTTGATTTATCGTGATTTGGTGGACAAACCGCACTGAGTTAGGTTTGACTTCTACTGAAAGCCATCGATCTCCTTTTACAAACCACAGTGTGTGTCAGTTCCCGCAACCCAATGCTGCGAGCAATCATTCCTCCTTTCCATCACAGCTGAGCACCATTTGTGAATGTATCAATGAGCTACTTGCTAAGGATTCTCTCTCTTTCCCCGTCTGCCTTTGCTCTCTCTTGCACGCTTCTCAGTCAGGGCACACCCTTAAAAAGCAATGCAGAGGGTTTGTGCAGATAAATAACTTTTCTTTTTATCCTTCATGCTGTTCAGCAGCAAAGAATTCTTGACGAATACTTCCAGAATATAAAAATGAAGCATCTGTTTACAAAACTGTGAGCTGGTAAGCCCTTCCACTCTAGTCAGAATAACAAAGGGCCTCTCCCCTCCATTCTAGAACCTTCTTTCCATCAGCAGCCCCCTCTCCTTCCTACAAGTTCTGTTTCCTCCCTTGCCTGCCATTCACTGCAAGAAACAACAGTAGAAGCCCCCACTGCCACTGCCCCCCACGCAGGCAGGTTGTCTTCTGTGGCTATGCACCAGCAACCTCAATCCAGCAACTGATATTTTAGCACGGCTTATTAAAGAAACATCTGTATTAGCCAGCAGAGATAAAAGTTTATTGCCTCGCAGGCAGCTCAACATTCCCCCTTAGGTGATTTATATGCCATGTTATAGATAAGGGCAGGTCTTAAGATAAGGGTCACCTTATTCTTATTGCATTACTAAGAGCGCTCCTCCTGCTTTATTGATTGAAAAAGCTCAGAGAACAAAGAATTAGCTGCAGCTCAGTAAGTTACTCCAACTGCAGATGTGAAGAGCTTTTCTGTGCTAGCAACTCATCTCACCCATCACTGCTGCAGGGATCTGTTGCTTGGGAGCGCTGAGATTTTCAGCTTATCTGCAGCCCCCACCCCCACAAAGGGCTCCCATCACAGCTGTGATGGGTGAGGGGGGAACGGGACAAACTCCCAGGTGGCAGCCAAGCAACCTGGAAAATGTCCTCTTTCATCCAGATGTCAGCAACCCAGGTGGCTTGGAGCTGCTCAGACATGCTAAACCACAAACTGTGCTTAACCAGCCACCTCACAGCTGTGTTCCTACTCCAGGAAAAACATTGAAATAAGCAGATCACATGAAGGGCCACTACACTGGTGTACTTTTCTTGGGTTTCACTTTATTATAGTGGTTTGTGAGCCCAGGCTCAGGGTATGCTGTGCTAGTATTTCCAGAAGTGTGGCACAGCTGTAGATCTGCTTGGGAGAGGATGGGTTAAACAACGGAGGGAGCCAGGCATTACTCTGACCCCACAAACCAAACAAACACCATGGCTTAACCCAACAATCGGTGGCTAATTTAATAGACAATGGTTAAGGGACTGGTGCTTGCGTAATAGGGGTATAGTAAACGAGGATGCCCATCCACCGCAGACAGAGCTAATTTGAAGCTCAACATTTCACCCCAACTTCCACAGTGCCTCCCTTGCTGGTGTGCAACGACAGGACGCGTCCCCGTTGTCTGCCTCCAGTTCCGTGTTCAGGTCTTGCAAAGCAGCCGCCGGCTCAGTACTTGGCGAGGCGGGCAGGAAAAGACCCAGCAGGGCGGCCCCCTTAACCGGCCGCAAACCGAAAGACCCCCCAAGGGCTGCGTGCCAATCGGGATCCAGGCTTCTCCCGATCCCGCAGGGCAAAGCGAAGCGCAGCGCAGCGAGGGCTCCTTCCGGCGAGGCGATTGCCCGTCGAAGCCCACCCCAGGGCGGGATGTCCGCGCCGAGCAGCCCCGCCGTGCAGCGCGTCTTGAAGGACAGGGAAAAGGCGCTCTCGGGGTTGGAGCGAGAGCCGCGCCCCGTCCCGTCCCGGGGAATTATTGGGGGGGGGGTTGCGGGCCCGGGAAGCGGCTGGGTGGTTTGGGGGGCATCTGAGGCCAAACCCGGCGGGGCGCCGGGGGCAGCCCCGCTCGATGGCGGAGGGGCGATGCGCGGAGGGGCTTCGGGTCCACGGGGGCGTTGATGGGGAGGGTGGGAATAGCCGCTCTCTGGGGCTGGGAAACCCCGCCGGGGAGGGTCCGGCCAAGGGGCCCCGAGAGCCCCCAGTATCGCCGCGAGAGAGCCGGCCCAGCCCGGTTCTTCCTCCCGCTGGGCGAAGGAGCCCTTTCGCAGGCGGGATCCGGTGGGAGGAAGCGCCGCTGCGCCCGTTTACCGCCCGATGGCTGCGGGGCTGCGCGGAGGCGGCGTGACCGGCGGGTCCCTCCGCGGAGCGCCGCCGCCGGAGATGCCGAGCCGAGGAGCGGCTTCCTCGCCGGGGCTCCGAAGTGCCGGGCGAGCGCCCTGCAAGCGCCAGGGCCTGGGTTGCTGGGCCGCTGTTCGTGCCGGGGCTGCCCAGGGCCGCTTCGCCCGCGCTCTTCCGGCTTCCCCGCTTCGGCCCGTGGATGTGCCGGGGCCGCCGCTTCTCCGCCCTTTTCTTTCTTCTGCGAGGCGTCGTTTCCAAAACAAAACAAAAAAACAAAAAAAGAGGGAGGGGAGGCAGAATTGCCTAAGTCTGCAACCGTGGGAGAAAACGTTTCTTCCCCGGGCGAGGATGGCTGCCGCTGCCTGGGGTGGCGCGGGGAAGGGGAGGCGGTGGTCCTCGCAGGGCGGCTCACTTGAGGAAGAAGCGCGTCTTGCTGTCCCCGATGAGGACCCTGGAGGGAGAAAGGAGAGAGGCGTGAGACCCGCCCACACTGCGTGGGGCAGCCTGTTCAGCCTGGGTCTCCAACTTTGGCAACGTTAAACAAAGCTGGCCCGGAAATTCTGGGAGTTGAAGTTCACCGGCCTTAAAATTGCCAAGGTTGGACACCCATGCTGGGCACCATACTGGCTTCCTATTTCGAACTCCCCAGAGGCACCAATAAGGCAGAGGTCTCCAAACTTGACAACTTGAAGACTTGTGGACTTCAACTCCTAGAATTCTCCAGCCAGCAAAAGCTGGCTGGAGAATTCTGGGAATTGAAGTCCACAAGTCTTCAAGTTGCCAAGTTTGGGGACCCCTGTATTAAAGGGTTGATGCTGTCAGAGTCCAACCCAAAGGACTACTCCGCCCCCATGTTGCCGGGATGGACAGCTGACCTCCATAACATCCTACCCTGCATTCCAGAAAGAGGAGAGGCCTGCTCTGGAGGACTCGAAGGAGCTGCAGCAGCTCCACTTGAGAGCTTCTCCACTTGAGAGCTTCTGGTTGAACCTCCCTGATCCTGCAGTCTCAATTCTAGAAGCACCTTTCTCCTTGCTGCCCTTCTCTGCAGCCCTTCCACATTGAGGCAGAGCAACAGAGTTGGAAAGGATTTTGAAGGACGTCTAGCCCAACATCTGCTCAGGCAGGAAACCTTATACCATTCTGGACACGTGGTTGCCCAGTCTCCTCTTAAACAGCTCCAGTGTTGGAGCACCCACAATTTCTGGAGGCGAGTCGGTCCACTGGTTAATTGTTCTGTCAGGAAATTTCTCCTTAGTTCTAGATTGCTTCTCTCCTTGATTAGTTTCCATCCATTGCTTCTTGCTCTGCCTTCAGGGGAAAAGGTCGACGGTCACCCT
This sequence comes from Naja naja, assembly GCA_009733165.1. Lineage (NCBI taxonomy): Eukaryota > Metazoa > Chordata > Lepidosauria > Squamata > Elapidae > Naja > Naja naja. Next base: position 1,678,225 of record CM019164.1, on the reverse strand, counting down.
CTTTTTTTGTGGCAGACCGTTAGATATTTGGGCACTGCCATCATGTCACTCCTAGTTCTTCTTTTCATTAAAGAGGCTTTTTTTAAAGGATTGAAGGTGTCTGCAGCATATGATCAAACAGGGAATGGCAGGGAAGGAGTCCTGGGGCTGTAAGGAGAAGATCCCCATGACCATCGTGGGCACAGGATCGCCTCTGGCTTTTGAGTGGTGCAGAGGGGCCAGATTCAGAAAACTTGGCATAGTCAAGTAAAACCACATGTTACTTCTAAGCAGACTTGCAATTAGATTAATTACAAACACATGTGATTCCTTCCCATGTGTTGCCTTATTTAAGACTTCTGTCACACTGAAAACTTTGGGAGACCAAACAGAAGCAGATGAGAGGCAACAGGCAGCTTTGAGGCTTTGTCCATTCCTGACATGGGCCAAGACGTCACAGACTCAGTTCTCAGGAGGGTGAGTCTGGCCTGGCCTGGCCTGGACCTGCCAGGACTAAATGCAGGACTTCCTGCATGCCAAACACTTCCCCGTTCTTGTTCTCGGGGAACCAGGGATCCTTTAACTTCTCAGACAATCGGAGACGTTCCATTGACTCTTACTGAGGAATCGCTGCTAATAGACTCAATTGATCCTGAGTCCTGCTCCAGAATCAAGCCAAGGACCCAACTAGCCCAGCCGGGCAACCCCGTGAAGTGGCATTTGCCCTTTGGAATGAGATTCTCCCCCCCTGCCAGACCCCATACAGCTGCCCACTCCCAGGGCATTCTGGAAGGCCTTGAAAACCTGCTACGTACCTTATCAATGCGCCCACCAGAAGCGCAGCCCCCATGGGGGCCACCCAGTACACCCAGTGGTAATCCCAGTGGTTGGCAGCCACTGCAGGGCCAAAAGCTCTGGCCGGATTCATGCAGGCTCCAGAAACGGCTCCCCTGAACAGAGAAGAAAGATGGACAGAATGAAACCCCATCCCAGGCATTCCCTTCTTCGCTGCCCCTTTTATCCTCACTGAGTGCAGAGTTAATTGGCAATGCCCCCACCCCGAGACATTGACCAAGGCAAGCCCAATCCTGGTTGGGCCAAGAGGCCAACGCATTCAAGTCTCCTCGGTGCGCACCGAAGTGGCATTGAAGTAACCAAGAGGTGAGCCTCCAGGGACAAGCGAAGGTCTTGGAAGAAGAAGGGCTGCTGCAGGTGGTGCTTCAGTTTAGACAAGCAGCAGGGAAGCACTGCAGGGCGAGATGTATTTTCTGGATGGCTGGAAACAGGAACTCCCCCTCCCCAACCCCGCCAGGCCAGTGAGTGGGCAGCTCTCATGTTATTATTCTGTTATTCTGAAAAAGAAGCAGACCTTCCCAGGGATTCTGCTGTGAGGCACTGACAATTTTGGGGTGGGGGGGATGGAACACCCTGACGTGGATCTGTAAGGGAAGATGCCTCTGGGCAATGGGCCCTGTCTATCAGCTGAGCCAACATCAGGAAGAGAGCCACCCAGGGATTCCAGGAGCCTTCCTTGGGGGCTGCCCTCTTCCCTCCGCTTGCTGATCTCCGTCGGCAACAGCTGGGAAAAATTACTTAGTAGCTGAACTGCAACTTAGGCACATAACGGCCTCCCTTTCTTGTTTTGATCCATTGATGGGCGCGGGAGTTCTTCTCCCTGGTTGCTGGTGGGACGGGATTGAAATCTCCTCCAGACACGACCTCATCGGTGATGGAGAGAGGCTGAGTTTGAATGTTTCTGGGCATGAGGGGCCCAGGTGGGGACCCTGCATCCTCCTGGCAAAGAGTGCCAGGGACAGGGTTCTCCCCAGGCAGGCCAGGAGAGCTGTTTCTGCCCACCCTAAAGCCCCCACCCCACCCCAGCCACAGGGCTCTGTCCACCAGGCAGGCAGCAGAGCTCTCCAGCAAGTCAGGAGGCCCTGCAGCCTCACAAGGGAGCTGACCAGCTGCAGTGGATAATGAGGGTATTATCCTCAAATTCGGGCTGCAAATGGCTCCTTCCCTGATTTCCGAGGATGCCCAGGCAAGCTCACGAGGGCCATTGTCTCCTTTATTTTGAAGTCCTAGTGGACAATGGCTTAAGGATGAGTCTGTGGTGTGTGGCAGCAGCCAGAAAAGCAAACACAATCCTAGGTTTCATTAACAGAAGGACCTGGGAGAACCTGCCAGCCTTCTGTCCAACTCACCCAGCCAGGATGTCCACGGTGACAGTGAGGCCAATGCAGAAGGGTGCCAGTGGACTCTTGGTCTTCTCATTAATGGCCCCCATGCAGACAGCCATCACCAGCAACATGGTCATCACAATCTCCCCCACCACAGCAGCTGGGAGCTGGGGATCCGAGGTGATGGCCGTGAAAGCTCCTCCTGTGGCATTTTCATACCTCTCCCACACAGTGGTCACCTGAGACAGACATCAAAGAGGGGTTATCCCAGACTGATAAACCTGGATTAACTAAGCATAGAGGATCTTGAAGTCCTAGTGCTTAAATACGAGTCTGCAGTGTGTGGTAACAGTCAAAAAAGCCAACACGATCCTAGGTTGCATTAACAGAAGGAAAGAATCAAAATAATGTGAAATATTAGTAGCACTTTATAATGCCTTAGTAAGACCACGCTTGGAATATGGTATCCAGTTTTGGTCACCAGGATGTAGCGACTCTAAAATGAGTGCAGAGAAGAGCAAGAAAGAAGATTAGGGACTGGAGGCTGAAACATATGAAGGAGGGTTGCAGGAACTGGATGTGCCTAGTCTAATGAAAAGAAGGACCAGGGGTGACATGACAGCAGTCATCCAATATCTGAGGGGCTATCACAAAAGAAGAGGGGGTTCAGCCTGTTCTCCAAAGCCCCAGAAGGCACAATAGATGGAAACTTATTAAGGAGAGATCTAACCTAGAAGAAATTTCCTCACAGGGAGAACGAGTAACCAGTGGAATGGCTTGCCTTCAGAGGTTGTGGATGCTCCATCATTGGAGGCTTTCAAGAAGAGACTGGACCGCAACTTGTCTGGAATGGCATAGTTTGGACTAAAAGAGCTTCCAGGCCCTTATTAATTATGAATAACCTGTGGAAGTTTGAGGCCTCGCCTGGTTCACACTGGGGGCTCATAAGTCCTTGAGGTCCTTGAGACCGAGTGGCTGCCTTGACAAAGGTTTGGGACATCACTTGGGATTCTCCTTGGCTTCCCATTGAAGGCTTGCAGTTTCAGGTGCCCCCCAAGCATCCTGAAACCAGAGGCAGAGATGTTCTCCTACGAAGGCTTGGAGAGGAAGGCCTAGTCCAGAAGGGCTGCAGCAAGTGACTTCCAGTTGGAGGGATTTGAAGGAACAGCTGGAATGGGAGGCAGAGGTCCCACCTCCCAGCCCTCCTTGCATCTCTTTTGGCAAGTAAGGAGGGTCAGCAGGAGGACATGTTCAGAAGCCAAGCATCTCCCAAGACATCCACTTTTCTGCCCTCCATATTAGCTTCCATTGGTTCTTTTCAGGGGGCGGGGTTGCATGGGGGATCTGCCATGGGTCAGACACCTCCTCCTAAACCCTGTGAGACTGGACTGGAGTTGCCAAAACTAAAGATGAAGCAGCCATGTAAGCAGAGGGGGCGGGGGAGCCAGAAAGGTTGTCTAAAAGATTCTTCAGGGCAGTAGATAAAGAAAGAAATAAGTTGGTAAAGAAACAAAGGAAAAATGTTGTCTGAACAAAATAAAGGAAGTTCAGCACATGGTAACCCCCCCCACACCAATCCCTCCAATAGCTACCATATGTGTAAGTAAACAAAGCAAGCGTAGCTGCCAGTCTTGTCAATCACAGGAGGAAGGACTTTGGGGGATAAAAGGGGTCCTGAAGGGCCCCCCACCACCATTCTTTGAGTCATCTTTGGATCTAGATTGGGCAGCTTCTGTGTCTCTGTCTAGTGCCTGCCAGCCTACTGAAGGAGGCCATGTGTAAACATGCACGAGTGTGCTTATGTGCGTGAGGAAAAGCAAATGTATATTGTAAACAGTAAAATGTTGGTGTTCCTTTAAATTCACCGGGTCTTTGTGTATTTCAGAGAACCTAATGTGCCTCAGTGTTCATTGAAAGTGATTTGTGTGCGTCCTTCATTATTTCCTGGCCGTTGACCAGAGTTTTGTGCCTTGTCTGCTCCAGCCACACCACTCTGGAATGCCCAGGTAGAAAGCCGGGGAGGTGGCAAGATCTGCATGCCTCAACAGCTGTGAGTGAGTGAGTGACCATAAGCTGAGCCTGGGAGCACAGGGAGCACCACCCAACATCTGCCATAGCCCTCTGCTCTCCATCTGTAATGGTCTATGTGAGAATGGCCTTGGGAGACAGGGCAACAACAACCAAGGGGACAATCAGATAAAAATCAGCTGAGCCCAGAGCAGGAAAGCGGGCGTGGGAAACATCTCAGAAGGACCCCTCCCTCACTTCTTAGGCTGTCAAGGGTCCAGGGAAAAGATATACAGTTCATTCAGACTTGCCATATTCCGTTAATGTAATCTTACAATAGAGTTAGCTCATCTGGTTGTACTTCCTGTCTGGTGTACCTTGCAAGGCTGGCACCTTGCACCCCGAGTACCCTCCCCTTCCCCTCCCTTCCCCATCCTCCACCATACCTTAGCCAGGCCAGCTCCAATCATTCCCCCGCACAACTGGGAGACCCAGTATGGAATGACCATCACCATGTTCAGCCCACCAACGAGCCAGGCCCCCAAGGAAACGGCCGGGTTGTAGTGGCCTCCACTGCAGGCAGAGAGTGGGAAAGAGGCATCTTTGGTCAGAGGAAAGCCAGGCAGAAAAGGGGCGCTGGATGCCCCCATTGCCTGCTGGCAGGGAGCAAAGCTCGCAAAGGTGAAATCAAGGTCAGGGACGACCACAGGTTTAACATGTCGCTTTGAGACATTTAAGAGTCAGCCTGGTGCTGATGACCTGAGGGTGGCAGCTGAAGCTCCCCATTTAGGTCTATGTAATTTCCTGAGTACGTTGTCCCCACTATTGATTTTTGTCTTCATATTCTCTAGGTCAGGGGTGTCAAACTCGCTTTCATTGAGGGCCGCATCAGGGTTGTGCTTGACCTTGGGGTGCTGGGGTGGACTTGGTGGAGTGGGCGTGGCCAAGATGGCCAGGTGTTGGGGGGCACAGGTGGTGGCCCGAGAGCTCTGCCAGCAAAAATGAGCTCCTGAACTCAGTTTTCGGCTGGGACAGCCTCCTGCAGCCCTCTGCCAGTGAAAACGGAGTTCGGGAGGGCTGTGCACGGCCCTTGCAAGCTCCATTTTCCCTGGCAGAGGCACCATGGGCTGATCCTTTGCTGTTTCCAGGGTGACCTGTGGGCCAGATCTAAGCATCCCGTGGGCCAAATCCGGCCCCTAGGCCTTGAGTTTGACACCCCTGTGCTAGGTGTATGTTACAGGAGAGAGTCCAGTCCAGTGTTATTACTTTGAATGGGGATCACAGGGGAGGAACTTATTGTTTAAGTAGACCTTCGGTCTAAATGCTATGCCCATTTATGCCTCTCTGCATAAATGGGCATAGCATCCTCCCCTCAGTGTGACTGCAGGGACCCACAAAAAACTGCAGATCGCATCCTGACCGGCTCTAAACTGAGGGCATATATCCGTCCAGTATCTGATTATTATTATTTTTGCTTCAATGGTGAGATGGCCTAGACCTTGGTATTTGAATATAGATCTTTTTAACATTTACGTTTTATTGTGTTTTACTAATCTAGGTGAAATATTAATTCTAGTCCATGTATGATTATGCCACACAGTCAATCAATCAATCAATAAAACATGCCTGAAAGAAAGAAAATATTCAGGGATGGGCTGCTACAGGTTCTCCCCAGTTCGGGCAAACTAGTATTGAACTGGTAGCTAATTTTACGGCCAGTTCAGTGAACTGGCAAATCCCACTCCTGGCTGGCCCCATTCACCCCACCCTGCCTCCCAGGAGTCCCCACGCAGCTCGTTTTGGATCCCAGGTAAGTATAGGGCCCACGTGGAGGCTCAGGGGGGGGCAAAACAACAGGCCTCCCAGAGGCTCCGGAAGGCCAGAAACGGGCCCATTTCCAACCTCCAGACGGCCTCCAGAGCCTGGGGAGGGCGAAAATGCCCCCCCAGCATGGTGCAGGAGGCCGACTAGGCCATGCCCATCATGGCCACGCCCACCCAGCAATTGAGCAGAGAACCCTTTGCTAAAATTATTGAAGCCCACCCCTTTAAAGGAGGAGGAATGCAGAGGAAGAGAACTGTCGTTGCAGCCCTGTCAATCAGTGATTCTCAACCGTAGCAAGTTGAAGATGGGTGGACTTCAACTTCCAGAATTCCACAGCCAGCAAAGCTGGGAGTTGAACTCCACCCATCCTCAACTTGATGGGTCTTCTTGAATTCAGCTGACCCCTCTTCCTCCTCCCATTGTGTACTCTAGCTTCCTCCATCGCTCCTTCATGGCTAACTTGCCTTCTTGACCACATCCCCTGGCCAAAGCGCACGGCTGCCCCTTCCTTCACCTGATGTTCCCCAAGATGGCAATGGTCAGTCCCAGCGCCAACCCATGAGCCAAGGCTGGCTGCAGCCTCCCGGTGCCGTCTGAGTTCTCGATGACCGAAACGCAGCCGATGTAGATGAAGAAGGCCGAGCCCACCAGCTCCCCGATGCAAGGCTGCAGGTAGCGCTCGTACCAGTGGAGCTGAGCCAGGCCGCGCTTGGTCTCCAGCTCAGGCTCTTTGAAAGACATCTGTCCAAATTCCGCGTCGGACATGGCTGGCCGATTCTGGAAGACAAAGATTATGCCCTGGTATGCAAACATGTTCCCTGCCAGCCCAGTGAGGTGGGTGGAGGTTGACCCTGGAATGTGACAATGGGGCCTTAAATCTGGCTCGCTTGTCATTCCCCACAAGGCCACCTTGTTCTGGGTGGGGTGAGGCTTTGGCAGTGCTGTGTCCCCATTGTCCTCTTTACCCACCTTTGGTAACAGGCAGGGAAATCAAACCTACAACATCTTGTCAACACTGCAGCTAGCCAGACTGGTCAGGTGCAGATCTCCCCTCTCCTTCTTTCTCTCTCTCTCCCTCCCTCTCTCCTTCTCTCTCTCTCCTCTCTTTCCTCTCTCTCTCTTTTCTCTGTCTCCTCTCTCCTCTCTGTCACCTTCTCTCCCTCTCCAGTGTCTCTTCTGACTCCTCTTTTTTTCTCTGACTCCTTCTCTCTCTCTCTCTCTCTCTCCTTCTTTCTTCCTTTCCTTCTCTCTCTCTCTCCCTCCCCCAAGAACACAGCACAGAAGTCCAAGGTGGAACCAAACAGCCAACTGAAAAATCCCCAAATTGGGCCGGGCGGCTGAGTTCACTCCAAGGTTGCCCCAAATTTGTTTTCTGTTGTAATGCAAAGACACATATTCAGAACACCTTTGTAGGCCTCCAAAGAAGTAAGACTTTTTCCAGGAGGAAAACTCCACAATGGCTCTACGATTCCCTGGTTCTCCCTGAGGGCTCGGTTCACATCACACCAGACCAGAAAGGGAGCTGCCTCATTTTGGTTTCGGGTGCTGAATGAACCCAGCTCAAGGGTTTCGTTCAGGGCTGAATGTGCTGCTTCCAGGCAAGATGGTGAGTGAGCTCGGCTGTTGAAGGGCAGCTGGGCAACGGCTGGTTTGTTTGTTTGTTTGTTTGTTTGTTTGTTTGTTTAATTGCCACACTGCTCATCTTACCTAAGTGACTCTGGGCAGTTTGCAACATTACAACAAAACCATATGAACACACAAAAGCCCAGATTAAAAGCAGAATTAGGAACAAATTAAAACATGCAAGTAAAAATAAATATCAAAGTTAAAAATTCCGAAAGCTAAAAAATTCACAAGGAAGCTGGGGTGTCGTCCGAGCCACCAGCCATCCTCGGGACTGCATCGCACTTTTAGACCCCATGCCAATCGGCCAAGCCAGGTCTTGAACCCAAAAACCAGAGGGATGGGGGCTTGGCTCACTTCTGGAGATTAGATGTTCTGAAGGGCCACAGCAGAGAAAGACCTTCCCCCTTGACTCCGCCAGCCAAAACTCCTTGACTGACGGGATACGCAGATGCCCTCCCTGCTTGACCAGATGGGACGGGTCGTTGCAACCGGGATGAGAGAATCTGCTGCTTAGAAGGGGCTGGCAAATAATGGCAGAGAGATGAACTCAGCATTTCTCAATCTTGGCAACTGAAGATCTACAGACGTCAAGTGGCCGAGGTTGAGAAAGACTGGATTAACTAATCGGTGCTTGAGAACATGAAGAGATGACAGCACAACAAATAGACCTAAAACCAGAACTATTTTTATTAGGCACACTACCAGGGAAATACAACAAAAGATCCATATCCTTAATGGTACATGTGATAACAGCAGTTAGAATTACATATGCACAACATTGGAAAAATCGAAGTATACCTACAGACGAAAAGGTAATAAAGAAAATATTAGAATGTGTCAAATTAGATAGGTTAATGATGGAACTATTGCTGAGCATATTGGGTTGTATCCAAAAATTGTAAGCCGCCCTGAGTCTCCGGAGAAGGGCGGCATATAAATGTCATTAAAAAAAAAAAACTCAAAGATAAAGGGGAAACAGAGTATTACACAACATGGGACTGATTGTACAAATGGTTGGGTAGCAGATGCAGAGATTAGAAATTGAATAATGAAAGGAGATTAGCCAATTGGAAATAAATACAGATGCATAGAGATATATAAGAATATATACTGTAAGCAATATTACTGTTGGACTATACATGACTATAGATTAAAATGTACAGAGTGATAAATGTATAGAGCGTTATGGTATAATTATGAAAATAATGGATATAACTATGACATACAATATCATGTATTTAAAAAAAAGAGACCATGTTGTATGACTACAAGAATAATGGCCATGATTAGGGTGTATAATACTATGTATATTGAAAAAGGATCTGATACAGCCAGTACACGGTTGTTGCAAAACTGGAAATATGATGTAGAATAAAGGAAAATGTATCATAAAAACATTTATTTAAAAGAGAGAACATGACGGTTGCCTTTATGGACATAAGGGAACCCCAGAAAATCACACTTGCCATCAAAACTCAAATTCAGTTCAAAACTCACCTTCTTGGCTATAACCTAAAACAAGTTTTGGGCATTATTGAGATGTCCCAAAGGTGCTTTTTCAGGAGGCAACTGGACTTTCTGGTTTTTCTTTGAAGACATTTTGCTTCTCATCCAAGAAACTTCTTCAGATCTGGGGTGGGAAATTCAGTCAGAGCTGAAGAGGCTTCTTGGATGAGAAGCGAAACGTCTCCAAAGAAAAACCAGAAAGTCCAGTTGCCTCTTGAAAAAAAGCACCTTTTGGGACAACCAGGACCTGGAGGACTGAGAATCACCATAGACATTGCTGAGATGATTACTTCACTCCACCACCCATCATCCACTACTACATCGAATAAAATCCACCATTTTTCAAAGTTCTATATAGTGCTGGGCAGAAGCATAGAGCTGATTGCACATCAAAGCACATATGCACACACACACACACACCCCTCTCCTGTGTTAACAGCACAGAAAAGCCACCTCCAAATAGCATCCTTTGCATCCCTTCCAGGAATCCTTTCCCCTCCTTGCTCAAATATGCACTACTAGAGACCCCACAATAGTGTGGGAGTACAGCAGCCATTTTCTCGTGCAATTATTGAATCGTTCTCTGCTTTTTTGGGCCCGATAACATCACCAGACTGGAGCTGCAGCGATAGCCCCCAAGACTCCACCTGGCCCAAGGGTTTGGGGGCTCTATTGGGCTGAGAGGGTCAGAGCATTCTGGAGCCCAGATCTCTGTGGGTTTTGCTTCCCAGGAGCAAACAGAGCAACACCCTCCCTGGGTCTCAAGGGACTTGAGGAAACACTGGGGTGCTTGAATCAGTGAGGACTAGCATCTTCAGAGACACCCTCGATGAGTGGATGAGTGATTGCTTTCAAAGCTTGGTTTCTTGGCCCATAAGCTTCTTCTGGTCTACCATCTGGTTTGATCCCTTTTGCCCAAGGCAGCATCAGCTGCAAGTCTGAGAGACACAACACTAAAAATACTGTATATAAATTTGCATACATATCAAAATAATTATTGGCTTTGGAACATCCTACTACTCCCACAAAAAAGAATCTGCATCTGACATTTAAGAACTGAACACTATTCTTCAGCGATTATTGTGTAAGAAATGGACTTTGGAATGAAGATCCGACTTAGAATAATTTGATCCAGAGCCTTCGCTTCTGTCCAAGGAAGAGCTCAGTGCCAGCCCATACACAAAGGTGGAGGCACTAAAAGTTAGGGACCCTGTGCTCCCTCTCTGCTCGTCAAGGAGAAACAAATGCTTAATGAAAAACTGAAAAAATATTCCAAGGATTTTTTCTTAATGAAGAAGTATTCCAAGAAAAGAACGAAGGAGCTTCTTGCTTTTCCAATATTCTTTTTTTGCAATTCTCTGCTTTAACACTTTCAAAGATACTCTATAGACCAGGGGACTCCAACCTTGTCCCCTAAGCCTGGAGGACTTCAGCTCCCAGCTGGCTGGGGAATTCTGGGAGTTGAAGTCCTCCAGGCTTAAAGTGGCCAAGGTTGGAGACCCCTGCTATAGACGACAGAATTTTTCATTTGTGGTCAGGCAGATTCCTTCTTAGCTACTTCAAGTATTTGGAAACCAAAGCAGAGAGTCGGGGAGGGGGGGGCTTTGTGGAATGGTGGCTTGCCTGTCCCCCTTCTGGATGGAACCCTCCTTCTCCTGGAGACCCCACCCCTACCCCAACTGTTGCGGGACTCACCCCAGCCTCTTTACTCCTGGCTGCAGCTGCCCGACAGCTTCACCCTGGAACTGCAGCGGCTCCTGACCAGGCTGCCCACGACTCCTCTGGCTGACCGGCCCCTTTGGCAGGAGCAGCACTTTTCTTATCTCCCAGGAATATTGGCACCCTCCCCACTGAGGGGGGGGGCATGGGAGAAGGGTGACAAAAGTGCAGTCAGGCCCAAAGGGGAGGGGAGGGCAGGGTAGGGAGGGGCCGTTCCAGCCGGCTGGGGAAGAAGAGCTATTTGCTCTTCAGGGGTGCTGAGTTCAAGGTTTCATTCTGGAAGCCTCTGCCAGCTCTGGCTGCCAGGCTGGGCGAAGTATAAGGCGCAGATCCATCAAGAGCCGGCTGAGGAACGCGCCTTCCTCAACGCAGCGGTGCCTTTTGGGGCAAGTCGATCACTGCATACACGAGGGAGACGTGGGCATGACGGCCCCTCCTGAAAGAGGTGGCAGCCCCAGTGCCCTCAAAGCTTCGTCTGGGCCTTTCTTGGACGTGACAGAGGCAGTCAGCCCCCTCTGACAGGTGGACTTTGGCTCCCAGGATTCCTCGGCAGCCCATCCAGGCATGAATTCTGGGAACGGTCATCCTATCCTTTGGGAGTGCGGCAGCATGTAAAGCACTGGCCTTGAGCATGTATAGAGAGCTTTTGCATTGAGTCTGTCTGGGAGTAGAGGTGGGATTCAAATCGGCTGCCTCTGTCCCTGCCGTTGCATAAAGACACCTGCACTCACCTGCAATTAACGCCTCTGCCGTGCCAAGCCTGAGCAGAGAATTGCGCTCCGAGGCCTCCTCCGCTCAGGTGCTCAAGGCAGAAAGGAAGGTGGGCAAACAGTTCCTGCCGGAGGCAACAAAGGAGGGGTCCTGTGGGCTTTGGCCCCTCGTGCAGCAAGTGGGAGCAGCCGGTCTTTGCGGAAGGGGAGGCTTCAGGGCTGCAGAGATAATATCTGCAAAGTGCTCCAAACAGCTGGAAACAGAGGCATCAGCATGGTGACAGATGTGGTGCTGGTTGGAGGGATCTCTCCATTGCGGTGACCCTCGGCCAGCCTTTCCCAGGCTGCGACGTGGGCACAATGGGAACAGCGCACCTGTTTGGGTAACCTGGTTCCAGGCAGATTTGGGGGGTCATTCAGATGATATTTTATATAGTAGGGTTCAGCCTCCACGTTGGGCTGCGTCTCATGACCAGCCGATGCCAAAAGAGGGAGAGATTTTGAGCAATTGGTAAATGTTTAGTCAATCAGCAGACAGGCATGGCATAGCCAAACGTACCCTGGACGGGGGCTGCTCAGATCAGCAATGGCCAGTTACAGAAGCCCAAGAGCCATGGAGCTGGATCAAATCCTGAGCTGCAGCTTCTTACAAATCACCACGGAACTTTGCTTTAGTTTAGGACAGGGGCAGGGGAAGGATCCTGCAAAATCCCCTTTCCCTCCCTACCCCACTCACCTGCTTTCCAGCTCCGTTCTCCTGTGCAGGGCAACCAAAGAAGACCCAGCCGATCAGCTGGGACTCAATGGGAGGCAGAGAAGAGATGGGGGCAGGGCCAGCCAGACATGGGATTGGCCAGTTCTCTGAACTACTCAAAATTTCCACTACTGGTTCTCCAGAACTGGTCAGAACCAGCTGAATACCACCTCTGGGCAGGGGTCTCCAACCTTAGCAACTTTAAGACTTGTGGACTTCAACTTCAGATTTGCTGGATGGAGAATTCTGGGAGTTGAAGTCCACAAGTCTTAAAGGTTGGAGACCCCTGATTTAGGGAACAAATATATCTAACTTCCACCTCTTTGGAGGTCCACAGCCATTGATGAGGATGTCAGTGAGCAGCACTTCTGGATTTGATGAGGAGAGGCTGGATGTGCCCCCTCCCCCTTGGAAGACCAAAGATCCCCCCCTACTCTCAGCCACCAACCCTCCCTGGGAGCCTTTGGGCCACCCGTGCGCTCTGAGGGGAGCCACCGCACAGGGGTTTTGTGGTGGGGGAAAAGCAGGGGAGGGGCTGCTGTCTTCCCCAGAAGCTCCTGGAAGAAAGACAGATGATAAAACCTACTGAATGAATAACTAAGCAAAATAAAAAGAAATGTCTGGAAGCAGTAAGTGCAATGAATTCCCTTTACTAGGTTTGCAGGAAGGATTTCAAAAAACATTTAAAAGCCAGAACTTCTGATCCTTGAGCCAGCAATAAAACTAGCAAGATTTACCCAGGATTTTGACTTAGAAGGCCATTCTGAAAACTGGATTATCACTAGCTTGCTTCTCTCCCTCCCTCCCACTCTCCCACCCTTTCCCTGTCTCTTCCTCTCTCTCTCTCCCCTTTGCTCTTTCCTTCGCTCTCTCTCCTTCCCTCTTTCCCTCCCTCCCTCCCTCCCTCCCTTTCTCTCCCTCTCTCTTTCTCTCTCTTTTTCTCTCTCTCCCTCACTCTCTTTCTCTCCTTCCCTCTCTCCCTCCTGTACACACACACATAAGAAAAAAGACCAGGAGGTTTGTAGGACCGCAACCTGCCTGTGCTGAGATCCTGACTGGCAGAGGTGTATACAGGGGGGTGTCAAGCTGATTGTGATCCCAGCAATCAAAGCCCCACCTTGTGCTACACACACACACACACACACACACAAAGAAATGGTGCTTTGATCTTGGTTGATGGCCACCATCTTGTCTTTTGATCTCCAAGCAGAAATCCTCGCAAAAATGTTTTTGAGCGTGGATCATGCTGGTAGGGAAGAGGATGGTTCCCCACCTGTTTCTTTGCCCAAGACCTGGATTTTTGCTTTGCTAACTTCCTGCCTGCTCACAAGGAGACTTGCTGAGCAGTTGTCCAGCTGGGGATGATGGGAGCTGCCTTTTAACCCAATTAGATGATACCTGGATGCACAGAGGGAGGGGAGGACCTTCTGCTCCACTACAGCTAATCCCTATTGGGGGAGGGACACAGACAACCCACATCATCTGAGGAGAGAGAAAAGAAGGTTAGGGTTACAAGGTGGAGGATCAGTTGAAGGCTACCGAGCATCTGATACCCGGGAGGGGGGGAATACAGCATTTTATTAACATTTTCACACTGTAACTCTTGGAGAGAATAGACCCAGGCAGAGACCCTGAAAGTGGGCAGCTTTTTAAGGATGGGAGGAGAAGATTGGATCTCTTCAATGTGGAGCATCTCCCACAACTGTGAAGGTCCTGGGTTTTTTCCATATCCTTTCTATCAAGGCACCTGGCAGGATTGGCCTCTTTCAGCACTCCTATTCCTAAGACACACAACCCTTAATCAGCACCTGTCAGAACTGGAGGAGGAATGGTGAGAAAGCTGATAAACTGTGGCCCCTGAAGGCCCCTAACCTCTCAGTTGGAACGAGAAAGGTGGGGAACAATCGTCATATATAAACCCTCATAAAACCAAATACTTTCATCTTTGGGTAAAGTGAAGGGCAAGAGAAGTAAATATTTCCAATGATTGGGCACTTATTTATGGTTAAATATAGCTGACCTTTGCCAGTTAAACTGCCAAATATCAATTGCTTGTAAGGAATTACTCTAATTTTTTATAGGGGGGGAAGGAAGGAAGGAAGGAAGGAAGGAAGGAAGGAAGGAAGGAAGGAAGGAAGGAAGGAAGGAAGGAAGGAAACTCTCAGGTATGGTCAAGGTGGTGTCCTCAGCAGTGTAACTGAAGCTCCACCTGTGTGATCAAAGCCCACCTCCACAACACATTAAAAATGGACAAAGCTTTGATCACACTATTGTATCTGTCATCTTGATTTTTTTTTACCATACCATCTTGGGATAGGCCTCTGGGGTCTCAATTTATTCTGGGAAAGGAAAGAAAGGAAAGGGAAGGGAAGGGAAGGGGGGAAGGGGGAGGAAACGGAAAAGGAAAAGGAAGCTCTGGAGAACCCTGCATTCTATTTTTATACCAGTGTTGACATTTCTAAAGACCATGAAGAACAAAGGAAGCCCAGGGGGAGAATTTAGGATGAAAAAATGACAGGACTGGAGACCGCTAAGGGTTAGTCCACAAACCAAGATAGTGTTGGGAATACAAGATAAACAGGAAAGAGAAAAAAGAGTGCTCTTAAAAAAGTTTACAAGATGGAAAGAGTAGTTGCACATATGCCAAACCTATGGGTGAATTCAACCAATAATTATGGTTTCTGTGTCAGAAGAGTAAAATTTATCTATTGCAATAGGCTGGAAATGTAGCCAAGATCCCTTCCATACAATCCACAGAGACTGGATGTTGGGTGTCTGTTAGAGGCAAGAGATTCTCAGAGCAAAAAGGCAGAGAAAGGGAATAAGTGACTGTCCAACACAATGAGTTTGGGGAGCAGAGGAAGGAAGTCCTGTCCACAGGGGACCCTCCCCTCCAATTGAAACTGGAGGGGATGGTAGAAGGCCCTGATCACACCAGGGCCACTTGTTGGATTTCAATAAAGAGCTCTTTCTAGCTATGTTACTGTTAAACTTTCAGGACGTATATTCTCTTTCAGGTTTCCCAAGGGAGCTGGGAAGTAGACAGAAATTTCTGAGGTTCTTCTCCAAAGGTTCTGCCTACTTCCCACCTCCCTCGGGGAACCTGAAAGAGAGTATACATCCTGAAAGTTTAGCCATCACTTCACACTTCAGGATTTCACTTGGAGTCAGAGGTTTGAAAGAAGTAACAGAATAGCAGAATGACAAAGTTGGAAGGGACCCTGAAGGTTCAAGGTTAGGGGCTCAAGAAGGAGACCCTTCACCATTTCAGACAAATGGCTGTCCGATCCCTTCTTAAAAACCTCCACCCACAACTATATCACAAGTGAAGCAAACAATGAATTAAATATAACTATTACATAATTTCAATTCATTTAATTTAATGTATCACACGTTAATTAAAAAAATATAGAAGTGAGTCGACCAGCATGGCTCTCCCAACTGTGGAGTGATGGCAGGAATAGTACCCTCAAGCCACAGGGAGCTCAGTGTGATCTAAAAATGAGAGGTTTGTAGGGTTCCTCCACATTCTGGACCAGAGGTCTCCAAACTTGGCCACTTTAAGACTTGGGGACTTTTAACTCCCAGAATTCTCCAGCCAGCTATGCTGGCTGGAGAATTCTGGGAGTTAAAAGTCCCCAAGTCTTAAAGTGGCCAAGTTTGGGGACCTCTGCCCTAGAACAAGGCTGGCTGGGGAATTCTGGGAGTTGAAGTCCCCAAGTCTTAAAGTGGCCAACTTTGGGGACCCCTGCTCTGCACCCTAAAAACAAGGCCATTTTGATTCCTGGGAAATGGGGAGAGAGGAGCAAGATCTGAGGAGCTGGAATGCAGCACTGCCATTGCGACACAGCCTGGGCTAGGCCTTCACACCGGGTAGGTAATCCGCTTTGGGACGGGACAAGAAGATGACAAGGTGTTCTGGCACCTTTGTGCTTCAGGGGTTGAGTAACCTCTCCTTGGCTTTATCAATGTGTTGGGTAATTAAGAGGCCTTGTTTATAGCTGTTGTTTTTCTGTTGGCTGAAGGTATAGAATCCCACAGATGTCTTTTACGACAAAGTTTTGCAAGGCTCAAGGGACAGGGAGGAAATTTCCACTTGCTCGCTTCAGCAGGAGCTGCCTCGCTGGTTCCTGGCAGCAGCAAAGCCCCCCACCCCACCCCGCCCTGAGGAGTGGAGGGGTGGGGAGAAGGGGAGTAGACTTCTTTGGTGCTTCTCCTTCCTCAGCTGATGGGAAGCTCTGCAGTATTGTTGGAAGTTAAAACTCACCCCTCTCCTAGAAAATTGAAATATTAAAAAGGCAGAATATTTCCCCTAAAAAGAGAAGTAGAAACTGAGAAGCAGAAACTCAGCCCCACCCACCTTTGCTAATGGGCCATTATTCTGGCCTAGGCCAGTCTATTCTACATAACAAAGATCTACTCCAGGTAGAGCTAGAATAGGAATTGCCCAAAGCCCTTTCATGACATCATCACCCAGCAAGGTTCAACCAAGCCTGGGACTCAGGACAGCCTACAGAGTTGCCACTGCACGGCCCCATGGGAGTCTGACAACCAATCAGAATACAAGCTCAAATTCAAATCCCAGTACTCTTCTTGCATTTGGTGCCTTTTGGGTGCCCCAGACCGTGACTTCCTTGTTCCCCACCAGTATGATGAACTCTGGAAGACTGATGGGACCTGCTGATGGGTTTCTCAATCTTGGCAAGTTTAAGATGTGTGGACTTCAACTCCCAGAATTCTTTAGTCAGCATGCTGCCTGGGGGATTCTGGGATCTGAAATCCATATATCTTAAAGTTGCCAAGATTAGAATACCAAATTAGAAGAATCCTGGAATTCAGCTCTGAAGACCCCCAAGGTGTTTCAGCTTCACAAGATATCTGCAAGGGTTCTCTTGCAAAGCTACCTTCAAACTATGATCTGGTTGCAGTCAAGGGGAAGGGACATCAGGATGAAGGTTTATCTGTCTTGAGACTGAAACCAAGCCCTGCCTTTCCCCTGCAATGCCAGAGGGAAGCAGGAAAGATCTGGTCCTTCAAAAGCACCTTTCTCTTCTCTATTCCTAGTTACCATCCATCAATCCACCCAACGTTGCCATCCACCATCATTCCAAGAAAGGGCCATTTCTCCTCATCAGTGGCTGCAGGGAAATCTGTTCAGGGCTCTGGGCCTGCAGTAAGCCATGGGGTACGCAAACACAAGGGGACCCCTTTCTTGACCAGGCACCCCATTTTTCTCCTTTTTTGAACCCTTCCTACCAATCGGAGAAGTCTTAGCATTGAGGAAAGGACTCTGTGGATAACCAGCTTCCTACGCTCCCTCTCCAGATCAGCAGTTTTCTTGCTATCTTTCCAAGCAGGAGTCGTTTTCTGGTTTAAAAAAATCATCCTGACCTTCCAAGGCCAAAAGAGCTGTGAATTGCCTTTGCTTTGCATGGTCCAAGGAGGTTCTCAGATGGAGCCAGGTGTGGTGTTTGTGAGGCAATTATTTTGGGACGCCTTCAAGATTAATATTAAGCCCTGCAAGCTCAGGAAACACTTGGATTTCTGGAAAACATTTTATTACTAGAAGATAACGTAACAGAATCTTGAAAGCCTACCAAAGTAATTCTCTAGCTCAACTTAAACCTAGTGTAATTACAGCAGGGCCTCTTTCCCATGCTTTCCCACTTCCCTGACCTCCAAAAATCTCTTCAGTAACAATTGTCTTGTTGCCCCCTCTCTGTTCCCAAGGGCTGTTAAATCCTCTATCCCAGCATGTGGTCATGATTTATGGTTGCCAAAATGCTGGTCCCAGACAAAATGGCAATGAGTTTCTGGAAACAGAGACAACCAACTCCCGCCTCTTGACCTCAGCATGAGAATGCAACATCTGGGTAAACCAACCCTTCCCTTAAACAAACCGTGAGAAACCAGCCTTATGCTCTGGGGTAATTGGGGAGGAGGAAGGCAGCTCTCCTGCACTTCCATAGCCCCAGTGTGCTGAAATTGACAGGTGCCACTTCTCCCAGGCAGGCTGAAGTTCCTATTCAATACTCTGCTAGTGAGGAACATCTTAAGCCTTTTCTGTCATAACCTCTGGGGAGCAACAGGCAATACTAGCTCAGCTTCTAAGCCAAGGGTCTTCAAACTTGGCAAGTTTTAAGACTTGTGGACTTCAACTCCCAGAATACCTGAGCTAACATGACTGGAGGAGGAAGTCTGGGAGTTGAAGTCCACAAGTCTTAAAGCTGTCAAGTTTGAAGGCCCCTGTTGTAAGTCCTTTTAACAAGGAGTCCTCATGACCAGGTACGACTACCCTCTTGTTAGTGGCCAAAGCCAATCCCAAGCTGCATCTCTGGCTCTTCTGAGGACCTGGGGCTTTGCTGGCCCCTCCCATGTCCACCTCCCTGCCTTGACCTTTTCCCTCCAGTCAACCTCTGGGTTGCCAGCATTTCTGCCCATCCCACCCCTCTCAGGAATTCATAGCCAATCCCTTCATTTTGGAGACCCACTAAGCAGTTAAATAAAAGCACCCCTTTCCCTAAGAGTCAAAAGAAATTATAGTGTGAAGGAAATGCTACTCACAAACAGATACTAAGTGAAGCAAAAACTTGAATCTTCTCTCCAGCCTTGAAGCAGCTAACAAGAGTCATCCAAGCTAATGGGAACTGTCTAATTAGGACTCGGCTTTGTCCCTCCCAGCATCACCACAGCCACCAACCTACTTGGGAATTGGTCTCCAGCTGTTCTTTTGTAACGTTTTGGCTTCCAGAGGGGAAGGGAGTTTTTTAATCATTGTTCTTTGAAATGGGAGTTCATTAAGCATCCAGGAGCTCACCAGGGACTTCCAAACCGGTGGCTTGCCATCATGGGCTGTCTCACATCTTACTCTGGGGCATCCTGGGGGCTCATTAACTAGCTCAAAAGAGGTCAGAGGCTCTTAGGAGTTTTCACACCTGATGCCCAGGTGCTTGGAAGAGCGTATTGTCACTTCTAAATACAAATGTAACAGGAAAGAAAAGACAATGTAGCAAGTTTAAAAATAAAACATATAATTTTCTGATCAGTGAGATATTAATTCAGTGGTGAACAGATGTGTTGGGATATCTATGGAGATTCTCCGTCCTCCAGGTCCTGGTTGTCCCAAAGGTGCTTTTTCAAGAGGCAACTGGACTTGGTTGGTTTTTTCTTTTGAAGATGTTTTGCTTCTTCTCCAAGGAGCTTCTTCAGCTCCAGTGAAGAGGCTTCTTGGATGAGAAGTGAAATGTCTTCAAAGAAAAACCAGAAAGTCCAGTTGCCTCTTGAAAAAGCACCTTTGGGACATGCATTATGTTACTGTTCAAAATATCACATATAAAAAGAACCTAAGATTTCAGGACTATGGTGCTGTCTTATCCTACCAAGTACACAGTCATTTCCCTAGAACTGAGTTGAAGTCTTCTCCACCCATGCTTTGGGCATGCTGTGCTCTGGATATAGTATTTTTTTATTATTATTTTTAATTACATTTATATGCTGCCCTTCTCCGAAGACTCAGGGCGGCTTACAATTTTTGGGATACAACCCAGTGTGCTCAGCAATAGCCTTCCTTCCGTTGTATAGATTGCTGAGATTAAGACAAGCGACAACCGTTTTCAATTGCAAGAGAATGGAAGCTCCGGGACATTAGAAACTCAAGGGGGGCTTCTTTGGGAGGTTCTGAGACAGTCAGGATGGCTCCCCTGGAGGACTGCAGGCCCATCGTGACCAGTTTTCTTCTGCAATGGGCCACTCCATACACTCCTTTTTCATGGGGGGGGGCAACAATGGCACCCAAAGAATGTGGACAGTGGGCATTAGATCTACTTCAGAGCAAGAGAGGATTTTTCTGTAAGATTAGTCATTGCAGAACTTTCAGGAGGTCGTATTTGGGCAGAAGGACTCATTGGCCAATGGCAAAATATTGACATCTCCAGGCCGGCTTCACAGTTCATGTTGAGACAAGGTCTTGGTAACCATAGCTGGTTTAATGAGCCAGAGTGGTCTGGTGCATACATCACGCATGGGGCATTAATGAACACATTGAGAAGGTTTATACATGAAGATACAGTGTGCAGTTAGACTTAGTCTACTGGCTGGACTCAGTCAATTCTAGTTGAGTCAATAACCTACACATAAGCAAGCCATGGGTCAGGGCAATGTATCAGTGTGAAGTGTGAATCCATCACAGGCTGCTCTTCATCTATATAATGATTGCTGAGGAAAGGACAACCTTAGACACTCAAAACTATCTGATCAAGAGTGCTGTGTCTCTGCTGCCAATCTTTGCCCCATGGCTGGCTGATTGGCATAAATAATTGGGAGTGGGATCCCAGGAGGGAACCCTCCAGTGTGAGGATGCTCGCGTACTCCAGAGCAGAGGTCTCCAACCTTGGCAACTTTAAGCCTGGGGGACTTCAACTCCCAGAATTCCCCAGCCAGCTTTGCTGGGAGTCCCCCAGGCTTAAAATTGCCAAGGTTGGAGACCCCTGCTCCGGAGTGTGCATCCCCAAAACATTCACTGAAAACTGCTACAAAGTCTACGTTGGTGTTCCTCAAACTTGGTAGCATGAAGACTTAGGTGGACTTCAACTCCCAGAAATCCAGCTTTGCTCTTGGAGTTGAAGCCCATCCATCTGAAAGTTGCCAAGGGTCAGAAACACTTGGCCGCTCTGACCCAAAGAGGAAACCCTCTGTTTCCCCATGTCCTTTTGTCCCTTGAGTGACATCTTTACTTCTTCAAACATGCCAATTAAATTCCAGATTTGAAAGCTAGAATGGTTGACATATTCCTCTTTTCACCAAGGTGCTTCAAAGCAATAAACAAAATGCAAGGCTCACCTGACTGCATCCTTATCTTTTTGCACTGTGATCTCCAGCAATTATTGGCTGCGCAGCCCCAACAATCTAAACGTTGCATAATCTCTACAAAGTGAGCACGTTCGGAAATATCTCAAGGAGCCAGCGTGCACATTTTATACGGTGGCTATGAAAATTTATATATGATATTATAAAAACCAACTGATTTTACACACAGACCAATGGAATTTTCCAAGCACAAGCTGTGAGCCTGCTATTTCTTAGGAAGCAAAGAGGCAGGGAAGAGCTGAGAGGAAGTTTGGGGGGTCTCCCATCTGATGGGAAACGCAGCTGCTTTTGACAGAGGGATTGGTGCTTGAGGTTGCATTAATAGAGGGATAGAATCAATCAATCAGAATAAAGCTGAAAGGGACCTTTGAGGTCTTCTAGCCCAACCTCCTGCTGAAGCAGGAGACTCTATACCATTTCAGACAAGTGACTGTCCAGTCTGAAGCAAATAGGAATTAAGGAGAAACTTCCCAACAGTGAGGACAATTAACCAGTGGAACAGCTTTGCCTTCAGAAGTTGTGGATGCTCCATCACGGGAGGTTTTTAAGAAGAGATTGGAAAGCCACTTGTTTGAAATGGCATAGGGTCTCCTGCTTGAATAAGGGGCTGGATTAGAAGACCTCCAAGGTCCCTTCCAGCTGTTCTGATTGATTAAAAAAATGCATGAGGTGGGCTTTTTTTTTTTGCTTTTTCTTTTCTCACCACAAGATTAAAAGTCAACATTCCCTAAGCAGCCAGGATGATGTCCCCAGGGAGGTGTGGGCGGGGGGCATATAGGCACCAGGGAGACTGTAGCTTCCACCTGCCTTCAGCCATGGAGATTAACTGCACAACTTTGGGCTGGCCATTCTTGCTCACCCAATCCACTTTACAGATTGTCGCAGGAGAGGGAGGAATGCACTGATGTAACTTGAGAGATGTCTAGGCAAGAAGGCTAAATGCCATGGGAAGCCAGCATGGCTGCCCCCAGTAAGGCCCTGGTTCTAGTATCCTTCTGCCATAGAGAAAGCTCCAGGGAGGGATGCCAGGCCAATTCTTCCCTTTGGCTTCCAAGTCAGGGGTGGAGAAAGTGGGAGGTTCACATTCTACACCACCACCGCTACCCAGTCACAGAATAACCATGCTTGAACTGTGCACTATGCACACAGCCTTGATCTCCTGAATGAAAGGTAGGATATAACTCTTAATAAATAAGTTCAGGGCAAACAAACCACTCGTAAGGGACCCTTGCTCAAAAAGCAACCACTCAAATGTCACTAAATGTCAAACTGAGTGGCCAGCTTGACCAGGGGACTCCCGGGCTGGATGGCCTTTGAGCAGCCCCTCTTGAAAGGTGACTTCAAACGGAGACCTGCATTGCCAAGTGTGTAAAATGAGGCCTGGCAGGTCAAGAGATAAAGATGTCGGCTACATCTGCTGGAAGGATGTTTATTCTGAGTCAAGCCAAACAGGTTGACTAGAATCAGGGGCCTCCAACCTTGGCAACTTTATGATTTGTGGACTTCAACTCCCAGAATTCCTCAGCCAGCATGCGCTGGCTGAGGAATTCTGGGAGTTGAAGTCCACAAGTCGTAAAGTTGCCAAGGTTGAAGACCCCTGGACTGCATTGCTCTCCAGAAATCCCATCAAGCAAAGCTGCAAAAAAAAAACCAACTTTGTATACCGCAGAGATAGAACGAGTGTGGTTTGCAGGAGCAGCATGCCTAACACGCAGAAGGAGCTTCAGTCGCCCTCCTGACTTTGTTGACCACATCTGCAGACTCCCCCGGCAGATGTGGAGCCCTTGCTAGAGGCAGCGGCCTTGTACCAGGGCTGGCTGTGAGGCCCTTCCTTCAGGCCTGCTACAGGGCAGATATTGCAAACTCCTCCCAATGCCAAAAGGGCCTAGGCTCAGTCACACAAATTCCTTGCATTGCAAGTTTTTATCGGACTTTGTGTCAAGCCCCAGTCGTCCTCTTCTAGCGGTAATCCCCAATTTCTCGTCACATTCTGCTGACTGATAAGGAGTGTTACACAACCTACAGTCTTGCGACATTTTGTTATCTAGCATCGAAGTTTCAGCAGGGGATCCTCATCCAGCAAGATTTAGGATGGATTGGGAATATGCATAGTTGCGTTGGATGCATTTTGGTTCTCTTTTTTCCGTTTTATTTGCTGTCTAAAGGTGGTAGTAAATTAAACTGAAATTTCCTGCCTCTGGGTGCAGGAGCCTGTATCTGTGCCCGTGGTCATATATGCCACATACAGTGTATGCGCATCTTTGTCCTCCCTCTGCCACCCGGGAGAGGACACCTCCTGCATGGGGCACTGCAGAAACAACCCTACACAACTCCTCCTTCCTCTGCTGGTCTTTTCCCAACAGTTAGATAATCTTTGGTAGCTGGGAAGCCAGGCTGAGTTGGGGCAGGGTGCTCTGCAGAATAGCTGTTTCCAGAAGCCGTAAGCGCTTTAGCATTCAGCTGCTGTGATCGCCTATTTGGCAGCAGCAGCCTCAGTGGGGGTGGAAGGGGGGGGACACACAGAGAGAAAATCCTCCAAGCAAAAGATCCCCTGCAGAGACGCCCACTCCCTGCCCCTGAGTGACTGGGGAGTCCCCAGCTTCAGGGATATTGGGGTGGTTTTCCAAGGGGGGGGGCAGGGAAAGCCAACCTCCCCACAGAGCCTTGGAGGGTTTGAAAGGAGGGACATGCAAAAGCCCAGTAAAAGCTCTCCAATCAAAGGCAAAAGGGAAAGTTTCCACAATGGATTCGAGGCAGGCAATCAGGATGCCAAGTGGGAGCACGTCAAGGGCAGCCATGCTTTGCCATGGCAACCCAAATCCCAGTTTTCTTTCACTGGCACCACAGAATTTCCCCCCCCCCACTCCACCTGCTTTAATTCTTTCAGGAACAGGCCTGGGGTCGTTTTCAGCTTTGGGGGCCCAGCCGGTGTGGCATTTTGAGGCAAGGATTCTCCAAGGAAAGCGGAGGTAGCCAAATGAACAGGGACGACAGACCCCTCCGCCAAGGCCTGTGGTGATTTTGTCTCTGGGGAAATACATATTTTATGCTCTTCCCCCATGGGAATATTGCCCTTCCCAGCTTGATGAGTAGGATCCAAGGCTCTTTGGTTGCCGTGGACACCTGAGCCCCATTTAGTTAGGGGGGGGTTCAAGGGAAGCAGTGGGACAAGGAAGCAAATACCCCGTTTTGCCCCATAAAATATGGAGAAATGAAAAAAGATTCAGGTATTTTGCTTTCAAAATGGGCATTGCCAATAAAAAGAATATTTGCTGCTTAGGGCTGAACAGTGGGGTCCTTGGTGCCGTTGGTTGTTTTCTTGGTCTTTCATTATCAATTAGGTAACATCACCAGCGCACTGGCAATTAATATCAGCACCAACAGTGATGTTACCTGGTTGGATAAATGAGACATCTGCAAGAAAGCAACCAAGCTCAGACAGCACCAAGGATGCCACCACTTGGCCCTGTTATTTTGCAGCTGGAGAAA
Source organism: Naja naja (assembly GCA_009733165.1). Lineage (NCBI taxonomy): Eukaryota > Metazoa > Chordata > Lepidosauria > Squamata > Elapidae > Naja > Naja naja. The sequence goes on along the minus strand of CM019164.1, from coordinate 1,653,566 downwards.
TCAGTCATGACAGTTTCTATTTCAGCTCCTGGATCAGCTTCAGCCTGTATTTGGGGTGGGGGGAGAACGCCTTTTGCAAGAGGCAAAACTTCTGCTAAAAGCACACAAGAGCCTCCGTTCAGCTCCATGATTGCTCCTAAAGGAGCTCTTGGTAGGGATGGAAGAGCTGCTCTCTGGCAGACCTACAGCTCACCCTTGCAGGCCACAGTTGGCCCACTAGATCAGGGGTCTCCAACCTTGGCCACTTTAAGCCTGGCGGACTTCAACTCCAAGAAATTCTGGGAGTTGAAGTCCCCCAGGCTTAAAGTGGCCAAGGTTGGAGAGCCCTGCACGAGATCTCAGGGCAGACTCAACCTCCATGATTTGGAAGCACTGGGGAAAGTAGGGGGGGAGTGTCTCAGTGCTTGATAGTTCCTGGAGCGCCCAAAAAAGCACCAGAAGGCAAGACTAGAAACAATGGATGGAAACTAATCAAGGAGAGAAGCGACCTGGTTAAGGAGGAATTTCCTAACGGTGAGAAACGGTGGCAGGGTTTGCCCTCAGAAGTTGTGGGTGCTTCATCCCTGGAGGCTTTTAAGAGACTGGACAGCTGCTTGCCTGGAATGGCATAGGGTCTCCTGCTTGACCAGGGGTTGGGCTAGAAGACCTCCAAGGTCCCTTCCAGTGCTGTTATTCTGTTAAGGTTCCTTTCAGCAGCCCCTTTGCTAACTTCTTCCCCATTGAAGTCCCTAGCCAGGACTTCAGTCACACCACTCTTCCAGGTCATGCCTCCCACTGTGGCCAGAACAGGTGTGACCGTGAGCACCATGCACCTCCCAGGTAGAAGCAGGTAAGGGCTTCTATCTCATTGTAGAGGCCAAGGTTAGAAGGTAAACAACCCAGCAGAAAATATGCAGTATCAGCTGTTCCAATAAATGCCTGAAGAATTTGGCAGCTGCCGAACCATTCCAATAAAAATAATTTATCAGCTTCCTAACCCTTCCCAAATATTTCTTTGAAAGCAAAGGTGAGAGCAGATCAGGGAGGGAGCAGAGGGCGCCTCCCAGGAGGGGAAAGGACAGGACTTCACCTTGTCAAAGGTGGATCCCAGAGGCTTTCAGACTGAATGCCAAGCAGCTCAGGCTCAGATGCACAAACGCCTGGGCCAAGCGTGGCCATTGCTGGCAGCAGCTGAGCTGGCAGCCTTTGCAGGAGGGGAGCGAAGGCCTCCAACTTCTTGGCCTGCTGCTGCTCCACTCTGGCTTTGGCGACTCTTCTGACACCCAGCTAGAGATCCCAGATTAGCAGTTGACAGACCATCCTCCTGCAGCAGCAGCTCCTCCACCCATGGAAGTGCTGCCCCCTTGTGGTCCTTGTGGGGGGGCTGCTAATTTAGACCTGGCGAAGCTTGCTGAGGGGGAGGGAGCAGCACGCCTTCTAAGGAAGCTCCACCTACAGAAGCAGCTGTCTGGGACAAGGTTTCCGTTGTTCCAATTCACTGCTCTGACCTCCTTTGCTTCCCATCAGTTCCCTTACAGGCCGTGGCACTGGGTGCAACAGGGCCATTGCTCTGTCCTGATGCAGCAAACTCCCAGGAAAACACCTGCCTTGCTGCCTCTCTGCATGAGGCACCGTAGATCCCGGTCCATCAGGGTTAACTGGGAGAGAACTTGGAAAATGGGAAACGTTTCTGAAGCTGGTTGAAATCTGAACATCTGAGGCAGAGGTCTCCAAACTCTGCCAACTGTAAGACTTGTGGACTTCAACTCTCAGAATTCTCCAGCCAGTTGGAGTCCACAAGTCTTAAAGTTGCCAAGTTTGAGGACCCCTGGGTTAGGGACTCAAGTGCTAGTTAACTTGAGGTTAGCCCCTTTCAAGGGCCATAGAACAGGGGAGCAAAGCACTTTTAAAAAGAGTAATGCTTGTTTAAACAATCTCTCTGAAGACAGGAAGAAGAAAATGGGTCAGGGGGTCAAGCACAGGACAAAGTCAGGGAGAAAAATACGCAGGAGTGATTAAGAAGATCTTGGATTGTGCCGAAATGAGTAGATTAACATTTGAAATTAGGGACCAAGAAGAAAAGCAGTTTTATAAGATATGGAATATGTTCTATCAATGGTTAGACAAAAAAGTTTGGTAATATATTTTTGGGAATATAAAGATAGAACTGTTGAAACAATATAGAGATTATAATATGATAAAGGATTAATAATAATGATTATAGTTTTTCCTTTTTGTAATATTGAGTATGAATAATGAGGGGAAGGCACTGTGATTTTTGACCGACCGGCATACTTGAAATTGATATGGATCTATGTGTTGTATGTTTGTTTGTTATGTTTGTGTTTTTGGAAAAATAAAACCTTTTATTAAAAAAAAAGGGAGGAAAATTCCAGGGGGGGGTATTCTGCTTCTCAGCAGGGGAGGGGCACCCCTTTAGGTTAAACGAAGGGAAATAAGTCCCTTCCTAGGGAGGGAGAAAATATCCGTGCGGTAGTGCCATCTGGCTTTTGGGGTATAAGCTGCACTGGAGTCTTGTTCAATCAAATGATCATTTGAGTTGTCAGAAAAAGGCATGAGACGGCTTTACAAAACTTCACCATTTATTAACCTTCTCAGGGTCAGGAGTGTGTCTCAATACAGCCACCAGAAGCTGCAGCTCAGAGCCAACAGGATTACACACACACACACACACACACACACACCACACACCCAAAACGAGGGTGAGAGTTTCCCAGACTGAAGCCAGCTCTCTTTTGAGGGAAAAGAAGAAAGGCAAGTCCTACGGAAGACACCAAGGAACTCAAGGCAGAAGAGGGTGAAAATGCACCGGGAACAACATTTCAGGAAGGAAGGAAAATGCAAGAGGCCAGGGAGAAGGAAGGCCTCTAAGGACTGCTGACAGCCAACAGGGCCCCCCTTCCTTGCCCCAGTTGAAACCCTCAGCCCAGTTCTGAGGCAGCCAGCAGGATAAGGACTCTTGGACGTCTAGGAGAAATCCAAATCCCTTTCTATTCATCATAATTTTTTTTTTAGAAAAAAACCCTACAAAAGGGAGAGAGAGACTCGCTTGTTTTTCGGCTGCTCACAAAAAGAGTAATTTATTCAAAAGGTTGTCACGTGCCACGAATGAGGGGAGAGGTGGGTGCTTGCCACAGCTCCAAGGCTCATGTTCACCGGTGAGCACCTTCACTGGAGCAGGGGGGGCAGCGGATGCATGCAGAGGCCCACCAGGAGGGGGCAGCAGGTTCACCTGGAGCTCCACTGGAGCAAATGCATCACAGAGTAATGTCTGTAAGGCCTGTAGAAAGAGGGGAGAAATTGGGACTTTCACACTTTTTCAAGCAGAAAAATCTGTCTCCCTGATCAAGGAGCAAAGTTCCAGTAACGGGAAACTGCCTGTATCTGGGCGAGCATTTTTTGCCCTCTTGGAAGCCCATCAAACTCCCACAGAACCTTCTAGTTCCTCCCAATGCAGTCCGAAAACCCTCATCTAAGCAGGACACTTGCAGTGAGCGGACATTTTACTGGCTTCTGCTGGCTAGAAGACAGCTATTGTCAGGGGAATCCCAGGCAGAGGCTGGATGTGAGGGGAGATGGTTGAGATCATCCACATGACTCTCCGGAGAGCTGCGCCTCGTGAGCAGATTGCAGAAACTGCCATGTTTAAGGCTGGTTTATAAATGGAGTGACTGGGTGTTGGGATAACATCAAGCTCACACTTGCAGAGCAGCCTATACAGACATTAAGCTCAACCAAGCCTTACATCTTAATCACCTTTTGGCATTATTTTATTTTTGTGCATTGGAGCAATTAAAAGCCATCGGACTAGCAAGGTTTTACCGGACTCATTGGCAAGTTTCTGTGTCCTTAAAAGAGTTTGCATAAATTTGATTTTAAATGTTTTAAAAAATATATGATTTTTGGACTATGAAGCAAAATGATGCTGCTTAATATAAGGATTTTGAAAACTTAACAACAGATTATGAAGTCAGAGGGATTTGGAATTATAGTTTTGAATTACTTAGAAGCTATTTTTTCATGATGATTGGAGATTGCTTTTTAAAATGAATACCTTGGTGCACAGTTGTCAAATTCGTGGGGGGGGATCATGATACGTCACGTGACAACGCGAGTTTGACACCCACATGATGAAACTGATAGAGCATATCCTTAAGGAAGTTGTAAAACAAGAATGAGCTGCAATGGATGGCAATGAAATTAAACTGAAGGGGGATTTAAATGTAATATAAATGAATTTGATGGATGATTTGTTCCCTAAAGGAGATTAATAGATATTAAATCAGGAAGCTGATTTAGATAACTTTTTTTCTTCTGGATATACAAAAGAGCTCTGCTAAGATTTGGAAGGTCTTTTTTTAAAAATGACAACGAAAGGATAAATTGTACTTCTTCATACAAAAAAAATCTGTTGTGAAGAATTATTGCTTTGAAATAGATGATCAGCAAATTACCTCTGGGCCTCTTTGTGAACGGTTTAAAGAACATTTTTAAAATATTTGAATAAGGTTTGTAAGATTGGCTTTTTTGACCACAGTTACAAGACATAAATAGTTGTATTTGCCCTTATTGGACTTTTGCTGACAAACATCGATTGACATACCATTTGATTTTGTTTTCTTTACAAGTCATAGCTAATAAAATTACCTTTACCTGCTGGGATGGAGGGGAAAACTGCTTCTTTTTTATTTCTCTTTCCCCCTTTTCTTGTATTTTTCTATATTTTTAATATTTTGTATTTATTTGTTTTCATTTGTATTTCTTAATAAAATTATTTGGGAAAATACTGACTTAAGCCAAGACACATGTGGACCAGTCACAGCAACAAGTAACAAGTATGTTTTCCCAAATGCCACTGGTCTGGAAAGGCCAAAGATCAGGCAGCCTGTATTAGTCCTTCAAGCTCTGAAGCATGAGACAAGAGAGAGGGGACCATACCTAAATTCTGGGAATCCTTGATAGCCCAGCACAGGCAGTAATGTTGCATGAGCTGCTCAAATGGTTCCTTCTCATCCAGGAACTCAAGGGCCTCTATCCTGGAAGAAAGGAAGGAAGACAAAGACAGGCGGTAGCAGATACAAGCTGCACTTAGAGAGAAAGGAGCTACCAGGATGGATTAGAGCCAGGGTCAAATTCCTAGCTAGGTCCAAAGCTCACAGGGAAGCTTTGAGCTAGGCCTCCTTGCACATAGCAGCCCAACCCAAAATTCATTATTCGGATGAGGGCCAGTCCAAGGAGCCCAACAGACAAGTCTGGTGGTGCCTCTGAACGGCTATATCACAATCTGTGAGTTGGGAAGCCATATTAATAGAATAGTAGATAACAAACCCAAAATTCTGAAATTTGGTTTCCACTCAAAACCTATTCTTAAGTTTTATACTACAGTATTTTCTTCCATCAGAGTTTTTGAAAGCAACTAAGAGTAGATAATTGATATGCCCTCTGTGAGGGCTGCAGAGTACCATAAAACCAACATAGCCAAAGTTTTGCTCAACAAAGCCCAGCCTGTGTCCCCATGGTTGAGACATTTGAAATTAGGGTTCAAAGGAAGCCCTTAAAACACACACCCCAACATTGCTGTATTTGCCAAATACCTGGGTCAAAGTTTTATACTGGTTTTGTTCCTTTTTTCTTCCAGCATTTCAAGTTTCATTTCCTCACCAAAGTGGGTAGCTGACATGATCTGAGTGTTATCCTACAAAGCACCCCAAAATCAATTTGGCCCCATTATTTTCTATTAATGTAAGAAGCATCAATAAGATGCATTAGTGTCAAGTACAACATGTATGACTTAAGTTATATCCTATCCATTATCATTCTTTCATCAAAAGGTGCTTTCCAACTCGCTCTGTTACCTAAGAAACCCATCCAATGTTTTCAGTCCACTAAAAAAAAACAAGTTCTGGGTTCTCTGAGTATATCAGATACCCACTGTTGAAGGAGAGAAGAGATGGGAAAACTGGGCTTGAAGGAACAAACAGCAAAAAACGTTGGCAAAGGCTTTGGTTGTGGATGTGCAAACTCACCAATTCAGGAACAGAACGTTCCGTTGAACCCTGGAATGTTCCGTTCCCCCTCCAGACCTTGTTGTTCCGGGGGCAGTTTCCTGAAGTTATCAGTGAGTTCTGCACATTCCTAGTTTGGGGCGAATATAACAATGTTTTTAGATGCTGTGTCTGAATCCTGATTTGACATTTTGGTACCTCTTAAATACTAGGATAACCAATTAAGGCTTACTGGAACAAAAAGTATAAAAGTATTATTACACTTTGGTGCCAGCTGAAGCCCCATTGGTTTTCAGGTGGTCTGCAGTTTTTGTACTCACTTTTAGGTGGGTGCAAAACCTTGGCTTGCTGGAGCAAAATGCTACAAAACCAAAGAGTATTTCACAATTAATTTCCACTCCACAACTCTTTGCTTATAGAAAACTTCTGGACTTGGTCTTCCTTGCTTTTTAACATCTACATGGATCCTCTGTCTCATCCAAGGTCAATGAATCGGCAGCGCTCAGGAGAATTGGACATGCAATCTGGAGACACTCCTGGACCCAGAATGGTTCTCTCTGGAGACCACGCTGAGCTCCACAGGCAGGACTGCTTTCAGTTGCATTCAGTTCCGCATGCCAATGAACCTCACCTGGCAAAAGCAGATGGAACCTCTCTTACGCACACGGGTTAACACTACACTGCAGAATTCTTGTGTTCTAGGTTTGGCAGTTTTAGGAAAGTGGGGAGGAGTTTGGCAATTTAAAAATACATCAATTTTGCAACAAATAGATTATAATTTACATGGAAGTAAATTATCTATTTACTTCCAAATTCAGCCCCTGCTTTGGTACAAGGCTAGTTCAAGTACTATAATCCCGCATTCCAATCTGACGTTGGGACTTTCAGATCAGCATCAGATGCCTCACTGTGGCCTGTCCTTTCGTATGCTCAGGCTGAGAGGGCTCAAGGGCACAGCACCTCCAGCTGTCTCCACCAAGTATGTGGCTCATTCAGTGCCATCTGCCATCTGTTTCTACTATAAACAAAAATGCCAGGGATCACCCTAAAATGCATTGTAAATATACAGTTTTGGATATAGCAATAGCAACAGCAATAGCCCTTAGATTTATATACCGCTTCCCAGTGCTTTCCAGCCCTCTCTAAGCGGTTTACAGAGTCAGCTTCTTGCCCCCGACAATCTGGCTCCTCATTTTACCCACCTCGGAAGGATGGAAGGCTGAGTCAACTTTGAGCTAGTCAGGATCAAACTACTGGCCGTGGGGACTTAATCTGCAAATTCTGCATTCTAACCACTCCTCCACCACAGCTCTATAATAATATATAAACTATATAGTATAGTGTAACTCTAAAACTGTATCATCATCATCTTTGGGGTCTTTGTCATCATTATCACCTTGGCTCAAACCATAGTCGGACAAAGGCCTCTTCACTGAAGGTGAACAGCATAGTTTACTGGGCTGCTTCAGGGCAGGTTAGCAAAAATGTAAGGTTTTTTTCCCCCCAATCTAGGGTTGAGCGAGAAGGACTAGCCCAGAGTCCCCCAGGGGATTTTCTGCAGGGAATTTCCACGGCCAAGGAGGCACTAGGCTTCCCTCTTCCTAGCCCAGTACCTTCACCGCTACCTATCTATTATCAACTATTCTTGTCTCCTCTTTCCCCCACAACAACCCAGTGAAGTAGGCTGGGCTGAGTCACTGGCCCAAAACCACCTACCCAGCTGGCTTTCAGCCCTGAGGCAGGATGAACTCACCGTCTCCTCGCTTCTAGGCTAGGACCTTCACCACTGCTCCAAACTGGCTCTTACATGCTCTACATGAACATATATAAAACATACACCTGTGTGTGTTCTCTCGTTTCTCTCTCTCTCTCTCAATAAAAATATCAAGAAGAGAAGCTTACATTTTGGTCTCATCTGGTGGCAAACTCTGATAGACCTTCAGCATATCCAGACCATTTACTGTTTCCCAGCCATGTTGCAGGAACCGTTCCTTCTATGAACGAAATGCAGGAGAAAAATCTGTTAAAGGCAGATTTTCCAAGACTCAAAAAGAAGATAAATCACTCAAAAGGTTACCCGCCATTGAGTTTAATATCTGAGCTAGGCAAAATACTAGAACAGGCTGCCAAGCAGTGGGTCTGAAAGTTCTTAGAAAAGGATATGAGTACACAAAGAAATCAACAGTTTGAAGGGTCTGGGATGGTTTTTAGCCTTGATAAAACTTCCAGGAAAGCAGAACTTGGTTGAACATCATGAGAAATCTTCCATCAGAAGGAAGAGTTCAACAGGAAGTAGCATTTAAAGGAAGGTGGAACCGGCACCTCTCAGGGTCAGTTTAGATTCCTGCTCTCTCTCTCTCTCTCTCTTTGCGGTGAGTTAGACTCAGTGGTCTAAATGCTCCTGACCAACTCCATAGCGCCAAGGACAAAAATGGTGCAGCTCTCAGACTACGAGGGCCACAAGGCCAGTCAGTTGGGTTTTATATAATGTCAACATGAGCAATCCTTTTCTCAAGCCTGGCACCTCTCCAAAAACAAGGCCTGTTACGGCAGCGGCACCCAACCTTTTGGTTATCAGGGATCGGTTCTGTGTGGAGGCGTTTTTCTGTGGACTGGGAAGGTAGTGGTTTTGTGTGCTGCCTGGATCCCTCACATGCGTGGAGAAGGCTCCACTCTTTTGTGCAGCCCACTTCCTGGTGGATCGCAGACCAACCCCGGGTTGGGGACTCCTGTGTTATGGGACGGAACATGCAGGGCAAAGTACAGGGTGAACTTTGGACCTGAATGGAGGCACTAGTGTTTGGATAAAGCCCCCCTCTTTTATTGGGGGTTTACCAAGCTGAGTCCCACTGTCCAGGAAATCTGACCTGGGTTTCCAGAGATCTGCAAGCGTCTGCACCAACCAGCTCACACTGCTTGCTCTGCAAGTTCTCTATCATGATCTGTCCAAAGCGATCCAGCATATTCACCTGGAAAAGACACAGGAAGGTACCGTTTGCCTCTCCATTCAGAGCACAAACGAGCGTCTAAGAGACCGTGCCCGCTCCAGCAACAGTCTGGAAGACGGAGGGGCTTTGGGGTTCACTTCTCTGAAATTCATTAAAGCTGTTCCAGCTTTTTAAGGTTCAGTGTAAACCCAAAAGGGCATTCCAGAGCCGACTTGCTAAATTTAAGACTGCTCTTAAAAGAATAGCATCTTTCAGGTCTGCCTGGAACCCTGGAAGTCCTGGCTGCTCCAGCAGGTGGTAGAAAGAGGCAGTCATTGTGCAACATTCAAAGGGTCCACAATGCTGCTATACCTGTGTCTTTGTAATCTCTGCCCAGAACTTCCCTTTCATTCTTAGATGGACCCCTAAGAAAACAGATTCTCACAACTCCCGGCTGTAATAGCAAACACACTGGGCACTGTGATAGTAGGCACTGAAGCTACAGTTCTCCCAGACTTGTGATTTAAAGCAAACAGCAATATCCAATGAGGGTTTATGCATCAGAGCTTCCTGCTAGGTGGAATGCCCTAAAAGCTCAATCAATGCAAACAAATGGCCAAATCCAGTTTCTCAGTTCCTGACAAGACTGAAAAAGATCATTTCTTCCCATTCCACAACACACAGCAGTGGGATCCCAATACTTGGAGGACACCACTGTTCTCAGTACTTTCTACTTGACACTGCACAATGCTGGATGTTGTACAGATTTAAAAAAATAAAGTAATGCAAATAATGCTCATAGAGCATTTCAATTTGCAAAGGGGTCAGTCGAATAACACTGAAAATTGGAAACATTTCCTATGTTGAAAGCCAACAATTTTATGAGAAAAGGGTTTGGCACAGTGCATCCCTGCAAACAGTGCTTTTATTTCCAGCTGTAACTGCTTTCGTACCCAAAGTTGCAGTATCCAATCTGTCACTTGCATTTTTCTGGAGAGCGGTTTATCTGTTTCATAAGGAGGCAGCTTGCACCACTGTTAAAATGCCAGCGTGTTAAGACTCTATGGATTAATATTTAATAAAAAGCAACATTTGTTTCCAGGGCTGTGTCTCTAAGTTCAACCACCTCTGTCTCAGAAGCTCTTCTTCTCAGGAAATAATTAACCCACTTTGAGAAGATCTCTGCTCTTCGATTGTGGGAAGCAATGCAGAAATAGCAAAACACAGACAAGAATAAGGTTCTGCTTGGGGGGGGGGGCGGCTTTATAACCTCACCAAGCTCTGACCCTGAAGCAGCCACGCCCCCAAAGGAGGGCATTTCTCTCTCCCTTTCTCTAGTTCACTCCTGGTTTGGGCACTGGCATGGGCAGCGGAGGAGCCTCAGCTTACCTGTTCGTAGTTGATAAACATGGCAGACCGAAAGGTGGTTGCCACCCACTTAATGAGGCCACCTGAATGCTCCGTGGTCATGTAGATCAGCACACATTCCGTCATCAGGAGCGTTGGCAAACTTTGGAACAGGGAAAGAAGGAAGAGCAAGGATTGAAAGGATTCAGGGTCCCTCCCGCCCCGTCTTCTCTTCTAGGTACTGCAAGAAGTCCTGAAAAGGTTGTCTTGTGTGTTCAGAAATGCCCTTCATATCAGGGGTCTCCAACCTTGGGAACTTTAAGACTGCCTTCTCCAGAGACTCAGGGCTTATTTGGAGCACAACCAAGTGCTCAGTAGCCTGTATATGCATTACGGCATTGCCTTATTGCCCCCAACTAATCTGCAGAGCCTGGTGGGATTCCAGCCTGCACTAACTGCAGGCAGCTGGAGCTAACTGCTAGGTGTTTAACAGCCTGCACCACCAAGGAATTGGTGGGAATTGAAGTCCACAAGTCTTAAAGTTGCCAAGGTTGGAGACCCCTGCTTTATACAATTTTAATTTATTCAAATTAGCCACCACCTGACTCTGGGCTGTGTGCCGTAAAGCAATCAATCCACCAGGGCCCACAACCACCCAAGTCAGGACTGGGAGAAAAGCCAGGTCTTTAAGGCTCTCCCCGAAGGCCATCAGGGTGGGAGCCACGCAGAGATTCCAGTGCCCATCTTACTTTGGGTCCATGTGGCATTTCTTCAGCTGTTCCTCCAGTTTGGGCAGGTCTCGGAGATCACCTCCAACAATGGCATATCGGCTGGTATCCAGACTGTGTGTATCTGCAGAGGAATCAGCAGGGAGGGAGAACTATTTTTAAATGCTCCCCAACTGAGGGCAACAACCATGTCCAAAAAAAAGAGTAAGGAACTTGTCTTGGAGTTTCTGTCTCTGAGGCCCCTTTTTTCTCCATCTATTGGGGGGCGGAAGAGGCTGGCAAACCCTTTTAACAGCTAATTCCCTCCGAAGGGCTACTTGGGGAGCAGCCTCAAATGTCTACATTTGGATAAAGCCAGCCACAGATCCTCTGCTTTCAGAGGCAGGGAGGTAACATTAAATTATTTTAGGGCAACAACATTGCATTTCACCATTTTCAGAGAAATTCATATTGATGGCAGCTGAGAAAGTTTACAGGTTTCAGCTTTGCAAACAATTTGAAGAATTTCAATCTCAAGTCCAAACGATTTGGAACCACTTCCTCTCATAAATCATGTAGGTCTCCACTACAAAACAACTGGTAAACATTTTCCTATGTTCTGCAGTGCACCCCCCCCCCGATATATATGTTACTATCAATGAGTGAAAGTAGGCATTTTATGGGACACCTAGGAAATCTATAGAATGCCAAAAATGGGACATCAAAGAATGAAACGCTTCACATTTCACACATTTCCTAGACATTCTATACAATGCCAGACGGCAAACCGTATAAAATACTCTGCTAAAATCCCATTCTAGCCTTGCTTATTGCAAAAAGTTTGTCAATACTGGTCATTTTCTCTTGTTTCTTTCACTAAGAAAGTTCTGTATTTTATTTTGTATTTCTTTCTTCATTTTCAGATATGTATTTCAGTAAAAGATTAACCCTAACTGTAATCCAAACCCTTTTCATGGCTCTCTTTTCATATTTTGCCTAAATAGCTCTTGTCATTCTGCATAATGCCTAGATACTATATACAATGCCTAGGGAAAGTATGTAGCATCTTGAAATAACACAGAGATTTCATATTTTGCCTAAAATCATCACGCACTCTATGCCAGCTTTTCACACACTGCTGGTAACATACCAAAGTCAAACCCTTCACCCCCTTCTAATATTGTTTTATTGTATTATTATAAAACAAGAGCAGTACATTATTTGGGTACAGTGGTATTTATTCAGAATGGACTAGAGATTAATAATTTGATTATTTAATTTAATTATCAAGTTAAAACTTTAAAAATAAAGAAAAAAGTTTGTCAATATGATTTGTATAATGAAGTTGCTTAAATTGTAAAATTTATTGTAAACAGCTGCAAAATGCTTGAATTATTTGATGTATAACAAAGGCTTCTCTCTTAACACTGTTACTTGCCGTTGTTTATACGTCTTAGAAAGCTACTTCCCAAAATCGTTTGTCTCACTCCATCTTAAAACACACTTAAATCAAAGCGAAACACAAATTTATCATCCCAAACCAAGATAAACCCTGCTGCCAAAACAAAGGCAGAGGAAAACACTTTTGCAAAGAGGATCAAGTACTGGATGGATCTTGCAGGAAAAAGATGTTTTCACTAGGTAATTTGGGGGGGAGGGGGGAAGGGGGGAAACTATTTTCTTTCAGGAGTCCAAGAAACCTGCTTTCCCAAGAAACTATTTGGAATTCTCCATAGCTACTTCAACCCACCCATTTAATGAGAGAAGAAAACTATCTGGAAATTTTAAGGAATCAACTTTTTGGGTACTAAGTGGAACAGAAAATGATGCCAGGCAAGACAGAGATCAGAGGGATTTCAGATAACAGCCAAAAGAATGGATATTGAGAGTGACTAGCGCTGGGGGCGTTGTTGACTTAACAGCTGAAAAACCAAAGCACTGCAGCTTGTCAGTCTCTTTCTGAACAGGCTAAGGCAGGCAGATGCCATGTGATGCAGCCAGTGTACAGATGTACTGCTATGCAAATTTGTAGGGACTTTTCAAAGGGCTTGTATACCTGACAAAACCTAGAGGTTTGCTAAAGAAATGCAATGACATACGGCTGTTGTTAAAAACTACGCTACCAGTGCTGATCACATGCCACTTTATGAGATGAGGTGGGCAGTCAGGGGACCCACAGACCAGTCTTAACATGAAGCAGTCAGGGACTGTGCAAAGGTATCACCTACCTTGGCAGGAAAAAAATAGAACAGAGCTGGAAGGGACCTTGGAGGTTTTGTAGTCTAGCCTCCTGCTCAAGCAGGAGACCCTATATTATTTCAGGTAAGTGACTGTCCAGTCTCTTCTTAAAAACCTCCAGTGATGGAGCAACCATGATTTCTGGAGGCCAGCTGTTCCACTGGTTAATCGTCCTCACTGTTAGAAAGTTTCTCCTTAATTCCAGGTTGCTTCTCTATTTGGTTAGTTTCCAACCATTGTTTCTTGCCCTTCCTTCCATTGCTTTGGAGAATAATTTGACCCCCTCTTCTTTGTGGCAGTCCCTCAAATACTGGAAAACTGCTATCGTGTCCCCCCAGTCCTTCTTTTCTTTAGACTACCCAAACCCACATCCTGCAGACATTCTTTACATATTTTAGTTTCCACACCTCTGAAAGAGTGTCACCAAGCAGAAAGCATGTCCCAAACCCATTCAAGGGCATGCTCCTGCATGACTTTAGGGAAGAGAAGCCTAGCTCAGACCCTGCGTCCTTTTAGCAACTGCAGGTACAAGGAGAACTTGCTGAGGCTTCCAGTTTGCTCGTCATCAGAGTTGGAGTGGAATCTGCGACTGTGCGCTGTTTCGCTTCGAGCTAACTTGCTAGAGCAGTGGTTCTCAACCTGTGGGTTGCGACCCCTTTGGGGGTTGAACGACCCTTTCACAGGGGTTGCCTAAGACCATTGGAAAACACGTATTTTCGATGGTCTTAGGAACCGAGCCATAATTTTATGGTTGGGGGTCACCACAACATGAGGAACTGTATTAAAAGGTCGCGGCATTAGGAAGGTTGAGAACCACTGTGCTAGAGGGTCCCAATCGAGACCAGAACCACCCTGGAGGGGTGGTGAAGAAAGGGGGAATCGCCTGGAGGAAAAAACCCTTCCAAAGGCAAGATGTAGTAGTGGTTCTAAAATGGCCATCGCGAAGACGAAGAACAGCCCAGGAAACTAAGACTGTGCTGGAGCGGAGAAGCAGCAAGCGGAGTGTGAACCAGGCAAAATACGTGGATTTTGAGGTACCCCAGTATTAAAAAATAAAGGACTATATTGGAGGAAAGTGTGTGGAAGCAGCAACCAGAGAAAGTGAAAAGGAAATTGGATTTTATAAAATTGGCTTGAATTATTGTATTGGATTAACTTTGAGGAGAAAATTTAAAGAAAAATATTTGAACACAACAAAGGTTTAGAAATTAAACTGGACAACTATTGGATTATTGGCACTTAAAGGGCATATCTAAATGCTGAAATTGTGTGTGTTGTAAAGAAAAGAAATAATAGCTAATGATTGAAATTAGCGAACTTAATAAAAGTACTATATTTAACAAAGAAAGTTAAGGAAGAAGTGGATTGTGGAAAAGACTCAAGAGTGCCACCTGATGGTACAGGAAAATTTTCAGTGACTTTTTAAAAAAGTGCTTTGTCTTTCTAAGAAATTGGACTTTGGAACTTAAAAGAGAGTAAAAGAAACTCCATTAAAAACACTGGAAAGTGATATTAGAATATTACAAAGGGGAAGATATTGAAAATATTGTCAAAGAACCACCCGATGACTATGGGAAACAGTAGGAAAAGGGCCAACTAGAAGACCTGGAACAAAGACTTAAGGACATTGATTGTTGAAAATAAACTTAAAAGACACTGGCTGAAATAATATATTGGACTCTGGGATTGAATATATCTATTAAGGAAAAGGAAAGAAAAGGAAAAAAGGTAGAAGATATAATGGAGGAATTATTTGTTGAAATAAGATTGGACTTGCAAGACATAAGGGAAATGATGAAAATCAAACTTGAAATGTGTAATTACGTATTACAGAAATTAGAAATGGCGACTCAGCTTGTAGAACAACAAAGTAAACCAGAGGGGGAGGAGTTCAACAAAGGAGAAGCCAGCTTTGAAGAACAAAGGGAACAACAATTATTTAAGCAGGGGAAAAAAGGAATTAAAATTAAAAATTTGTGGTCTGATGTGATAATAAAAGGGAGAATGGTTCGGAAAATGAAAAGAAAGAGAGGGAAAAAGCAGAAAAGGGAAGTACAAAAGAAAGATCGAAAGAGGGAGGGAGAAAAACTTAATAACTGGAATGAGAAATGGAGGGGAATAAGAATGGGGAAAAGGGAATTAAGAGAAAGGACCAGCAAATAAAGAAAAACAGGAATCAAACAAGGATGGAAAGAAATTGCATTGTTAAAAGAACGATAATGGGTGAAAAAAAAACAATAGGGAAGGAGATTCCACAAGGTAGTATGTTGTGATATGTAAGAATAAGTATTTAAAATAGATAAGTATATAATTGATATGGTTTTACCCTCCTTAGTTTCTCTTTCTCCTCATTTTTTTCTATTAAAGGATTATTGCTACATTAGACATGGAACTTAATGAAATAAATATGGAATTGGGAATTTATAATAAGAATATTATATATTGATGATTAGCGATGTATAAGGGGGGAAATGTTGAAATAAGAACTATTATGGGAAGATTAATATCAGTTGCTATAATTAATTGATTAGATTAATACATGTAATATATAGATGATTTATAAGGTGATTGAGAAAATGTAATGCGGAATCTGACAAAAATATATATGTTTGTGTTATATGGTAAATAGGGAGACTGGTTTTAAGGTAGGATGAAGGTGGCTAGCTCGAATTATCAACTCAGAGGGCACAATTTTAAATTAATAAAATAAGGATAATAAAATTGCAAATGTGACAGAAAAAGATAAGACTATTCCGGCCAAGGGAAAGGAAAGAAAGCTTCCTATATCCATGAAGGCTGAGCAAAAACTGGGGACGCTAGGGAGGAGTCCCATGGAGGAGGAGCGTCCTCACAATTAAAGCCCAGCCTATCAGACGAGCGACAGAAGCATCTCCCAATCAATGGATGCTCTGAACAGCTCATCTGGAGAATGAAATAAGTTATAACATGAATTGGAATTGGATACGTTTAATATTTAATACTAATAAGGATAATGTGATATGAAATTGAATACATAAAATGAATAGGTAATTATGGTCATGTTTATATAGAGATGTGAAACCTGGAGCCATACTGCTTGCCAAATGAGAATTTTTTATTTAAAAAACAAAAAACAAAATTGGGGAGGAAATTGAATAATGAAATTACTAGGTATGTTTAATCGATATGGTGGTTGGCATTATGAGAGAGTATTGAAATGTTGAAAATAAGCAATGAAGGATTATGATTTAATGTGAATATGCGTACTAAGAGACATGATTGGTATTAAGTTGGCCTATACTAAAATGTATGATATATTGATGCCACACTGTTAATGTATTGTTGTGTATGTGTAGATTGAAATTAAAAAAAACGATTAAAAAAAAAAGCAGAAAGCAGGTCCCAAACCATGGGCATGCTCCTACGTGACTTCAGGGAAGAGAAGCCTAACTCAGACCCTGCGTCCCTTCAGCAACTGCAGGTACAAGGAGAACTTGCTGGTTTTGTGGCAAAGAGGGGGCTTGAGAGCAGTGAGCCCTGAAAGCCAAAGTCCCATGGAAGGACCAGAAAGCAAAGAGGATTTCCAAGGGGGTTTGATTCCAGTGCTAATCTTGGTTAGACCCCGGAGAAGAAACTCCCCAGTACAAATCACCAGTATCACTATCTCCAGTCACAATGGAAGTGATGCCATTGCAGGGGTGATGTCAGGTTAGATCAAAATCATGTCTTTCAAAACTACCCAACTGACTGGATCCTAAAAATAACAAAGGTCTATGGGACAGACTGGTTCAGAATTTCACAAATCCATAGGTTTTTTTTTTTTGGTAGCACTGAATTCCTATTCTTTTTCTGATGGGGGAGATGCAGGTCAAAGAAAACAAGGGAAGAACATACATCTTCACTTAACCCCACGGAGGAAAGGTGAGAGAAGTCTATAAAAGCTGCCCTGCTCTAACAGGGACTCACCTATGAGAACCGTCTCCCCTGAATGGCTTTCCATGATCGGTTTGGAGAGAGGAGGTTTTGATCTGTAAAGGATGGACAGAAAGGGAAAAGAGAGCCCATGAGTCACCAGGGGAAGCACCATTGTTCCTACACCAAAACCAGGAGGGGCCTGGGCTTTCTGAAAACAAGCCAAGGGAGTGGGCTGCAGGATCACCTCTTGCAGTGGACTAAGTAAGCAAGTAAGAGAAACAACATAGAGCCTGAGAGCCACTTTGAATCAAAGGGTCCTTCCCAGAGCCAAACACCCGCAGGTAATGCTGAACAGGAAAGGCACCGTCAACAGAGATGCTTCCAAAAGGAAGAATGACGGTGTAATCCTCCTTGTGCAGAATCAATGCATCCATTGCAAGAACTGCAAATCTGTATGGCAGAAATTACAGGTAATCCTCGATTTACAACCACAACTGAGCTGAACATTTCTGTTGATGAACGAGACAGTTGTTAAGCGAGTTTTGCCCCATTTCACGACCTTTCTTGCCACAGTTGTTAAATGAATCACTGTGGTGGTTAAGTTAGTAAGACAGTTGCTAAGTGACTCTGGCTTCCCCGTTGACTTTGCTCGTCAGAAGGTCGCAAAAGGGGATCACGTGACCCCTGTGACATTGTGACTGTCGTGAGTCAGTTGCCAAGTGTCCGAACTTTGATTGTATCATCACGGGGAGACTCCAATGGTCATAAGTGTGAAAAATGCTCATGTCACTTTTTTCAGTGCTGTTATAACTTTGAACGGTCACTAAATGAACAGTTGTAAGTCAAGGACTACCAGTAATTCAAAGAATTCTTTAAGAGTACTTTTGGACACCTTGAGCTTGTTTTGAAATCCCAGGATCATATATTTAAGGACATGCATTCTCTTTACCAACACAGACAATGTTCACGCAATCTTGCTGGATGCACTCTAGGCAACTTTTATTCATTATTTATTAAGGAATTTATTAAGGAATAGGCTCCCTCGACCAAGACTTGGCTATAAATCTCTGTTCGCTAACTAAACATTGCTTAACTTGGCCTGAACCTATCAGAAATCTTTACATTTTATTTAAGAGGTCTGCATTATATATAGTTTTAAGAATGCTTGTTTTCTAGATTTATTGCTGATTATTATAGCAATATTTTGGTCTGTCCTAATCCTTAAATCCAACAACATATGAAAGTAGTTTTTTTATAAATATAATTGTTTGACTGATTTCATTTATAAGCTAAGGCTATCCTACTTAGACATCTTACAGTAATTCGGGTACACATATAGGACATTATGATAAGCTTCTGCATAATTATCTGTGGTCATTTTTGCATGTCTCTATTTGTTTATTGCCTTCTCTGGCAGTATGATGCAAAGGATAAAGATTATCTCCTTTGTGTGGGAAAGGAAGATTTCCTGTTACTTGTTTTGAAAACTGATTAGCTCTGTTTGCTTTTAACTGTATGAGAACTTGCTCTCACAATTATTTGATGAAAGGAAAATTCCTGCTTCTCAATTGTTGAAAACAATCTTCTGTAAAATAATCATAGCAGCTTTAAAAGCCACCATTATGAAATTATAACTAAATTTCACCTATTTTCAGATTAAAGGAAAAAAAATGTATCCACTTCAACTTTAGGTGAGAGCAGCTACAAGCCTATGAACTACCGCCTGTCCTGACAAAACAAAGGGCACCCTTTCTTGCGTTTTGGCAAAACTCTTGCTTTCCATGCAAACTGGAGACATGAAAAAGGCAGAAACGTACAAAAATTCCTTCATCAAACATTCACAGTAGTACAGTCACATCTAATTAACACTAAAAGCACAGTTTGTAGGATAGCAGGTAAGGTTTTACATATACTCCCTCGTGTTACTTTATATTTTCACAACAAAGCAAAGTAATTAAAATATAACAATTTAATATCACTTCTAGTCATTTTGCTCTAACATTTTTCTCCAAAAACAAATCCATTTGGTTGTTCAAACATAACAGATTCCAGCACTTACTTGATGTAGTGAATTTTTCTTGACACTATAGATGGAAAATCAACTTCAAAGTATTTCAAAGGAAGAAGATTCTCATCCTGAAAAGGGCGGGGGACACACATAAATTCCAATATTTTCACTGAGGGCAAAAGAAACATCCCATTGCTTTGCTTTAGATTCTGACATTTGTGATGCCAAGGTTGCTAGGCTAGGATTCTGGAGTCATAGTTAAGACATGTCTTTCTCCTGCTCATACTATATTCCTAAACCTAACCGCCCACCTACACTAAGCAAAAAACTGGAAAAAAGATGTAAGCAATGACCCAACCTCAATAATCTGCTAGAGAGAGGTTAGATGAGCTGATTTACCCTCTTCCTGGCAATCCTATTCAAGAACATTGATTTATTAGTAAGACAAAAAGTAGACAGACTTCTAGGATTGGAATTTTTATACTAACATGTACACTCTGCAGATCATGAAATGCTCAGCCACTTCCAAGCTTAACTGGCTGCATGTTATATTCTAGAAACCATTTTCACTATTATACATCAACTAAATGCTTTGTAAGTTACAGAGTGTCCTGTGAATTAGAATGAATAGCTGAGTTCTCTGGAACATAAATCACACTTACATTGTTCTATTGTAAGATAGAAATCTGGTGTCCTTAAGATATTTTGGATAACAAGCCCCATAATCCTTTGACTTCATCTATATCGGATGGAGTTGGTGACAGTTGACATCCAAATTATCTAGAGGATACCAGTTTGCCTAGCTTCATTATATAATCAATGAAAGGGGGGACAAAGTCTTTTAGGAATTATAATCCAAGATCACACTTGACATAACATAAACTATTTCACCTTTAATTTCCAAAACAGAGTATCCATGCCAGCACCAAGATTTATAATTTGGCAATTGCATTTTGTCTTTTCTAAGAAAGCCTTAAGTAAACGACCAACTCCTTGGACCCGAGCATAGTACCCTTAGAAAAAGAAAGCAAAAAACAAAAACAATTAGTTGACAAATTTGAAAACATTTGAAAATGATTTTGATGGTTAGCTCCCATCCACCACCCACCTCTTCCTTCTGCTGTATGTTCATGAAGCAACACAAATTGCCCCAACATACATTTGTTTATAACCTACCACGGCTGATTTCAGGTGCCTTCCTTTCTTTTGGATGGCCTACAAAATATTCGATGTAAGGGTCTTTCCAGTAGCCAACACTTACAGCATACCTGACCACAATAAGAAAAACAGTGTTTTAACAAACCCCATTCCACTGAAAACAAAATATTTTAAACAAAACATACACTATATGAATATCAGTCTGAATTAGAAAAGTAGGTTTTATGCACTTTAAATAAATTAGGCTAATCATACTATTATTCCATGTTTAAGAGATGGCAAAGAGCCTTTTCAAAATATTTATGACTTTCAGAAGCAGCTGCTGCTCTCAAAAGGCAGTTAGGAGCAGAAAACTGTGGACCATCAGTCCAGGAGAAAATCACTGGATCAAAACCAAGTTTGTACATATCTGGATGCAAGGAGAGAGCTAGCATAATAGGATTAGATAAAATATCTGGTTATGGCAGAAATCAATATTAAAGCATCCCCTATAAATATTCACCCAGTTTCTGTTTAAAGACATTAAGTGGGGTGTCCCAAACATGGCACGATAGTTGAGGCTACCATAGTGCTATTGAGAATAGAATGATTACTTTGTGGAACTATGATTTGGAACATACAAAAACTCCTTAATTGATGCCGGCTGAAACTACAGGTAGTCCTCGACTTACGACAACAATTGAGCTCAAAATTTCTATAGCTGACATTTGTTAAGTGTGTTTTCCCCCATTTTATGACTTCTTGCCTCAGTTGTTAAGTGAATCACTGAAGTTGTTAAGTGAATCTGGCTTCACCAATGACTTTGCTTGTCAGAAGATCGCAAAAAGTGATCCCATAGTCCTAGGACACCACAACCGTCATAAATATGAACCAATTGTCAAGCATCAGGATTTCAATCACATGATCATGGAGAATGCTGCAAAGGTTGTAACTATGAAAAATGGTCCTAAGTCACTTTTTTCAGTGCTGTTGTAACTTTGAACAGCCACTAAATGAACTGTTGTAAGTTGAGGGCTACCTGTACCCTTGTCATTTTGGCAACAAAGTCATGCTATTGAACCAGCTTGTGATTATCTACAATTCTAGTCTCCCCAATGCAAATAATAAATAACACTCTTCTAGATGTCTGTAGAGATTCTCCGTCATCCAGGTCATGGTTGTCCCAAAGGTGCCTTTTCAGGAGGTAACTGGACTTTCTTGTTTTTTCTTTGAAGATGTTTCGCTTCTCATCCAAGAAGCTTCTTCAGTTCTGACTGGATAGCGGGGAATGAAAGGATTTATATTCCTTGCAGATAACTGGTCATTTGCATCCTTTTAGAGGGTCCTTGCAGCACTTGGAGGTTTATCTGTGTCTTCAGGGTCATCGGAGTGGTGCAAATGGTTCTTGTAGTCTGCAATTTTTTCCCTCTGGAAATCCATTCCTACACCCACACCATTCGAAGGATGTTCATCCCAAATTGTATAGCTAAAAGTCTTCAAACCAGCCCCTCAAAATGCAAATTACTAGCTGTCTGCAAGGAATATAAATCCTTCTATTCCCCACCATCCAGTCAGAGCTGAAGAAGCTTCTTGGATCTTCAAAAGAAAAAACCAGGAAGTCCAGTTGTCTCCTGAAAAAGCATCTTTGGAACTCTTCTAGATGGCTGGAGAAAAAGCAAAGACTCCCTCAGGTCCAACTCTCCCTGCAGCCATTAACCTGTGGAGTTTGCTCTTCTCAAGCTGGAGATGGGAAGGGCCAAACCTTGGAGGAAAGGCAGGCTTGTAAATGAAAGTGAACAGCCAGTAAGCCAGGCATTTGCTCTGATTTGGGCATTTCTGCACTCTTGCCGCAAGTTTTATTTGGTCAACAAGCGATGGTTTGGCACCTGGCCCTTTCCAGATATCTGGGAACAGGACCATCCACCCAAATGTCACCTCAAATCAGGGCTTCCTTGAGCCGCAATTGATGGAGCTTACAGAAAGCATTAAATGGGATTACAAGTGCCGTGGCTGATCCAAACTGCATGGCATCAAGCATAACATCTTCTCTGGGCCAGTTTGAGACTCCGTGGATCACCCTCTGGGGAGCTTTGGGACTACCCTGACTAGCCTTCCTTTACTCCTGAGATCTCCTAGTGCAGGGATCTCCAACCTTAGCAGCTTTAAGCCTGGTGGGCTTCAACTCCCAAATACAAGTTAGGCGGAAATGATCTCGTAGATGACCTTCACTCTGTCAAGGACCTAGGAGTACTTATTTCAAATGATCTAAAGCTCAGAGCTCCCTGTAACAGCATTGTCAAAAAGGCTTTAACCTTATTTTGCAAAGCTTCTTCTCCGGCAACATTGAATTGTTAACTAGGGCACACAAAACCTTTGCCAGACCAACTCTTGAATACAGCTTGTCCACCTGAAACCCGCACTGTATATCTGACTTTAACACAATTGAGCGGGTTCAGAGGTATTTCTCGAGAAGAGTACTCCATTCCTCCACTCACAGTAGAATTCCCTATGCCTCCAGGCTCATTGGGCCTAGACAATCTGGAACTGTGCCACCTGAAGTCCGATCTAAGCATAGTGTCAGGATTCTGGCAGTTACCCCAATTAAATCATGAGTCTCAAGCCAAACTTCCAAAACTTCATAAGGATTTATTGGAAGTTAAGATGTCCGGCACTGCCTGGGTGTAGCCGACTCTGAGGCACATCACTCATTGACCCTGGTTTTCCCCCACCCCCCGGGTGTACCATAATTCATATTCTCCAATGGGACACATCCATAGCTAAAAGTCATCAATCATGCTCTCCAGTTAGATTTTTGCAGGGCAGAAACTTCAATCACCTAGTTACTATCTTTGAAAAACTATTTATGGAATGCACTTTCAATTTCCAAGCTGCGGCACTGCTCCCCCCTCCCTTTCTGTTGGCAACTCTAAAAAGACCATAGAAATATTTTATGAGTTGACACATAGTTCACAAAATTGTCTGATACATCTTGCCTGTGAATGACTCCTTCAGCCTCAATCACAATAATACATGGGCAAACAACCGCTCCAAACTCGATGGCAGAAAATCCGACTTCAGCCAGGGTGGTCAACGCCTGGAACGCCCTACTTGACTCTGTTGTTACAGCCTCAACCCCTCACAGCTTCAGCCTCAGACTGTCTACCATGGACCTCACCCCATTACTTTTTTTAAATACATTTTTTATTTCTATATACACATCGTTGTGTGAACAGTGTGGTTCCAGGTGGTTTTACATTTTAAAACAAACATGACCATAGTTTCACGTTGAAATTGTTAACTTTCTTAACGATTTGTTAATAATTTGATATTAATACAGATTTACCTCACCCCATTCTTAAGAGGTCCTTAAGGGGAGCTTGCATAAGCCCACCAGCTTGCTTACCGTCCCTGTCCCCATTTATCTGTATTTATCCCTTTGTTCTTGTTTATGCTCATACTTGTTATCTTGTACGTTTGACAAATAAATAATACAATAAAATAAAATTCTGGGAACTTAAGTCCTTCAGGTTTAAAGTGGCCAAGGTTGGAGGCCCCCGTCCTAGGGGTCTCCCATCCCGGCCTGCGGGTTCCAAGCCCCTTTGGCTTCCCGCACTCCACCAGGCGCTACCGCCCGCTGACTGGCGAGCCACCATCCGCCCGCCCCGATTCAGCGGGCCACGCCGGGCGAGAAAGGAGCCTCCCCAAGAAGGCCCGCCCGCACGCCCGCCCGCCTTCGCCCTCCCGGCGCCGCTCCTTCACCGCTTGCAATGGGAGGCGACGTCGCAGGTGCTCCGCACGGCCTCGTCGAAGACGTCGGTGCCCAGCAGGTCTCGGGAGGGGCCGGCCATGGCCGGGCGCGGGGTGGCTCAGCTGAGAGACGCCGAAGAGGAGCGCGGGCCGCCCATGCCGGGCCGACGCCGCCTATATCCCCTCAGAGCGCGACGTCGCCGGCACCGGCTAGCAACGCGCTCTCCCATTGGCCGGGCCCTTGGGAGGCTGGACGACGGCGTTCTCCCAGCTCCTTTCTTTTCCTATTGGCCACGCTGTTGCCGATAGCCAATCACAAGGGTGATATCGCTTGTGGTGAGAAAAGCAAAGTACGCCGGGAATTATAGTCCTCTGCTGAAAGGGAGCGTGTTGTCTGCTAGAGGACGGAAACAGCTCCTCGGCATGATGGGAATTGCAGGTCTTACTCGCGAGGGTTGGGACGATCGAGAGAAGGACGCAACGCTCCGCGTATGCTGAGGTCTGCGTGTTGCTCAGTCCCCCATTTTCGTCATCCAGTCACATTTGCATAGTGTATATAATATTTTGTCGGTGGTTCTTTGAATTCTGCTGTATAGTGCAGTGTTGGTGTGGTGTCGGGGGTTTCCGGTTCAATGTGTGAAGGGTGAAGGATGTGTGTTTGTGTTTATTTTCATGGTCATGGTCATGATGTGCACTGAAGATGGTGTTTGATTTCGTTGTATGAGGTGCAATGACAATAAAGTAAAGTAAAGTAGATCCATGGGGATCCTGCAGGGTGACTGCAGATGTTAGGGGGCTGTTATTTTCCCACAATCTTTTTGTAACATGGTATGGGAGTAGGAATGGATTTCTAGATAAAAATTGCAGAGTATAGGAACCATCTGCACCTCTCAGGAGACCCTGAGGACACAGATAAATCTCCAAGTACTTCAGTGACCCTCTAAAACAAGGATCTTCAAACTTGGCAAGTTTAAGATTTGTGGACTTCAACTCCCAGAATTCCCAAGCCAATATGACTGGAGGAGGAATTCTGGGAGTTGAAGTCCACAAGTCTTAAAGCTGTCAAGTTGGAAGACCCAAAACGTCTTCAAAATAAAAAAAATACAAAGCAAGTCCAGTTGCCTCTTGAAAAAGCATCTTTGGAACCTGGATGACTGAGAATCTCTACAGACTTCTTGTAACATGCTTTTCTTTTTATTCAAATTCCAGAGTTTTAAAGATTATACTGCTTTAACTGTTATTGTGGTTACACATCGAGATGGGCACCTATATATAAACATTTGCTAAATAAACACGCCATGGTTCACTGAAAAGATCCCATGCAACCTGCCTTTGCAGAACCAGCCTGTCTCCCCTCGCATCCCAGTTATTTGGATAACTATTTATTAATTATTAATATAATATAATACTATAATTATTTGGTTGGTTAACTGGCTAAGGGGGGTCGGGGGGAAGAGACAGGTCAGGGGAGAATTTTCTCCACGTGACCCCCCTTCCACCCGCCTAAGAAGCTACCCTATCTGCAATGCTGCCAAGGGCGAGCGACCCTCGGTCAGAAACAGTCGGAGGAACAGATCCAGCTTGGGCAACCAAGACCGTCCGCCATCTGGACCCGCCTGGAAGACTTCACCAGAGCAGCAGCGCAACTTCCCCGCCCACGAGAAAAGCGTCCCCCGGGCCGTGGAAGGAATGTGCCGCCCTGCATACTCTTCTTTCCTAAATCTAGAGCAGGAGTCTCCAACCTCGGCTACTTTAAGCCTGGAAGACTTCAACTCCCAGCAAAGCTGGCTGGGGAATTCTGGGAGTTGAAGTCCTCCAGGCTTAAAGTTGGCCAAGGTTGGAGAGCCCTGCTCCAGACTCCAAAAGCACCGGATGCGGCCTTTCTACCCTCTGGCTCTCTATGGCCCTGACGGCATTTCCGGGCGCCGCCCTGTGCTGCGCAGCAGGCAGGCAGGGCGGGGCGGTGACGCGCCGGCAGCCGGAAGTCGCGGCGCCTTCCGGTGGGGCCGTGAGGTGGAAGCCGGGTCTGGCGCTGCTGGCTGCGCTGGCGAGGCGGGTCGGGTGTCGCGCGCGGGAATAGCGGGGGAAGCGACGCCGCCGCCGCCACCATGAAGAAGCAATTCAACCGCATGAAGCAGCTGGCCAACCAGACGGTGGGCAGGTGAGGGCGCCGGGGCTGCGAGGGCCGAGCCCGCCCCTGTCTCCCCATCTGGGCTGGGTTCGGGGGGTGGGGCAGGGACCCCGGCTCCCACACCAGGCCCGGGAGGAGGCTTCGTGCCTTCCCGCTGGGGCTCCAGGTGTTGCTGTGGGAAACCCAAGAAACTCGGACCCCGCGAGTTGGTCCCGGCGGTCCAAGCCGGGAGGCTGGTTCGTGGGCCCCCCTGCCCTGATTCACCCACTTGGGCGGCGGTGCCCGTGGAGAGCGAAGTGGGGCTTCGAACAGGCCAGGTTGGATGGAGAGGTGGGGCGTGGATAGTTGGTGTGTCGTGCAGACAGGTTGGAAGCGAGAGCAGTGAGGGAACAGCCAGGAGAAGAGATCCTGTCTGCTGGTGTGTACTTACTTTACATGCCTTCCAATTGCGTGTCAAGCAGGTGATGATTCTGGTAGAAAAGAAATCCTTTTTCGGTGCTTGTTCACTCGGGGGGGCGGGGTCATAAGGGAAAGCAATTGCTCGGCTAAATTGTGTCCAAGGTCTTTTAAGGCTTCAAATGCACTTAAATGAAAGTCCAGGGGTCTTCAAACTTGACAGCTTTAAGACTTGTGGACTTCAACTCCCAGAATTCCCCCTCCAGTCATGTTAGCTTAGGAATACTGGGAGTTGAAGTCCACAAGTCTTAAACTTGCCAAGTTTGAAGACCCTTGCACTAGGGTATTGTATAAAGTTGACCTAATAGGGACATCTTGGGCTGCATAATGAGCCAGTAGTGGTTTTTCAAAGCATGTGCAGGAGCTCAACATTGCAACCAACAATGTTGAGGTAACAAGGGCTGGTGTATTGACAGTGGGGCAATTAAATGCATTCTATAATTAGTTGCAGTCTTTCATCACAGCAGTCTGCCAAACAGGACTTCAAACCCACAGAAACCTGTGGTGGTGTATGTTATTGTCAAATATTTCATTTTTATTTCAGAAGACACTTGAGCTGGGTAGTCTTATTTCCATTTTCGGTTTCCTGTAGCACTGCAGAACATTGTGTACTACCTCCGTCCAGTATTTCAGCCTGCTGAGTAGACAGGTTGTTAAATACAGAAATCTAAATTAGAGGAAGTGGGAAATGTGTGGACTCCGATGCCTTGACCTTGTTTAAATGGAGAGAGCTAGATTGATGCAGTGGTAAAGGCCTCCACTGTAGAAACCAGGAGACTCAGTTCTAATTCTGCATTAGGCACAAAGTCAGCTGGATGACTTTGGGGGTAGTCCCTCCTGTCTCTGGAGGCACCACGGCAAGTCACGTCCAAAAATGTTGCAAAGAAAACTACAAGGACTTCTTCAGACAGTTGCCAAGTGTTGTGTCTGTATTGAAGGCAGACAGACACACACACGCACACTTAAATAGACAGTGTGGCTATAACAGATAGCACCTGGCTTAGTTTGAAAGAACCAGACCTGATTAGTACTTGCATGGGAGATAATCAGGAAACCAAGCCTTTAGATTAGATTGGAAACCTAAAGAAAGAGGAGAGTTTAGAGAGCTGGGCAGCATTTTAAACTTGACAAATAAGCAAAATAATGGCAATCTCTTTCTGTAACACTATGGAGAAAATTGCATGTAAAAAATTGAAACTAATAGACTTTCCACTGCACTAATTGTTTTTAGATAAGTCTTTCTTTTTCAACCAAGTTGAAGATAATATGTAAAGAATTTATCTGACTCCCTAACTCAAACAATGGGACTCTGGACTGCTTACGAGAGGAAACAAACCAAGATCAAAGCAACGGAGCAGGAAAGGGAGATGGGGACAATCATTCCAAAGGACAGGTGCCTCTACGGAAAAGGCACACCTTCCAGGTCCCAACAGGCTTCAAGGAAGGGACCCAAACTTCATCCACCATATATTAAAGCATAAAGACAAGCAAATGGCCTTGGGGAGAAGCGATCCCACAGATAACCTGATCCTGGGCCTCAATAGCTTATGAAGTGTACACTGTACTGTATGAAATAATGTCAGTGCTGTGAGTTCCTATATAAATATTTACAATTGGTGTTCTAGTTAATCAAAAGTATTTCAACAGTAGCAGTCCAATTTGTAAAAAGCTATTAATATACCAATTTAGAGAGTTTCCAAATAGTAAAATAGCTAGTGCAGATAGTCCTCGACTTGATAACAGTTCATTTAGTGGCCATTTGAAATTACAACAGCACTGAAAAAAGCAACATGACTGTTTTTCACACTTAATGACCACTGCAGCATCTCCATGGTCAGGTGACACTTTTCAGACACTTGGCCACTGGTTCATACTTACGACCGTTGCTATGTCCCAAGATCATGTGATCCCCTTTTGTAACCTTCTGACAAGCAAGGTCGATGGGGAAACCAGATTCATATAACAACCATGTTACTAACTTAACAGTTGTAGTGATTCACTTAACAATGGTGGCAAGAAAGGTTGTAAAACGGGGCAAAATTCACTTAACAACTGCCTCACTTAGTAAGAAAATGTTTCAGCTCAATTGTGGCTATAAGTCAAAGACTACCTGTAGCTCTGTTACCTTGCTGCAGATAATAGGGCTGATACTGATAGCCCTGTTGAGAAGGGATGGAGGAGAAGCAGCGAGATTATTATACGCGCAAAAGGGGAAGGACACTTCGATTCCCACCACGGGGACGAATGGCTGCAGAAGCTGATGGAGTTGGCTGACATGACAAAATTGACTATTTTGATTCAAAAAAAGAATATCTGTGTGTTTGTTTCCACATGGAGACTGCTTTTGAACTTTGTGCTTGAAGTGGAAAAGAATGAAACTTTGGTTTTGGTTTGACTGATTAGATTGATAGATTCTTATGGGTTATATTATGAAGACAAAAAAACAAAAAGTTTTAAATGCTAATGCTTTAATTCAACTGCAACAGAGGAAGTTTGAAGTCAACGCCTGTTCTTTTGCCCAACCCTTCCTCACTTCTCTTCCCGCCCCCCTTCCACCCCCCCACTACTTTCCTATTTACTTTTGTATTTTGTATCTTATTTTATCTTACAACTCAATAAAATGTTTGCTGATGAAGAGTGATGGAGGAGGAACTTGAGGTGGGGAGATCCTGTTCCAGACTTCAGTCTCTCAGTTACTTTCCAATAAGGGGAAAGGGTAATTTTACTGTCTGCCTCCTGCCACTTGTTTTTCTATTTTACAAGTAACATTGTCTAAACCAGGGCTCTCCAACCTTGGCAACTTTAAGACTTGTGGGCTTCAATTCCCAGAATTCCTCAGCCAGCTTAGCAGGCTGAGGAATTCTGAGAGTTGAAGTCCACAGGTCTTAAAGTTGCCAAGATTGGAGATCCCTGGTCTAAACTGAGAACCTACCTTGAGAGCTTGAATATAAAATGAAATCTAAATTGAATGAATGTTGAAAACATATGAATGATACAGATACAATATTCCATTTGAGCAAAAGAGGTGGAAATCTTGAATGAATGTAGCAACCAGAATGAAATGTATATAACTTAACAAAGTAACCTTTGATTGCTACAGTCTTATGTAATTAAGGTAGGGTTAGGGAACCTTTGCCTGCAGTCATAAAACACTTCTGTTTTGAGTTTAATTTATTGAAGGCATTTAGTAGGAGGTATCACTTTGCATTCCTTTGTATTAATGCATCTTGCCCAAGAGAATAGTGTGCACTTAAATACATTTGTATATTCTTATGAATTTGTAAGTAAGCATATTCGGGATTAAAAGAAGACTTGCAAAAAATTATTTCAGCTTTAAATAAGAAATTGATTGAGTTTTTATTAGTGTCAGTTTAGTTACTAAAACAGGAAGAAGCACTAACCATTCTCCCTTGCCCTCCCACCCGTTAGGAGAAAAATCTTCAAATAAACTAACTCTCAATGTGCCAAATTTGGGGAGCTTGGAATACCTTAGAATGACCTGAATAATTTAGTTTTAGGTGAAGCTTATTTCTACTTAGTTATTGTGCTAACAAGATCATCAAGAAAGCCCATTGTTTCTTTTCAAATTAAGCTGCTTGAAATAAGTTGACAATGATGTATCTAACAGTATCTCTCCATATCATCTGTAATGACTTTGTTGCTGACAGGGTGTGGAAAAAGCAGGGTTCATAAAAATTTTGAACAAAATGAATGAGGGCAGACTGCAGGACAACTTTGCAGAACCTGTTTCACAGCTTCCATGGGTCCTACAAGAGGTCCTGGAAACTGGTAATGTCTTTCTTGTTACCACAGAAGATGAATGAGCAAATCCAGACTGTAAATGGTGGGAAAAGGGAGCACTGGGCTTCTCATTTTACAGGAGTGTTACAAGGGATGTGTTGCTGACCCCTCCTGCTCTTCAACCCCATGTTTGGTTCTAGGAGGTTGGACTCTGGTGACTTTGGTCTTGTGGTACTCTTGGTCAGTAGCAGATAATGTACCTAATACACACAATTTGGTCAGAGATAAGTGAAGTGGGCCTGGTACGTAGAACCATATATTTATTAAGTGGTGTAGACAGGATGCTTTATTTTTATGTTTTGGGTCTTTTAGCAGCTGCAACTCTTAAGGTCTCTATGTGAGAAGTGGATGGGTGGGATGATTCTCAGGAATAAGTTGGCTTTGACCCAAGAAAAACTCTCTTTGACTTTAGAGGTGTTGACGTATGAGAACATGTTGGGGTCTCTAATTGTGAAGTGCCCACTTTGCTACCTAGAAGATCCCATTGTGACCATGTGATTTTTATTGTTGGACAGGTATTTACCATCCTTCCAACTGCAGATTTCAAGATCTGTGGAGGACCGGCCATTCTTGGCCTTCATTTGCTTTTCCCCAGATAATCTCTGGCTTGACTCGTTTTACCTTGTAGTAACTGGCTTTTGATCTCAAGACAAAGGGCATTGCTATTAACCTTTTGCTTTAGACAGGTCACTTCCTAGTCCAGCTGAGGCTTTCTGCTTCCCGACAGGTGACTGATTACGTTGATCCACACCAGTCACTTTGTGGAAGTGGATGAATTCTGATGGGGCATGTAGATTTTCCCAGCAATCTGGTAGACGTCCCATCGGGTTCTCGGTCAAACTTTGGAATTCAGAGGCAGCCAGAGGCCACGTGATTGCTCCTGAACAAGGTCCTAGAAGTTCTTCAATGAACTACATCACTCCACTTGCTCATGACCAAACTCTGTATAAATGCAGTTTTATTAAAATGATCTGGTACTGACTGAGAGTACCTGAGACCAAAGCCACCAACAACTTACCTTCAACACATCAACAGAAGGGAAATCCACAGAAAAATGGCTGGTGTGCTCGTGGAGAAAGCCTAGTAGTGAATCTGACCGAATGGAACCTTCAACATGTGCAAATATGGCAGCTGGGGGAGTTATGTGTCCCCTTTAGGACAGGGCATGTTGTGCCTCTGCCCCGCAATCTACATCAGTCTCCAGTTTGCTTACAAATTGGTTCAATGCATGGTGTCAGTCCTCCCAGACAGAAACGGGGCCAGATTAAGGAATTCTGCTTTATTGTAAGGCTACATTAACACAACCTTCCAAGCCTGAACTTCACTTTTAACCACCCAATCCTTTAAGGGTGGATCCTTCCTTAATTTCTTTCTTCAGCCTAAGTGACTGGGGGCTTCTGCCTCTTTCTTCTCCGATTGTTTCCTAGGCAGCATCTTTCCCTGTTTCTCCAAGATCAGGCACACATTCCACTACAATGGAGTTGTTGTTTTACCTTTAAAGCCCTACCTGCCTTGAGGCCAGGTTATTTGAAGGACCTGTCTATGGTTACGCATATCCATTCTGGCAGGAGTGGCATATTATAGTTCCCATTTGCTAAAAAAAAAATCCATTTGATGGGATGACCCAGGAGAAAATCCTTTTCTGCTGGAGTAGTGTATCTAAGGAACATCATTTCCCTCTGAAGTGAATTAGCTTTGACTCTCTTGTCCTTCTGGAAATCCCTTAAAATGTATTTTTTTCAACAGCCTTGGGATCCATTGGGAACAAGGAGCCCATAAGATGATTGCATTGTCGGTGAGATTTTGGTGCATTCTCCCATGATCTTATGTATATTTTATTGTTTCGATTGTTATTTAAGATTTGTTTATTGTTTCTATACATACTTTTATTTGATCGATAAAGTGCTGTTTTCAGCTTCATTTTCTGCAGACAGAGCAAGCCTATTCTGAGACGCTCAAGGTCTCAGATTTGAGCTGCTGAGGGGATGGATGGAGGTGGTATTTCTCTGTAGCGGCCGCTTCGCTTTGGAATAGTTTCCTTCCAAGGTTTAGTTAACACTTTAATACCATATAACAAAACTGTAAAAATAATTCATTCCACAGAACTTTGGATTTA
The DNA here is from genome assembly GCA_009733165.1 of Naja naja. Taxonomy (NCBI): domain Eukaryota; kingdom Metazoa; phylum Chordata; class Lepidosauria; order Squamata; family Elapidae; genus Naja; species Naja naja. Next base: position 1,621,052 of record CM019164.1, on the reverse strand, counting down.
TAATTGTCTCTACTGAGATTTTTGAACTTATGAGTATTACTATCTAATTTGTTTTATTTATTAACCAGGTTGAGGGTTTTTTTCCCCAACATGGCACCAGGAATATAGTTGGAGCCACAGTTTTTGTTTGCATGAGGATGTTGGAGAAATGTTCAGAGATGCTGCCCTATTAATAGCTGGATGTGAAATTGGGCTGAAGAGATCAGTTGGGGTTGTTGTTGCTATAATTGCTTCCTTTCTGCATAGCATCTGCCTACCTGAGCTCCTCCACTCCAGGGTGGCAGCAGAGTTCCCCAGGCTTATGGTCTGGGTGACTTCAGTTTGCCTTCTATAGTAGAGTTGGAAGTGGTGCAGGTGTTCATGGCCGCCATGACACTCATGGAGCGGGCCAAGGACTTTGAGGGCATTACACACAATGATGGTGAAAGTTTGGACTTGGTCTTCCTGTCAGGACAGTGGCGACATGATCTGGAGTTGGGTAGACTATTATTAGGGTGAGATCACTTTCTGGTTGCCTTTGAGTTTTTCAGGTCTGCTCCCTCTCACAGGGAGGTGGGATTTATTTGATTGTTGGTTGACAGAGGGGCTGAGGAAGATGAAATAGGTTAAGAGACGCTTAGAAGGAGTGAGACCAGCTGAGCCCAAGGTCGAGCCGCTGTTAAGGCCTCCCTCATGGTGATATCTGTTGCCGCTTTTCCGCCTTTATTGCATCTGGCAATAGGTATCCAACAGCCCTGTTCCAATTGACCTGGTTTCTTCTTGGAAAGGGGAGCCAAAGACTCATTTGTAGGGCCATTGGGAACGCATTATGTATCTATTGGAGAAAGTTGCTTGGATTTACTCCAGGATAGCAATAGCAATAGCACTTAGGCTCATATACTGTTTCATATTGTTTTACAGCCCTTTCTAAGCAGTTTACAGAGTCAGCATATTGCCCCAAACTATCTGGGTCTTCATTTTACCGACCTCAGAAGGATGAAAGGCTGAGCCAACCTTGAGCCGGTCAGGATCAAACTCCTGGAGCGAGCAGTGTTGAGACTAGAAAAAGTTCAGAGAAGAGCTACCAGGATGATTAGGGGACTGGAGCCTCAAACATACGATGAACGGTTGCAGGAACTAGGTGTAGCTAGTCAAGGGAAAAGAAGGACCAGGGGAGACAGGAGAGCAGCCTTCCAATATTTGAGGGGCTGCCACAGAGAGGAGGAGGAAGGGGTCCAGCTATTTTGCAAGGCACCCGAAGGCCAGACAAGGAGTAATGGATGGAAGCTGAACAAGGAGAGATTCAACCTGGAAATAGGGAGAAACTTTCTGACAGTGAGAACAATCAACCCATGGAACAGAAGTTGCCTTTGGAAGTTGTGGGAGCTTCATCACTTAAGACTTTCAAGAAGAGACTGGACTGTCAGAAATGGTTTAGGATCTCCTGCTTGGGCGGGGGGTTGGACTGGATGACCTACAAGGTCCCTTCCAACTCTGTTAATCTAATCTAATCTAATCTAAACTGCATTCTAACCACTGCGCCACCAGCCCAGGATGGACTCTGGCTTTGAAGTAGGTCTTACGGAGTTGACTAAAGCACAGTGTCACAGTGTTGCCTGAGATGAGGTTCATTCTGATAATCCCGAGGGGTTGGAGAGTATTCTAGGGCTGTGAGTTCAGCCACTTGTTGTGTTACAAGTATTATTGTGGGCTGTCTCTGAAGAACGTGGCCCAGAATGTTACACTACAAGCAATTATGGGTGTGCCTTGGTATGGGTGTACCTTGGTACACCCATATTTCCCCATGCTTTGTAAGCTGCACTGGCTCCCAATAGGTTTGCAGGTACAATTCAAAATGCTAGTTGCCATGTAAGAAAGCCCTTCATAGGCCCATCTCTCTCCAGTTATCTTTACCTGCCAAATCACATCCAGCAGAAGAGGCAGCCCCAAGTCCCAAATATTATTTTAAAAGGTTATCTAGGAAGGTCCAGGAAGCATGCCTGTTTGTGTTGCTGCCTTTGCCCTTTGGCCCCCACCCCATGTAACATTAAAGTGGCCCTAATCCTGCTGGTCTTTCAGAAAGCCCTTAAAACCTGGCTATTCCCTGAGGCAGAAGTTCAGTGTCATATGACCACATTGCTGGGTGACAACAATCTTGGCAGCCCCAGTTGCCATCATAGCCCCAAAGCACATGGGTCGGTCATTAAGCAGGAAGCAGCAAAAGCCCCAGGGAAAGGATGGGGGGGAGGCTTGACACAGGCCAGGCACCAGAGCACAGCAAGGCTGGGGTAGGGCGCCCCAGCACAGCACGAGAACAAGGGAGCCTGGGGTGTTTATCAGATGGACTTGTGACCTTCCCTGCTGGCCACCCCACTGGTTTTGCTTGTGGGGAGCTGGCAGGGAAGCTTGCAAATGGCAGTCAGGTGACTGTGGGGCGCTGCAACTGTTATGTGCGCCAGTTGCCAAGCTTCCAAATCATGATCATGTGACCAAGATTGATCTGTAAAGGCTGGAACTTTGGGGACCGGTCGTAAAATACCACTCGTCACAACTTTGGACAGTCACTGAAGAAGCGGATGGTGAGTTAGGATCACCTGCAGCACGAAGTCTGAGCGGTGTTACTACTAAACTGAATTATGGGTAGGGTGTTTTCTTCCCTTGGTTTCCATCCTTATTGGCTTTTCTCTTTATTATATTTGTATCTCTACTTTTTGTTTTACTGATATTTTTAACTGCATCCATTATCCAGAAGTGAGATAAGCACTCCTATAAATTGAATAAAATATTTTATTTTTACTTGTATCTGATTGTTTTTATACAAGAGTATGGGGACATCCCCATTCTTCTACCCCCATTTTTTTCTCCCTTTAAAGATCATTTTGTTCGTTGTGTATCCTAAGAATGTAAACTAAAAGTTAAACATTGACTTAAAAAGAGTAGGGCTGCAAAATGACAATATATTATAAAATTTAACTGCATCTTTTTGTGTGTGTGGGAAATCTCAAATGTATTATTGCAGCATTAAGAAAGGATAAATAACCAGGATTTCAGAAATACGTTGTAGTTTCTCGGGAGAGAGAAAGTTGTGCAGCAACACAGAGGTTAATGATGGAAAGAAGCTGATTCAGATGTTGGTAAAGGCATGGAGGATGTGACTGAGATTCTTCAGAATATTAGAAACTATAGGAAGCTAAGAAGATGGCACCATTTGTATAACCAAGTATATGAGAGAGGAGACTGAAGGTTGTTGGCTGCTGGTGTCCCTCAAGTTGGTAGCAGTGGAATCAGGAGCTCTCGTGTTTATCTAGACTTCAATGGCCTGGATCAGTGTGGACTTCAACTCCCAGAATTCCCCATGCTGGCTTGGGAAATTGCCAAGGGTGAGAAATGCTGAGCCAGGTTTTCCACCAACAACAGCTCATTTGTTGTGACTTAACCGCTGCATTTCCCCCCAGCTACCTGCACACAAGCTTGGTTAACTTCAGTGGACTTAATCCTGAACAGACAAAAATATCTCAGCTCTTGGAACAATTTCTGTTGATTTTTTGCAGTATGGTAACGCTGCCATACTCCTACAATACATCTGGTTTTGACTGAGACACGCTTAGAGAGTGAAAGCAAATTTAGCTTACTGGGACCCTTTGCTTTGCTTTTATCTGTGATTTAAAAATGGATTGTCCCACCCTAGAGATCTAAGTACATTTATTTAGTAAGAGTGGAGGTGTAATAAAACAAGATTTCTCTACATATGCAAATGGTATATAATTAGGATTTGGAATTAGAAAGCTCGACAGGTTCAACCCCATTTTTCTCTCTTGCTTTTTTTTTTTGTAAAAAGTACAGACAGTCTAACTCAGAACCTGAAGTCACTGAGAAGAACTGAGATTGGCAAGATGTCTCTCTCTTCCATGCTGTTTGCCCAGATAAAATTGCCCCTTTGTTCTGCATATTTAAGTAAAAAATGCTGGATGCTCAGCTGTTGGGCTTGCACTGGGAGTGCTGAATTCCCCCTAGCAAGAAAATTTATTGGGTGACCTTGTGCTAATCACGCTCTTAGTGTAAGCTTGCTAGTTTAATACAGTTAATGAGATTAAAAGGGGCCATGGGCACAAGTTTGAACACCTTGCATGGAAGTTTGGATATAAATGCAATCATTACAGAAAGTTTTGTGGACAACTCTTCTCCATTAGGAGAAAATGCAAAGAAAAGGAAACAAAACCTTTTCATCTTCATCACTTACAGTAGCTGTTTCTTACAAAGATTGCCGTGTCTGAATATTTGTTTGTTTGTTTGTTTGGACTTGTATGCTGTCCTATCTCTCAAAGGACTCGGGGCGGCTCACATCATAAAAATCATACAATACAAAAGTTAAGATTACTAAAAATTGAATTAAACCCAAGCCAAACAAAATTTAAAACAGATACAACTAGATATTAAAACAAATTAAAAACCCACCCACCTCAGTCCAGGCCGGCCTGCTGAAAAAACCACATCTTCAGGTCGCGGCGGAAGGAGCGGAGGTCAGGGGCCAACTGGAGCCCCAAGGGCAACTGATTCCACAGGGTGGGGGCTCCCACAGAGAAGGCCCTGCCCCTGGGGGGTCGCCAGCCAACACTGTCTAGCCGACAGCACCCCAAGGAGGCCCTGCCTATGAGAGCGCACAGGGTGATGGGAAGCCGATGTTGGCAGGAGATGCTCCCGCAAGTACCCCGGACCCAAGCCATGCAGGGCTTTGTAGGTAATCATCAACACCTTGAATCTCACCTGGAGGGCAACCGGCAACCAATGCAGTTCACGCAGGAGGGGTGTAATATGGGAGTATCGGGATACTCCCATCACAACCCGCGCAGCCACATTCTGCACCAGCTGAAGCATCCGCGTGGTCCACAAGGGCAGCCCCATATAGAGGGCATTGCAGTAGTCAATTTGGGAGTTAACGAGTGCATGAGTAAACGTGCATAAGGCATTTCGGTCCAGATAGGGGCGCAACTGGCGTACCAGGCGAACCTGGGCAAATGCCCCCCTGGTCACAGCTCCCACCTGGTCCTCCAAACTGAGCTGCGCATCCAGGAGGACACCCAAGTTGTGAACCCGATACATGGGGGGCAACACTTATTTACCCCCATGCCTAATGGTGGAATATCCTGGATCATCCGAGATGCCAGTACGCACAGCCACTTGGTCTTGGCTGGGTTGAGCCGGAGCCTGTTCCTTCCCATCCAGATCCGTACCGCATTCAGACAACGGGACATCACGGCGAGGGCATCACTGAGTTGGTTTGGGGTGGAAATGAAAATGTGGGTATCATTAGCATACTGATGATACCTCACCCCAAAACCATGGATGATCTCACCCAGCGGCTTCATATAGATGTTGAACAGGAGGGGAGAGAGGACCGACCCCTGGGGCACCCTGCAAGCTAGGGGCCTCGGGCTCGACCTCTGCCCCCCTGCCAACACCGATTGCGAGCAACCCGAGAGGTATTCAGGTTAGCTGGGCTGAAAGATGTCCCAGCAGTTTCAATCCCTATGTATTTAGGAACCAAGATGAAGAGCTGGTCAGTGGAGTGTTTTATTTGAAGCTTTAAAACACTTCACATGCCAAGTTATCAGATTTGGCATGGTGTCAGCTACTTGACTAGTTTTCCTTCCCCATTTTGTGTGTGATCTGACAGTTCTATTTGTAATTTGACCAAGGCTTGATTTGGCTTGTCGGGCATTGTTTTTCAAAATTCATACCTGATAACGTAATGACAGATTTTAACTCTGGGCAAAACGCCTTGTTTTCGAGACCCTTCAAAGAACCCATGAAGAAAAAACTCTGTTAAGCTTCTGTTTCTGCTTGGATTATTTCATTGCAGTTCAATGTCTTGCCATGTCTATTTTTCATGATCTTCCTCTTTCAGGATGAGATGCCATCATATAAGTTCTGAATTGACTGTGACTTGTTTAAAGCTTCGCAGGGCAGGAGGAAATGGAAACGAACCTGAACATTTCTAGCTTTGATTTTGCTCCTAAAAGAATCTTTGAGTGATAGGATTTGGCAGTCAGTTGATGCGAGAATCAGACTGCATATGAGTTCATTCCCCTTTTTTAGCTGTTTGTGTGTGTGTAGCACAGAGAGATGAGGGCAGTCTGAATCTTACCTGGAAGAGGAGACCTTACTTTTATTAGGTTTTCCTCTGGCAATTGAGAGCTGAATAGTCACATTTGATTTCAGCTTTTGGGCTTTTCCCCTTCTCATTTAGCTACATCAAAAGTTTGCCTGACTGCTGATTAATTCCATTGTTGCCTTCTCAATAATTTTTTTTAAGTTAGCTATTTTGTTAGTTCTGATATATTTGAAGCAGCAATCAGTTTAACAGCTAGTAAGTTCATGAATTTCCTGGAGCCATAGTGTGATTTTAACACATAGTGTGATCTTAGTCAAGTTCCGGTCCTTTTTTTTTTTAATACATTTATATGCTTCTCCGAAGACTCAGGGCGGCTTACAATTTTTGGAGCACAACCCAATGTGCTCAGCAATAGCCTTCATTCCATTGTATATGCCTGCTTATTACTAAGCGGCATTTTTACAAGGTCAGCTAATTGCCCCCAACAATCTTGGGTCCTCAATTTACCTACCCCGAGAGGATGGAAGGCTGAGTCAACCTTGAGCCTGGTGGGATTCGAGCCTACAATAATTGTAGACAGCTGGATCTTAAGAGCAGGCATTTACAGCCTGAGCCACCAGTGCTTAAGTGAAACCATGATGTTTATAATGTACAAATTTGCTTCTGCATTCTAAATATTGGATTAGGGCTGGTTTATTGTGCATGATGATAATGAAAATATGCCCATAAATTCTAAGTATTGCATTTGTATTTACATTGTACTGATATTCTGTAAGTAAAAAAAGGTAAAGGAATGCCTGCAGATTTTACTCCACTAGTCGTTGCTGACTATAGGGGTCGCTGCTCATCTCTGTTTCAAGATCATTGAGCTCATGTGTGCCAGCACGACGTCACGGAGCGCTGTTATCTTCCCACCATAGTAGTACCTATTTATCTACTCGCATTTGTTTGCTTTCGAGCTGCTAGGTTGGCAGGAGCTGAGGTGAGGACGGGAGCTCACCCAGTCGAATGGTGCTTGGGCCTCGAACCTACGCTGCCGGCTTTCCAGCTGACAAGCCAGCATCTTAACTACTGAGCCACCACGCCGCCCAATATTATGTAGACCTACTGTATAATTGGCTTTAATAAAGTGTTTGGGAATATCAAGGCCATTATTATTTAAAGGTACTGAGCAGCAGAAGTACTGTATGTGTTGATTAAGTCCTGGGGCTGAATGTGTTTAGCACCATGCAAATTCCTTCTGCAGTTTTCCAATTACTTAGGTTATTTCTAATGCAGGTTTTGCCGCAACCTTACCCAGTTCCAGAGGCCACCTGGTTGATCCTTGCTAATTTTAACAGTTCAGTTGCTCCTACTACTACAAAGAGTAGTGCAAGTGCTGCGATTGCAGCCAAAGCCCAGAAAAAGCTCCATTTTATTTAAGTCACGGTTTTACCACAGATCCTGTTGCTGCCAAGGAACAAAATGATTTTTAAAAATCTTAATTATTGAGAACAATGAAAGGTAAACACTGATTCAATATACTCAGTTATGCAATTTTACAGTAAAAGTGAAATTGTTTCCATAATTATGGAAAGTTTGAGAGGGTGGGAGGTTTTTACTGTTATTTTTGATTTACAAAATTTATGAAAATTTATATTCATCTACATATTCTAATTTTGCTAACATTTATTAATACTTAAATATATTCTAGCCACCCATTCCCATGCACAGTTCTTGCAAAAATGCAGTATACCATGTGCTTTTTTTGAAGTTACGTTTCAGGAGGCAAGCCGTTTAATAGTCCTAAGGAATATTAATGTTTTCCTGGTGAATTTCTTAAAAACCACTTTCCAAAAATTCCTTATTATATGGCTATTGTCAGTGAAACAAACATTCCTTTTATTCAGGATCTCCTTCTAGCACTTTGGAGAAATTACTAATAAAATTGGAGAATGTTCACCAGCTATAACCAATTTATTTAATAATCTAATTAAGGAACTTGCCCAGTAAAGACATGAAGCTGACAGGCCTGTAATTTCCTGGTCCTCATTCTTGAATATTGGGTGACGTTTGTCTTCTCCGGTCTTCTAGGACCTCCCCAGAGATTGTGAGAGTGATTCTGTCTATACAGGCAGTCCTCGACTTAAAACAGTTCATTCAGTGGCCGTTCAAAGTTACAATGGCACTGAAAAAAGTGACTTATGACCATTTTTCTCACAATCTTTGTAACATCCCCATGGTCACATGATCAAAATTCAGATGCTTGGCAACTGGTTCATACTTATGACCGTTGCAGTGTCCCGGGGTTGCGTGATCCCCTTTTGCGACCTTCTGACAAAGTCAAGGGAACAGCCAGATTCTCAGAGGCGGCCTGAATAAGTCCCTGCAGTTTTCTTGGGAAGGTTTTTTTCAGCAGTTTGCCATTGCCTCCTTCCTAGGGCTGAGGAGTGACTGGTCTAAGGTTTGGCTTATGTTCAAGGTCTCCTGGTTTCCAGTCTAACGCTAAACTCATCTTTTTAATATGTTGCCCTGTTGGATAAGCAGCTGAACAAACGAAGTAAAATTGAAAAAATTATAATTTGGGAAAGGAGCTAGGAATGAAAAAAAAATTGTGTATACTGGTGGGAGGATGTGGTGTTCCTTATGTATGAAATTTTATTAGGCCAATCAGTTACAACTTCTAATCCTTTTAATAAAAGAGTACTGTACAAAGATTCAGATGGGGGGAATATAGCAAAGACAAATTAAAACTATCCAGAAAATAAAGATTAGGTTACACCCTTATCAGCCTTCTAAAAGTTGGTAAAACATAGTATTCATGCTATTACATATAAATGTGTATATGAAATACTGTATAACAACCAAATTATAATATAGAACTTACTTCGATACAATTTGATCTCCTACTGCCATCGAAAACATTTCTGTTTTTATTAAATCTTTTTGTTAAAAAAATTAAAAGTTGTAATTTACTGCCTTATATAACTTCATATATAAGGCGGGGATCCCTTAGTGTCATTGTGTTATTTACAGTTGTCACATATCTTTTTAGCCTTTAAAGCAATTGAGCCACGTAGCTGGAATGAAATTGTAAACAAAGTGGTAATCTCAAAAGATGCCATCGATTGAGCTTACATGATGCAGTAATTCATGGTTTGTTTAGTCAAAACTTGCTAACTAAACTACAGGTGCCTGGACTTATACAGCACACATCTTGCCACCCACCAGTTTAGAAACGTGATTGCTGAGTTCAGAATTAAACAAGATTCATTGTGCATTCAAATTAGGACTCTTGAATTGGGATTTGAATGAGCAGAGTTTCTATTCTATTACATTTATTGGAGAATAATAAAGGAGAATATTAGTAGCTCAGGGTTGAAATGAGGGTCCTTGGTGCTTTCTAAGCAAGCTCTGAGAGCTCTCAGGACCCCTTACTGGAGTTTGTGATAGACTTTTGTCTAAATACAGACAAGGTTGGATAATCAGTTTAAGCCTGTTGTGTTTACTTACCCATCCAGGGATCCATTGGGATAATGGATTATGCTGATACTGACCTCTGAAATTGGTGTTTACAGCTCTGCCTCCCACAGCAGTTTCATGCTGATGTAGGCAGATGAGGCAGGTGAACTCTTGGTATCACTGAGAAGTTTGTCTGTCATTAAGAGTTGCACAACCAAGTGATACTTCATTGAACCATCTGCCTTTCAGGATTCCTAGCAGGCTTTCTTTAGGGAATTAATAGTAGCGATTTCCCATGGTTTAGTAACAGCAAGCAAATAGGAAAAGAGCCACTCAGCCAGAGGAATGGAAGGGAAGAGAAGGAAGAGAAGGGAAGGGAAGGGAAGAGAAGAGAAGAGAAGAGAAGAGAAGAGAAGAGAAGAGAATTCTTTATTGGCCAAGTGTGGTTGGACACACAAGGAATTTGTCTTGATGCAAATACTCTCAGTGTACATAAAAAGAAAAGAGACATTCGTCAAGAATCAGAAGGTACAACACTTAATGATAGTCATAGGGTACAGTAAGCAACCAAATCATACTAGGAAACAGTCAATATAAATTGCAAGGTGACAAAGTTACAGTGCTACAGTCACAAGTGGGAGGGGATGGGTGATAAGGACTGATGAGAAGATTAGTAGTAATAATAGTGCAGTCTTTGTAAATAGTTGGACAGTGTTGAGGGAATTATTTGTTTAGCAGAGGGATGGCGTTGGGGAAAAACCTGCCCTTGTGTCTAGTTGTTCTGGTGTGCAGGACTCTATAGCGTCGTTTTGAGGGTAGGAGTTGAAACAGTTTATGTTCGGGATGTGAGGGGTGTGTAGATATTTTCACAGCCCTCTTTTTGGCTTGTGCAGAATACAGGTCCTCGATGGAAGGCAGGTTGGTAGTAATTGTTTTTTCTGCGGTCCTAATGACTCTGAATTCTGTGTCTGTCCTGTTGGGTTGCAGAACCAAACCAGATGGTTATAGAGGTGCAGATGATAGACTCAATAATTCCTCTATAGAACTGGATCAGCAACTCCTTGGGCAGTTTGAGCTTTACATGCATCAAGATGCCTTCCTTGCCCTGAAATGAATAACATCAGTTATCAAACTCCTTTCTGGGGATGCTGAAACTCATGTTCCATTTTTAAAAAGGGGGGAAATCACCCCCCCATGTGAACCACACAAAATTTGCTCACACTCGGTTTTACATACAGTCTTGTATATCAGCAACATCCTACCTTGGCAACTTTAAGTCTTGTGGACTTCAACTCCCACATGCTTTGCCTCCCCTAAGCTGCTGCTTGGTAGCTTTGTGCAGTGCAGCATGTCAGCCTCCTAACGCCGTAAGTCCAGTGCTTCTTCCATTTGCCCAAAGTGGCCTCAGCTCAGCCAGAACAAGAGCAGTCGCCTCCTTTTGGACGAGGGATGCCAGATGATGATGGCTTAATCTGGCACCAAGGGCCTGTTTCTCAGAGCATCTTGACTGTGGGCCCACTTGAGGTTTCTCTTTGGATCTCAGCCCCTCTGCAAACCATGGTTGTAAAACCAGTTATGACACATAATGCATCACTATGATAAAATGTGGAGGCAGCAAGGCCAGCAGCCAAAAAAGCTCCCGTTCAGGGGCTCACCCAGTGCGACAGGTCTTGCCCAAAGATGCTGAAGGATGATGGGAAGGCCTTTAAGATTGGTTTCCTAGATGGGCCTGTTTTTGTAGGAGGGGTCTGTTTCCCCTGAACCATACAGGTAGTCCTCAACTTGGAACCATTTGTTTAGTGAACGTTTGAAGTTAACAGCATTACCAAAAAGTGACTTAATGACTCCTTTTCATACTTATGAACATGATCAAAATTCAGATGCTTGGCCTCTGGCATGTACTTACGACAGTTGCACTGTCCCATTTGTGACTTTTCCAGCCGGCTTTTGACAAGCAAAAGTCAATGGGGGAAGCCAGATTCACTTAATAATTGCATGATTCATCTAACAACTGTGGCAAAAAAAAAAGTTTAAAGTGGGGCAAAACTGACTTAACAATTGCCTCACTTATCCACAGAAATTTTGGGCTCACTTGTGATTGTAAGTTGAGGACTACCTATAAACACTTTTCACATAACTGGGGAGCTGGTTACAGTAATTAAGGTACTGTTGTAAGTGAAATGCATTCTGCAGCTATTATTTAAAAATGGAATGTTTGCTGCTTTCCGGAATAGTGATTGTTCAAGACCTTTAATTCTAGGGTCATTCATTCGATAGTCAGCCTGGACAATCTAAGGCACAACCTCTGTTGTTTGGGAACTGGAAGTAGGGCATACAATTGCACGTGTTATTAGGTGCATTATGTGAATGCCATAAAGCCGCTCTGACATGAAGCTGCTTGTTTTCCTCTCACATTCCATAAGCCCAGAGCTAAGAGATTTCAATTAAATGATTTCTTCTGGAATTAAGGGATAAGACATAGTGGGAGAACACTAGGGAGGCACTCTAGCATGCTTGTAGAATCTGATTTACAACAATACCAAAAGCTTTCTGAGGCTTTTTTTTAAAGTTGTAAGCATGAAAGCAGACATGGGTAAGAGAGGCCTTTGAAAACTACTTGTCGCAAACCAAGCTGAGCTGAGGTTTTTTTCAGAGGTAGTACGTACTACATTAACTCAAACCTGCACAAAAATAGGAAACAGGAGTGGCATCACCCATGAAAAGAATCAGGAAAATTAAGCCTCCTGCAAGAAGTGCACTGGCAGCAGTTTGACTTCATAGCATTCAGTACAATCAACGCAGGATGGCTGGCTGTGAATTCTGGCAGAGTGGACTGACTAGTTATACTGAAAATTATTTCCAAAGGCATTCATTTGTACAACTAATATTTTTGTAAGTTGTGCCCATTTATTTCCTTTGAGAGACAGATTTGATTCAGTGAACAGGGGAACTAACATAGAATTAAAAGAATGGAGCTGGAAGTTTCCAGTCTACAACACAGTCCTTACAACATTTCCAGGAAGGCTACACACCCATTTGCACTATTCAGGTGACCCTGGTGACACAGATAAACCTTCAGGTGGCCTTTAAATCCCAATGACTCTAAAAGAATGCCAATAACTAGATGTCTGCAAGGAGTATAAAACTTTCCATTCCCCACCATCCAGCCAGAGCTGAAGAAGTTTCTTGGGTGAGAAGCGAAACATCTTCAAAGAAAAAACAAAGTCCAGTTGCCTCTTGAAAAAGCACCTTTGGGAGAGCTGCAAGGGACTTAAAGGCCTTCTAATCCATCCCCCTACTCACGCAGGAGACCCAATACCATTCCAGACAAGTGGCTCTCCAACCTCTTCTTAAAACCCTCCAGTGGTAGCCAGAGATCACTGGTGGTATGCGAGAAAATTTTGGTGGTCCACAGAGAAATGTCCCCCCCCAAAGCCCCCCCCCCCAAAGCAATTCAGGCTGCACGGGAACACAAGGCTGTGCCACTCACATGGCCGCCCACCCGCTCACCCCCACCCTTCAGCTGAGCGCAAACCTTACCTTGAGTAGAGTCATGTGAGCTGGAACTGGAAGGTGAGACCCACGGCAGGGGAGGGAGATCCATCCTGGGGTGGCTTGCTGATGTTGGTGGGAAAGTCGGTCCCATATTCCAGAGCTGCAGGAGTCACAGGGCTGGCCCTTTGGTCATCCCGGAGCAGCTGCTCCTCCACCTGGGTGCACCGGCCTGCCATGGACTGGAGCAGCTGCTCCGGGATGACCAATGTCAGCCAGCCACCGTCAGTCAAAATTTATATCAGTGGTGCGCGGGATTTAAAATTACGAGTTTGGTGGTCCCTGAGGTCCAAAAGGTTGGCGACCCCGGTTTTAAAGGACATTTAAGTTTGCTGATCTTACCTGCTATTCAATACTGGAAATTGATTATTAACTACTTTTAGGTTATTAGAGACCTTTGGAATGACAAGTTTGAAAATGCCAAGTGACTTTGCCTTCAATCCTGAACAAAAAAAAAATTAAGTGTAACTTTTCTATGCTAGGAATAGAGGAAGAATAAACCCTCTTGTTCATCTTCTGCCAACTACAGTCACTTGGCTGGTGCAGTTCCTGGTCATAGACTGATTCTTGGGTGCAGGCTTCAGCAGCTCAGTGTAGGGTTGCTGTGGGAATTAAAGCAGCGACGTGAGCCTGGATGACTTTAACTAGATTAGTTTGCGAAGCTCTGCACTTCACTTTGGGGAGTTTTAATCTGGTTAGAAGGATGGGTTTCCCAGAGCTCAGGGATGTGTGTTTGCTGACAGTCTGCCCGTGAGTTGTGTCCTTGTGTGTATCTCTCTTGCTTAGCAACTCAAAAAACAGACCGGATCCTGGAAATGCGGCGTGCAGGGCCTCAAGGAGCAGGCCAGGCGAAATGGAATGTTCTGAATAAGATTCTCCAGGCCTGGCAGAAACCCTGCTTGAAAGACGAGCAGCTGGGAAGTTTGTATTCCTGCTGCCAATCTCAGCATAAAAGGACGTTGATTGAACGCTGGATTACTGCTGCCTCCAACGTGCAATGATGCTTCCTGGTCATGTCTGTAGGGTTTTTTAAAATGCTTTATTATATTTTTATTTTTAAATATACATCAATATCAATACATGAACAGTGTGGCCCCGGGATATAATTTTGATACAAACATCAATAATGATAATCATAATAGCTATTATATTAATCAAACTTATATAACCCTAGTATTAATAATATACATGGCTTTTTTAAAGTAGTTTTTCAATATTTCAATATTCCATTTTAATGTCAATGATGTTATAAGCATAAATGGGAATACCATCTTTCACCCTCTAATCTTTTCCATCAAATTATTACATATTCTATTATAAAAAAGTTATATCTGCTAATATTCCCCCTATTTCTTATTTCTACCTCTATTGTAACTTCTAATCGTTGCTAATCCTAATATTAATACACATGTTTATATAAGGCATAGCCCTTCATTATTTAGTTGTTCAAAGTCATGCCATTCAAGTAAACATACCTTATTGTACCTTTTTTCAACCTCCAATCTTTCCATGTAGCTTCATATAAAGGTGTGTATTCTTATTTCTACCTCTATTCAAATTTCTAATCAGGCTATCATATTAGAAAAAAAGTGTGTGTGTGTAGGTCTTGGTGTATTCGGGTCTTATCCCGTGTAAGATTGAGAGTATCTTGGCGACGTTTCGACGAGATCCCACTCGCCATCTTCAGGCTGGTGGCACAAGCACAAAGCCGAAGACACCAGCCTGAAGATGGTGAGTGGGATCTCGTCGAAATGTTGCCAAGATACTCTCAATCTTACACAGGATAAGACCCGAATACACCAAGACCTACATACCTTTACCCGTGAAAATCTATGAAAATATATATCTATCTATATCTATCTATATATCTATCTATATCTATATATCTATATCTATATATCTATATATCTATATCTATCTATCTATATATTCATATTCCTTTCTATCCATCATTTCTCGACTGTTTTAATACTTCAATTATTATTCATTTTTCGGTTTTCCTCCCATACTCCTCTCTTGGATCTTTGTCTCTATCAACATCTGTATCTTCACCATTCAGACTGAATATTTCTCCCATCTCTATCCTCCTCAGCTGCCAGGTCTCCAGAATATCCACCCAAGCCCCTATCTCACTTTCAAAAGTATCTTCCAGGTTATCCGATTCCGTTTTTAAATCTCTTAAAGTGCTTTTCCCTTGGTTTATTTCATCAGTCATTATTATCTTTATCATCTCCTTCCCATCTTCTTGCTTTGTTTCCTGGTTTGTCCGTTCTGTCTTTTCTTCCATTCTTTCTTCTGTCTCCTCTCTTTCCTGGACTTTTTGATCTTCATTCATCATCAGTTGTAGCATATCTTCTATTTTCCCATATACGCCTTGCATTAGGCATAGGGCAGGGGTCCCCAACCTTCAGTCAGCACCAGTCCCCATGTCAGAAACCGGTCCATACAAGCTAGCAAAGCCCCATCCTCAGGATGCAGGCAGCACACAAAACCACGCCCACCCCACGGAACGGGCCCTGGTGCCCAAGAGGTTGGAGGCCACTGGGTATGGGGCCTCCCACTTGAGTGAGGGGTTGGATTACTAGACCTCTAAAGTCCCTTCCTACCCTGTCATTCTGTGTTCTGTTAGGCACAGTGCCAGATGTTGCAAAAAGCAGAAGGGATAAACGAAGGAGCTGTTGTGGGGAAGCAGCAGCCACAAAGCTTGTCTGGTTGGTCTTCCAGAAAGAAGAGGCCAGACAGCTGGCTTTGGGTGTTCAAATTGGCTGCTGTCTGGCCTTGTGACGGTTTCACTTTGCGCTCAGCTTCCTGGGCCCTGCTGGTATTTTTAAACCGAACAGTACCTAGTTCCTCTCTTTAGTTTACTTAAGATGAGAGATGGAGTTGCTTCCTGAAATAAGACGTCAACCCTCATGCCTGTGTCTTCAACTTTGAGTGCACCCTTCCCATCTGCATCTCTTAGTTTGGGAGGCTGTTGCTTGATGGCCCGTTTTACTTGCTGTGTTTCTCCCCAGCCCTGAAAAAAGCTACTCTCAAGTGCCATCATGTTCTGTTCTTGCTCAATTTTATGACCTTTGAGTGACTTAATGTACAATTGGGGATTTTTCTCTTTAGCCCAATATACTTTTTTTAAAAAAATTATTTTACCTTTACCAAGATTTCAACAGGCTTTGTGAAATTATGCTTTCACATTTACTTTCTCTCAGGCATCTCCGCTGACTCAGGATTCTGTTTACAAAAGCATGCAGTGATTTTTTATTTGATTTCTGTTTTCTAGGTATCACTCAACCCACCAGTTTTACAGCATTAATAATCCAAATTCATAGACAACCCTGTACTTCAGTTTCATATACAATACAGAACTGATTGGGAAAATGACATTCACTTCCAAAAGTGAAGGCGTGGAAATGTCTCGATCCAGCTCCACTTATGGAGTTTCTTAGGGGGCTTCCATACCATGAAGTGCTTTTTAATAGTCTTGCTTGACCTTCCTCTTGGAAGAAGATAATGGGGAACAAAAAAGTTAGGGAAATTCTACTTCGTTACTGTAATAAAATGTATGCAGATTGCTCTTGAAAACAATTAAAATTCTTTATTGGCCAAGTATGATTGGACACACAAGGAATTTGTCTTGGTGCAAATGCTCTCAGTCTACATGAAAGAAAAGCTACTTCTGTCAACAGTCAAGGTACAACACTTAATGATAGTTATAGGGTACAATAGGGCCTTGGTGGCTCAGGCTGTTAAATGCCTAGCACTTAAGTTCCAGCTGCCTGTAATTATTGCAGGCTCGAATCCCACCAGGCTCAAGGTTGACTCAGCCTTCCATCCTCTCGGGGTAGGTAAATTGAGGACGCAAGATTGTTGGGGGCAATAAGGTGACTTTGTAAAAATGCCGCTTAGTAATAAGCAGGCATATACAATGGAATGAAGGCTATTGCTGAGCACACTGGGTTGTATCCCAAAAAAATTGTAAGCTGCCCTGAGTCTTCGGAGAAGGGCGGCATATAAATGTAATTAAAAAAAAACAATCAAATCTTACTAGAAAACAGTCAATATAAATCGTAAGGATATAAGCGACAAAGTTACAGTCATACAGTCACAAGTGGGATAAGGAGTGATGAGAAGATTAATAGTAACAGTGCAGACTTTGTAATAGTTGGACAGTGTTGAGGGAATTATTTGTTTAGCAGAGTGATGGCGTTCGGGAAAAACCTGTCCTTGTGTGTCTAGTTGTTCTGGTGTGCAGTGCTCTATAGTGTCATTTTGAGGGAAGGAGTTGAAACAGTTTATGTCCAGGATGTGAGGGCTCTGTAGATATTTTCACAGCCCTCTTTTTGACTTGTGCAGTATACAGGTCCTCCATGGAAGGCAGGTTGGTAGCCGTTGTTTTTTCTGCATTCCTAATTACTCTCTGGAGTCTGTGTCTGTCCTGTTGGGTTGCAGAGCCAAACCAGACAGTTATAGAGGTGCAGATGGCAGACTCAATCATTCCTCTGCAGATCTGGATCAGCAGCTCCTTGGGCAGTTTGAGCTTTCTGAGTTGGCGCAGAAAGAACATTCTTCGTTGTGCTTTGTTGATGACGTTTTCGATGTTAGGTGTCCATTTTAGGTCATGTGATATTCATAGACCACTGATCCTAAATACTACATCCAAAATCTTGTATTACATTTGGTTTGTGATACAAATCAAATTGCAGATACTTAAGAATCCTGAATGATCTTTGTTTTATTGTGGGTTTTTTCCCACTTGAGCCTTTTTATTGGTCTTTTTCAGTTTCTGCTATTTTGAGAATGATGGAAGCTGAACGTTGGCCACTGGATGGGCGAGTCCCAACTAGTGGCCTTCTCCATTGCAATATAGATTTGGAAGGTTCCTTTTGGAAGTTCTCTGAGTATATTTTGAAAGTCTGGGTCAGGCCAAAAATCCTCTTTTCCCACAATGTTGATCCTGTGACATTCCTATGCCCTGCTTAGCTGCTGTATTTCCTGCAGTTACTCAATGGATTCTATGAAGGGAAATGATTTTAAATCAAGGGAATCATATTGAATGCCCAATATTCAAGATGCTCTTAATTCTCAGTCCGACCTTTGGGTTATTCAGTGTGTAAAGAAAAGACTTACCAATTTGTTGTTCAGAAAATGCAGTGGGTGAAATTATAAGTGAGACTAAGAAGGGGCCATGTCTCTCACTGGAGGTGGCAAAATCCCCAAGTAGGTCTTCTGAAGCCCTGCAGGGAACATCTTGCTATTTAGATGAAGAGGCTCCCACACACCCCTTTTTCTTAGTCTGCCATTTGCGTAGTTTGTGGCCTGCGTTCAGTTGTGCCACTTTATCTTGGTTTCTGCACAAAGCTTCAGGTGTTTCCATCTCTTCCTGCATCTCCTCCCTGGCCTGGCAGCAAACCAAGTCATTGTACTGTGGAGAGGAGGGCACCTTCTCCTCTGAGGGCTGCCTCCCCTGGGCGAGAGGGCTTTCTGGGCTGAAATGCTCCCATCTAGTAGCTTCACACTCACAGAGAGAGAGAGAGAGAGAGAAATGGGGCTATGGCTGTGAATATGGCTTTATATTCACTGTTTTTGATCACAGGTCTTCTGTTTGGGATTTTGGTCAGTTATATGTTTTCAATTTGTAACCCCTCCATTAGATACAGTTTCATTCAAATCCTCTTCTAATGTGTGCTTCCAAGATACACACACACACACACACACACACACTAAGAATACACATTGTGATTAAAAGAGGGAGAGGAGGGAGTAGGATGCACAAGAAAGGAGGTGGGGTCTACTATTGGTCCATCAATCATCTCCAGCATAATACTTCCTACTAGGTCTGCAGGCCAATCAGCAGAAGGTCAGTGGGTTGGAGGCAGATCTCATCTGGGGGGGGGGCAGGATGTTCCAAAGGACCTCCATCATGGCAGAAAATGCTCTTGTCCTGGACTTTCATCACTGGAAGCTTTCAAGAAGAGACTGGACTGTACAGCCTCCTGCTTGGGCAGAGGGTTGGACTAGATGACCTACAAGGTCCTTTCCAACTTTGTCAATCTGTTATTGGCAGCCAGAATTCCTTGACTGATGGGATCCACAGCATGCTTAGTTTTCTAAGAGTGATTCTTGAGTTGCAATACCAACAGCATTATTGATTAGAAGATGTGAGAGAAATTGACCAGACATGATTTCCTACATTTGGATGAAGCCACGTCTGATGTAAAAGCCTAACTAGACTTAGGTTAATTCTGTAAACTCTTCAGTTAAGAATCTATGGTTCCAAGACTGAATTCTGGAATGACTCTGGGTGAGATGGATTGATATTTTCACTCTTAGCATTGGATCCATTTTGGTACATGTATCTGGCAGCTTGGTTGCTTTCTCCTTTTCCCAGATGCTTGCTGACATTCTGGAGTTCGACCAGTCTAGCAGCTGGGTGGTTTCTTAACCATGTCAGCAGCTGATCAGTTGGCTTTTCTGTATTTGCTGGGGAAAGCCTTTTCGTATTTACAGAAGAGGTTTCTGCGTGCTGATACTCTTTCTCTTTTGATCTGGCAATAGGCACACCTTATTTGTACTCTTAGTGATTACAAAAGTATGCAGGGAACTTCCTTGGTGTTTTAACAATTTGACTGTTTCCAAAACAGCATATTATGGATGCTTGTGCAAGTCAACCACTTGTATGATTTTGAGACTGAAAGTTACATGCTTTTCTGATTAGACATTCTTAGAGGGAAGAATACTCTGTCTTACCATTGCAATGTAGCCTGTGGTCTTCTTCTTCCCAACATGTTTCTTCAGATACGTTCTTCTAGGTTTCAGTGGGTTGCTTTCAGGACTCTCTGCTTGTGATTGTACCCTTGGATAACACTTCAAAGTATGCTTCCTACACATAAAATTAGATCTGTTGGCTTCCTAACTAAACATACATCATGCAAAATGTTTTTTGAAAGAATGGCGGTGCTTCCAGGATCATGACAGAACTCTGCATTGCCTTGTGAGGTTAATCTAAACAGCTTGGCCACCAGAAAAACTTGTTTTTAATGAACTGCCAGTGAGATTATTGAGATGTTCTCTTGCTCTCATACAGATGGAAGCAATTTGACGTCTGTATGTCAGTTCTTACAAACATTTTCATTCCAAAACAGGTTTTACATATTTTTGAAAGAGGTTAGAGTTTGAGAGAGATTATTTATGAGAAATTTAACTTTGGGTTAATCCTTCTGGGGAAGAGCAGGACAGTGGATGTCCTCAAAGCCAAACCAAGGGCTACCTTGTTGTATTGAGCTCTGAAGAGAGACCTAACTTACTTTCCAGAAAAGTTATAATGGCTGTATTTCGTTCTATCACAGTCCAGCCAGGGTTGTAATTCAATGGCAGCATTGTATTATTTGATAAGAATCTTTTGCGAGGCTTGCTTCCCTTTTGAGAATTACACTTTCTATAGTCTAATTTTGCATTGCAGGATATTTGCTAACCAATACTCTTGGGTGGGGGGGAAGTAGTGGGAGGCCATAAAATCCAGTGCATGTGGTGATGACTGATAGCAGCCCCTCGGCTTCCTCCGGGATCAGATGCAGCCGTGAGTTGGAGTTAGATCAGATGCACTGATGGATTTAGTGAAGGAATCGGGTGGGAAGCTTCCCACTTCCCAGGCTGTACCCTCCCTCAAAAAAGTGTTAACCGTCTGCCACATTCAGTTACTTAAACTGAATATGGGAGACTGTTGTGCTTCGCCGGCAGCAGGTGCGGACAGCCGAGGTCTCTGAGAGCGAGGACTCGGATGAGGGGCCTGCGTGGGATGCAGGGATGGGGCCAGGACTATCGGTGGTGCCTTCGGAGCTCATGGAGTTTGGCAGCAGTGATGCAGAGGACCCTGAGGAGCCTGTGCCCAGTGTGTGTGTGTGCAGGGCTGCTCAAAGGAAAGAGCAGCTGCAGCAGCACGGGCGACTCGGGAGTAAGGCTGCAAGGTGATGGCCCCTCCCATAAGGGATAAAAGCCAGCCCTCAGGGGTTGGGTTCTTTGCAGGAAGCAAAAAAGTTCTTTCAACTCCAAGTTCTTGTGGAAGTCCTGTCTATTCTGGTTTGGTTTTGGAGATTTTTGGTTTTGGGTATTTCCCTGCAATTAATCTTGTGTTCTTGGCAGCCTTTCACAACCTTGAAAGGGCTTGCTCTTATCTGACTCTTTGCTGTGAATGAACAGAATTCACTGAGAGTCATTAAAAAGGTTTGCTTTTATATATATATATATATTGTGATTATTTTATTTGAATGAGGCTTGGGTCAGAACATAGGCAGTTAACACTTTTTTGAGGGAGGGTATCCTGTTGCCTTCCTTAAGGGAGGTCTGTTGGGCCCTGTCATGAAGAAACCCACCCCATGATCTGGCCACTTTCTCCCAGTCTTCAATCTTCCCTTTTTATGGGTGGTTGTCAAGAAGGTAGCAGGGCATTGGCCACATAGGATGCTAGAACAGGTGTATTGTGTAGATTCCTATCAGTCCAGATCCAGCCATGGTCAGGGCATTAAAAAGACAGGGTTGCTCTAAGCAATTTTTGTTGGAACCTCAATTTTGAGTTGTGTGCAACACCTGGTCCTATTAAGCTTCTGAGCAGTATTCACAGCTGTCAATTGTAGTAGCCTTCTGGGTCACTTGCAACAGCTGGAGGCTAGAAGCACTGAGTTATGATGGTTCCATGCCTACCTGAGCAGGCAGTTTCAGCCAGTAGTTACAGGAAGGATATGCTATAATCTTTGATTTCTCAGGGGGGTATGGGAGGGGTTCCATAAGACTCATTACTTCCTCATGTAATTGAACATTGCATGAAACCTTTTGGGAGGGGTCACGTTGTGGCACAGCATTTAGAAGGCAGTATTGCAGACAAACTCTGCCCACAGCCCAGGGTTCAATCCTGACGGCTCAAGGTTGACTCAGCAGCCTTCCATCTTTCTGAGATCAGTAAAATGGGGACCCAGATTGTTGAGGGCAATATGCAAATAATGCCAAGACTGTAAACCACCCAGAGAATGCTGTGAAGCACTAGGGGTCAGTATATAAGTCTAACAGCTGTTGCTATTGCTGTTTATATGGGATAACATTAGTATGCTGATGCTGTCCAGCTATACATTGCCAGTCCAGGTCAAACTGGATCTGCTGTAGAAATCCCCAACTGGAGATTGTCAGGGTCTGAATGGAATTGCTGTGTATCATCAAACATCTCAGCAAACAGTTAACATCATTCCCTGCAGTTACTCTAGATAGGGGAGGAAAAAATGGTTCATGACTTGGGGTACCTCTGGATTTGTGGCTCCCTTTCAAGCAACAAGTGGGAGCTGTAGACTAGCTGAATGAAACTCTCTTCCATAAGAGTTTTTTCACAAGTGTTCTGCCACCATCACCCTGTTACTACCATGTGCAAGAATTTAGGAATACAATGCCTTTGAACACAAACCTAGGAACCTCTGCCAGGAATATCCACCTTTGGTTCTTCTCCAAGCAGTTATGGTTCAGCAGTGAATTGTAGTTATGGTTCAGCAGTGAATTGTAGTGAAGGAGTTGTCATTAAACAATTGGAAACCTGAAACCCATAACTCTTGGAAACTCTGAAACCTGAAACCCATAACTCTTGGAAACTCTTGGAAACCTGAAACCCATAACTCTTTTTTGGGTACCATACATATATTGATTTGATTTGTTATAATATAAACTTGAAAATGAAATAAAAGCTTCTGCTGTGCTTGATATATATCATTTAAGGACAGGGTGCTGACATTTTAAAACACTCCACTGAACCAGAAATACTTCGCTGGGAAGCACCATGTTCCCAATTTTAAAATGCAGACAGATGGAAATACTGAAAAAACTCCAAAGTGCTAATATGATTGAATTTTTAAATTTAAGTTTCTGTAATGAGCAGTGGGGGAGAGAGAGAGAAACACTCGGGCTGGAAACAAGGAGCACAAGAGGAGTTCAGAGGCTTCTGTGAAAATCTGCTGGTTCCCAGGGAAATTGCAAAGTCTGTACATAAACAACTTTAGTTGGAGCCATCTGGAAAGTTAATAAAAGAAAAATATTGCCCTCATTCTCTTGATTAAGTGACACAAGATAAAGACTTTGCAGAATCTGTTGCTTATGTATCACCTGTGATACAAGCACCCTGCTTTTGTAATCAACAGGATTACCATTTCTAGATAAAATACATCTTTGGTCTATCCTGCTTACATTATCCTTAATATGTGTACAAAAACGCTCAATGACTTTTTTTTCTTCTTTTACAGAGCTGAGAAAACGGAAGTCCTCAGTGATGACCTGCTACAGGTAATTGATTAATGGTTATGTTTAAATTCTTGTAATAAGGCTGCCTTTGGGGATTTTGATTGCTGCTTTTCGAAATGTTGAGTGGGAAAAGCAAGTATGTCATTTCAAGACCGAAGAGGCTTTTTTCAAATTACCCACCAGGGGAAACAGGGTTCAAAAAAGTTAGCTCGGTCTAAAGCTGGCGAGAAAGTGAGAAATAACTTTTTTGAATCTCATCAGCTTATTGTAGAGTGAAATACTTTGGTGTTATTGGAGCATGAAGGTGTGTCTCTACCCATTTGGAAAAAATGCATTTGCAGATGTATGTTGCAGTGAGCAACTTGAAATTTTGTTCTTCAGTGTGTGTTTTCTTCCTTTCAAAAATGTACTTGTGTGTCCCCAGAGGAAGGTTGTATCATAAATATTGTTCTTCCTTTCTTTTTATCCTCTCATTTACCACTTCTCATTTTCCACTTAACCTGGACCAGGATAGTAAACTGGCATTTAAGATGTACACATCTGTAGACTCATTACAATGCCAATACAATACAATTCTAAGTAATGCACCCATAGGATGCAGAACTCTGAGGCAGGTGGATTCCTTCAAAGAACAATTTATTAGATACATCATATTGGCACAACTGGTGAAAACCGACCCTGAAAGTTCCCGCGGTTTTCACCAGATTAAAAAGCAAAAGTTTTCCCTT
The DNA here is from genome assembly GCA_009733165.1 of Naja naja. Taxonomy (NCBI): domain Eukaryota; kingdom Metazoa; phylum Chordata; class Lepidosauria; order Squamata; family Elapidae; genus Naja; species Naja naja. The sequence continues at coordinate 1,596,974 of CM019164.1, read as the reverse complement.
CCCCAAAGTCATCACTCACATTGTCCAAACAGAGGTGCTGGCCGGTTGCTTGGTTACTCCACTCCTTCTCCCCAGCCACTTGTTGGAATGTCCTTGGTTCCCACAGGAAAAGCTTTTGTTTTGACTACAAACCCCCAGCTATCTCTCCCCCCCCACTTGTCCTTTCCTTCTTCCTTGTGGCAACCCTGAAACCTCAAAGATAGCCTCAGCCAGGTTCGCTTCAGGATTGACTATAAAAAAAATGAACAAGTAAGTAACAGTGAACCAAAGAAATTACAAGTGGACCTTGTTTACCAATTACTTGCTCAAACAGCATTGAATGAGTGGTAGTTATGACTTGTCCTTATTTACAGCTATCGCAACTTCTTTGTAGTCATAACATCCTGCAACCTTTTTTGCTTGCTTCCAACAAAAGGAAAGGGGAAAGTCAACAGGAAGTCGCAAATAGTTCTTTCTTCTACTTTCGTTTTCAGCCCACACTCCTCTGGCACTCATTTATTCTTTATCTCTTCATTGGTTTTTCTTGACATGCCCAACTCTGACTTTCATATCATAACTGGTTAGAAGCACATCTTTATAGGCAGCTATTTTTGTTTATTTTAACAAGACTTATTTCACAGAAAAACCTGTGATGACCCGGGACGTGGCACAAAAATAACGAAGTCACCAAAGTAGAATAAATTCCCTTTAATGCCTCCAACTTGGCCCTAATTTCCAATTATCCTCGGCTGGATAACAAACTCTTCAAAAAACAGTCTACAAAGGGCAGAAATGCAGTCCGAACCCAAAGTAAAGATAATTAGAAATTTAAAAACAACACAAACCACACTGAAGTAATTAACATGGCAGGCCAGGATGATAAATTGCAGACTTTCAAAGGATAACGCAGCACCCACAGTTGGGAGGATGCCAAAACCCAGATAAGGCTCCCAGCAAGGAGCCGTGTGCAAACGCCCCACTTATATCCTGTTCTTCCAGCTGCAACTAATGAAAGGGATCAGGGCCCTTTTCTCTCCCTTTTTCTCTCCTTTGCTTCCTTCTCCATTCCTCCCTGCGTGCCCTAGGCTGAAGAGGGGATGGCCCTGGGTCTTCCTCTGAATGCCCAGCCAGACTGTGCCTTTCCCCCATTTCCTCCATAGCCACCGGAGCTCCACTCCTACTCCCTGTCAGCTGCTCAATCTCCCCTTCAGAATCAGACCCCAACAACAGCATGACACTACCATTTTGCCAGCACCTCCACATCTTCAGAATTCTTCGTTTATTTTCTCACCATAATAAACCTTCTGCCAACATATAGAACAATTGCCTGATTAACAACCTGCACACACTGAAAATCCATGCAGGCAGACCAGATCCTAAATTTCACAAGCAACCACCCAATTGCACACAAAGACGAGCTGCATCCAGACCCTTTTCAAAAGGGCCAGGACACAGTGCAGGACCGAGTCATTAAGAAAAGCAGAAGAGAAACACCTTTTGATGTTTTCCTCTGCAACGGCTATCCCAAAACATTGCATAATCCAATCCTTGTCATCCAAACCCCAACAAAATACACAAAAACAAGTCCTGCCGTACATCAAAGGAACATCCAAAATGGCCGCCAGAATATTGCAGCTCGCAAACCCACATTTACACTCAGAAAAGAGCTATCTCAAGTCAAAGACAAAACAGTACAGGAGGAAGACAACAGCAACATAGTATACAAAATCGATTGCAATAATTGTAACACGTTCTATGTGGGACAAACAGGAAGGCAATTGAAAACAAGGGTGCATGAACATCAACTCACAGTTAAAGGCCACAACCAAAAAGGGCCTTGGTGGTGCAGGCTGCTAAATGCCTAGCTCTTAAGTTCCAGCTGCCTGCAATTATTGCAGGCTCGAATCCCACCAGGCTCAAGGTTGACTCAGCCTTCCATCCTCTCGGGGTAGGTAAACTGAGGACCCAAGATTGTTGGGGGCAATAAGCTGACTTTGTAAAAAATGCCGCTTAGTAATAAGCAGGCATATACAATGGAATGAAGGCTATTGCTGAGCACACTGGGTTGTATCCCAAAAATTGTAAGCCACCCTGAGTCTTCGGAGAAGGGCGGCATATAAATGTAATTTTAAAAAAAAATCCCTGATCTCAAAACACACTGATAATAAACACTACCAGTTCGATTCGGAAGGAACAACAATCATCGGCCATGCCGACACCTGCCGCACACGTGAATTTATGGAAGTCGGGGATTCTACCAAAGTCGAATACTACCAAAGTATATTTATCCAGTATATATGTATGTATTCATACGCTGGATCTAGATGAAGACCATTCAAACCATTCAAACCATTCAAACAGTCAGCAAGAGAACCAATCAGTTGTTCAGAATTTAAATATAGCTCCAAACGAACAACCCATCACACGACCAACTGGCCACACTGGCACACAAGTCATTTATTTATAAGCTAAGGAGAATAGGACAAGAAAATCTTGCTGATGCTGTTACCTAGTCTGGTAATGAAATGTTTGGAAGCTAAACTGAAACAAGCTTGGAGAGAAAACCACAGCCAAAATCTAAAACCTGAGCTTACAAGTGTTTTCTATTATTTCAAAATCACCTAATCGCTCTAGTTTATCACAATTATTTGTTTGAGTTGCCATTGTTCATTTTTCCTGTCGAACTCAACTGTATTGGTTTTGCATACATTAATGCTCAGATCCATACTCCTTATTCTACGTAATATTCCCTGCAAATCATTTAGATCCTCAACCTATAGCATGGAATCAGCTGCATACAAGTGTACACACCTATTTGCATCCCCAACCAGTCTGTTTCTAGTGTCATCATAAGCATGTATTAAACAAGTATTTATGTAGAATTTATTATAAATCTGAAAATAAACAACCAAGAGAACATCAGAGATCCTTGCCTTATTCCTTACTCAGTGCTGAACTATTTTTGAAACATTCCGCTGATTCCCATACAAATTTTCTTTCCATCACATTCCATTCTTGCTCCATTCAGCAAAGAACTTTCAACTGTATATTTGTTTGAAAAATTACATAATTCAAACACATTCACTTTATTATATGCTGTCTCTAAGTCAGCAAAGGTCCAGTAAACTTTCTTTCACATACTAGCACTTTCCTCAGCAATTCACTGAAGAGCAAAAATCCACAATATTCTTTCCAAATGTTGCTCATTGCATAAGAGCACAACATTTTTACACCTTTCCTGTTTCAATCACCTCTCATAACCTTATGATTAGATATATCAGTCTGAGATATTATTCCATATCTATAACTTTGCAGCCATGCAGATTTGAATAGAATATGAATGTGAGCTGAGATTCAGGAAATGCAGAAACCTTTATCAAGTCCAAACTTCCATGTGTTCCCTTTCATGCATGCCAAAATCTCCAAGGTGCATCTAAGGCTCTGCTGAGAACCTTCAGCTAAATCTAGTTGAACTTGGAAAGGAAGAGTTGATGGGCAGAGCTTCCTTTACAGTCCTGCCGGTTGTGGTGGCACATAGAGGGTGACTTTCTCCCATCCCCCAGATATTGCTGCAGATTTTAGATATTGTCTTTGCTGGCACTCAGGTTTTTCACTCTTTCTTCTAAAAGACAATCGAGGTAGCAACTCCTTTTGGAAAACCTGTCATGTACTTGTCTGCCTATAACCAGAAATGTGAATAAGCATGCATTTATATTTTTCACATTGTCCGAATGAAATCAGCACTGGAAGCTGTTCCAGCAGCAGTGCCAAATATATGTCTCAGCTTCTGAGAGGCTGAGACCTGCATTTGGTAGGATTTTAATTGAGGATTAAAGCGTTAATCACTTCTTTATATTTCTTAAGTATTTCCATGCAGTAGAAAGAGAACGTAAGCTTCTTTTAAGACTCTCCAGGATCATCAAGTTCCACACTGACAATTCTCTCCTATTTATTCATTGCATTTATTTACTTACTAGATTCCACATTACAAATTTGGGGATGTTCACTTTATAAGCATGAAGTGAAAGCGTTAAGCTCTTTTCTTTGAATAATGTTACATTTCAGCTTTCCTTCATGTATTTAAGTTAGGTTACGGTCTACCCAAATCAGAGGAGCAGGGGAAAGGTAACATTTTTGTCAAAAATGTCCCTGTTGAAATATCTGCATTTTTTCTCAAGTCTTCCCTGCGTTCTCCTATTTTGTTGCCTTGGTAATCCTAAGAAATATTTGGAGGCGTGGAGATGGAGAGAAGCCAGGAATTCTTCTCTCCAACTATTGGCAAACGTGTTTTGCAGGCATGGCTTTGTTGGTTCTGTGACGCCCAGGCGGAATTGCTTATTCATCCACTTGCTGGGCAGAAACTTCCAAGTTTTGTCTTAGGCCCAACTTCACGCGCTGTGCTTTTTGCCAAATGTTTCTATTCTTTGGCATATTCTCCCAAGTGTGTTCATCGTTTCCAAAGTCCTTTCCAACAGAAGGAAGTATGTCATATGTTTCCGTAAATACAGTTAAATGGCTTATTGCTCTCAAACATAATCTCTGCAAACAACTCTGACTAAGAGGCCTTGGGAGCTGCAAGGGACCCCTTCCCCCAGTCCGGTTGGTCTCCCCTTCTTGTTCTTTGACAGTTCCTGACTGCACCTACTGCTTGTGTATGGAATTGTGCCTCTTTCGGTGACCAGTTCATAATATGGAAGGAATTATCATTTTCCTAGCGTTATATGCTGACTCTGTAAACCACTTAGAGAGGGCTGTAAAGCACTATAAAGCGGTATATTTTATTTTATTTATTTATTTATTCGATTTATATGCCACCCTATCTCCCGAGGGACTCAGGGCGGCTTACAATTAAGTAGGGTTTAATATATATATATATTAAATGTCTAAGTGTATATGTCTTAAGTGCTATTGTGTTTGTGACCGCAATAAGAATTTATTGACTTGGACTGACATGTTTGACATCTTGCATGATCAAACAAGCACCTGGATCCAATAAAATAAAAGCATTTGTTCAGTAATAATTTTAAATTTTAATTGGAAGCCAAAGTATCAGAATTAAGTGGTTCGGTAGAGTTTTTTTTTTAAACGTGGAGTTCCTGGTGTTCTCTGAGCTGGGTCGCTTGCTTGCAGACATTTTATTACCCAACTTGATATCATCCGTGCTAATCAGCGTGAAGAACATTGTTGTGCCCTGTGAAGAGGGACAGTTGTGCCGAAGAATGAGGGGTGTTCTCTTTAAGCTTCTTCTCCAGTGGTGTCCCCTGGTGTTCAACTGAGAGCTGTGGAAGAAGCTGGACAGGAGGCTTCGGATCTCGCTCCACCTTTCTTGGGGGGGAGAAAAATGACTGTGACCTATTTGCTCCCCTGTTGCAGCATCTGGCTCTGCTAGTGGGGGGGGGACCCAAAGCTCCAGTTTGAGAGGAGTCTTGCAACACAGGGCCCAGCCCCACCTCACGACCCACAGCAGGTTTCCTCTTCTGCCTAAGCTGCTTCGCTTCACTGGGCTGTAGCTGCATTACCCAAAACAGCGATTTCCCTGGGGGTGCAGATGCTCTGAAAGTCTCCTCCCTCTGCTTCTCAGAAAGGACCTACTGGCGGATGGCAGGGCCAAGTCTCCCCATCTCAGCATCATCAAGCAAGGGCATCGTTTAGCTCAGGCAACTTGTAGCACTGGCCGGAATTCCTGAGAAGTTGCCAGGTTTAGAGAGCCCTGTTCTAAGGCAATTTTTTTTTAAAAAGGCATCACTTTAAAGTCTTAAGGGGATTCCTATATTTGCAGCTGAACCATAGTTTTTCAGGTTTGTTCAAATGAAAATGTTCCGAAAGGCTTCCATTTCACCTTCCTCACTCGTAAAAATGTAGCAGGAAAATAAAATGCAATTTATATGTAGAGATTCCCAGCCGAACTTGGTGAAGGTGCTTAACTTCTCAGACTTTTGGACAAAAGTTCTTTTAAGAGAATGTGTGTTGCTTATCAGTTGTGTCTTGCCAACAACCTCTCTTTTACAGCACAGGTTCTTCTACACAAAGATTTTATTCTGCGATTCCTCATTCATGTGGTTTTTGGTAGACTCCCATGATAAAGGCCAGATTCATGCATCATGGGAAGCCATAATAATATCATTGGCTGGCATAGATTTTAAAGTAACATGCTGCAGGAATCCTGCTGTGTCTAACTGTGAAGTGTGAAAACAGTTCAGTAAGTCACTAAATTAATACAACATGTGAAGCCAGCCCCTCTTTTACTTAGAATCCTTTCCTCTATTACAGCTTCTATTCCCACCCCACCCTCTCAAGGAAAACTAGGCTGCCAGGAGCCATCCATCTGGAAGCGATCAGTTTCTTAAGAGTTGTATACAGTTTCACCCCTCACCTGGTAGTTCTCAAAGTCAGGTTCCCATGTATATTTCTGTTATTTTCCTTTTTTATCTGTGACTTTACGATATTGATACTGTTCTCAGCAGTATCACAGCTGCCAGTTCTTTAGCTGTTGTTGGCCTTCAAATCCATCAAATTCTTCCCAAGAAACTAGGTGTCTGTCGGGTATCAACGTGCTATATATGTGGATCCAAGCAGTATGACATTTTGTAATTGAGATTTTGTGATTTTGTCAATGCACAGATGTTCTAAATGCTGTCTAAGATATGGCAGCCAGCATGCTGATAACCACCAGGACCATCATGGTTGATTATGCCATAATTTTTCAGTTTTGAATAGTTTGTGATCTTCAGTTCTTGTATTCTGCTATCCTCTTGTATTGCCACATCAATTATCCACACTTCCTTCTTTTCAATCACACTTAAATCTGGGTGCCTTGGTGATGCAGGCTGTTAAACACCTAGGACTTAGCTCCAGCTGCCTGCAATTAGTGCAGGCTTGAATCCCACCAGGCTCAAGGTTGACTCAGCCTTCCATCCTCCCGGGGTAGGTAAATTGAGGACCCAAGATTGTTGGGGGCAATAAGCTGACTTTGTAAAAATGCCGCTTAGTAATAAGCAGGCATATACAATGGAATGAAGGCTTTTGCTGAGTGCATTGGGTTGTGCTCCAAAAAAATTGTAAGCTGCCCTGAGTCTCCAGAGAAGGGCGGCATATAAATGCGAATTAAAAAAAAAATCTAGTTGTGTTATGTAAGTCATTCACAGGTTTTATTGCTATTCACCTTCCGCTCTAACTTTGGTAAAAATTGACCTTGTAATGTTTTTTGTCCAGATGTTTTGAGATTGCACCCAAGAGCCAGAGCACTTTTGCTTCTCCATTTTCCAGCCATGTTTTTATTATGTCAATAGTCATGTTTTGTTTCTGGTACATTCAGTAAGTTCCAATATTTAACATGCATCATCAGTGTTTGTTCTTGGCTATTTTACATAAACAGGCAATGCATGCATTTCATTCTTTGACTGTTTGACATGAAGTAAACCTCTGCCTCAATTCTGCAGGGCAGGTTTTTTATTTATTTATTCATATTTATATCCCGCCCTTCTCCGGAGACTCAGGGCGGCTTACAATTTTTTGGGATACAACCCAATGTGCTCAGCAATAGCCTTCATTCCATTGTATTTGCCTGCTTATTACTAAGTGGCATTTTTACAAAGTCAGCTTATTTTATTGCCCCCAACAATCTTGGGTCCTCAATTTACCTACCGAGAGGATGGAAGGCTGAGTCAACCTTGAGCCTGGTGGGATTCGAGCCTGCAGTAATTACAGGCAGCTGGAACTTAAGTGCTAGGCTATTAACAGCCTGCACCACCAAGGCTACTTCTATCAAGGCTAATCTATCAATATCACTACAGGGACATAATGCGTCGTGAATAGTCTTTAGCTTTCTGGTTTTTTAGCCCAAACTGTCCAGTTCAGCTTGTGCCCAGTTAATAATTCCAGCATTGTATTTTATTACAGGTATGGCTCAGGTATTATTAACTTTAATGGTGCTTCCACCATTCAGTTTTATCTTTAGCACTTTCCCCACTCTTTGGATGTGATTAAATTATTTACCAATCACATTTTTAACTTGTCCATACTTGATGTTATCCAGCTGTAAAATGCCCAGATACTTGTAGGCTTCATTCTGATGGATTGGATATTCAGCATTTCAATTCATTAATATTTGTGACTTTACTCCAAATTATTGCTATTGTAGCACATTTCTTAGACCAAATTCCATTCCTACACTTGTGCTAAAAATTATTGTAGTATTATAATATGTATTATTATATTATTATAGTTTGGCACACAGTCAGTCAATGTTTAGACTGGATTCGGGATTTTTATCTACCTATCAAATCCTTTCCAAGGCCCTGGAATAGGCAGATGTTGTCTGATGATGTATTGTCACAGGATATAAGCTGTTCCTCGTGAAGTTATAAGCTGCCTTTTGCAATTGACTGATGGTTTCTTTTGTCAGTGCCGATCATATTCAAGTGGTGCTCCAAATGTTTTGGCATTGCACCCAAGACCAAAACACTCTAGCTTCTCCATTTTCTATTACTTTGTCTGTTTGTTGGTTCTGGTAGTTCTTGCTGGCAAGCAAATGGTACTTCTTTCAGATCTCCTGATGCCCCACTGTTGTCATGCTCTGGTTTGTAGTTAGTCTGTGCGAACTTCGGGCAGCTAACTAAGTAGACCGCTGATTCTTCCGATTCTTTGTAGAAGCAGCATTTGCTGTCTATTGCTGTCTTCTCAGTTCTGGTTTTGTATATATTTGTTGATAAGGTTTGGTCTTGGGCAGCTGGAATTAGTCCCTCTGTCTCTTTCTTCAACTTTCCTGCTCTTTCTTGCTCATTGCCAATTCTTGCCTTTGGCTACTTTTTTAATGCCCTGGCCATGTAATACTTTGCCTTGCATTGTCTCTTTCCTTCTGTTCTTCATTTGCTTTTTCTTCTGGGCCACTTTGGTCTCTCTAGTATTCAGTAAGCCTTTGTGGCATAGTAGCTTCACTGCATTTTCTTCATTGTCCTTCAGAGACTCCTCCTCTTTCATCATCATCGTTGTCGTCATTGTCATCATCATCATCATTATTATACTTTTATTCATTAAACATTAAACTCAGTCAACTGAATATTTAAAAATGTACCACAAATATTATTGACTGGCACTGATGGTTGATACGGGTTGCTGCCAGCATCCTAGGGATCAACCAAGTATCTTCTTAAAATATACGATGCTCCGAGTAGCACAGTTTTTTGCAGTTCCGCTGGTGTTATTGCAGGAAGCTGCAATTTCTTGATGTGTTTTGTAAAATTCTTGGACATGGTACCTAGTGCCCCAATGACTGTGGGTATCACTGTTACATGTTTCATCCATAACCGTGTAGTTTCGATGGCCAGGTCGCGATATTTTGTTATTTTTTTCCAGTTCTTTTTTCTTGAACTCCGATGTCTCCTGGTACAGCAATATCAATAAATTGTATGCTTCATCCCTTGGCAACCATAATATCTGGCATGTTGTGTTCCAATGGTCTGTATTCGAAAGTCCCACAAGAACTTCACCGTCCCATTTTCGACAACTTTTTCCACTTTATGTTCTCATGACTTTTTGGATACAGGTAGGGTGTATTTTTTACGTAATGACCAGTGGATTAATTTAGCAACTCGGTCGTGTCTAGCTTTATTGTCAGTTTGCGCGATTTTGCTGCACTCGCATATTAAGTGTGAAACAGTTTCAACTTTGTCGTTGCAAAGTTGGCAGTTTGGATTGTCAGTGGATTTTTCTATCTTCGCTTTCATGGCATTATTATTACTATCATCATCATCATCATCATCATCATCATCATCATCACACAACAGTATGAAATCAAAGCTGCCAGTTCTCCAGCTGCTCTTGGTCTTCATATGCATCAAGCTCCCTCCAATAACCTAGGATGTTGCAACAAGTCAATATAGAATATTATTATTATTATTATAGTGTACAGATAGACCCCGACACTTCATTTAGTGACCATTCAAAGTTACAACAGCACTGAAAAAAATGAGTTATGGCTGTTGCAGCATCCCCATGGTCACGTGATTGAAATTCAGCCACTTGATAATTGTCTCATATTTATGATGGTTGCAGTGTCCCCAGGGGGGCGGGGGGTCGCGCGACCGTCTGACAAGCAGAGTCAATGGGCAACCCAGATTCACTTGACAGTTGTGTTACTGACTTAACAACCACAGTGATTCACTGAGCAACTCTGGCAAGAAAGGTCATAAAATGGGGCGAAATTCATTTAACAACTGTCTTGTTTAGCAATAGAAATTTGGGCTCAATTGTGATCGTAAGTCAACAACTACTGGTATTGGCTTAGTATATTGTTATAGACTGCCCTTTCAATATACTGTATTCAACACATGGTGGAGAACCTACTTAATATTCCTGCTCCTATTTTTCTTCCAACAACAACTCTTGAGACAGTGAGTGACCCAAAGCCACCCAGCCAGCTTTCATGCCTAAGGAAGGCCTGGAACTCACTTCCTCCTGGCTTCCAGGCCAGCACCTTCATCACTGCACCAAAGTGGCTCTTTAAAGTTCTAAATAAAATGCAAATGCTTTAAAGTTCTAAATAAAAATGTGAGCATGTGATCAGATATGGGACACAACTCACTCTGCACGCATGGTAGGTAAAACTGAGGAAGGGGTATTTTGTAGCTTCATAGCTTGGGGATGAAAGGGAGCAGACTGAGAGGACGAGTAAAAGAACATTTAAATTCGGGTGTACAGATAGTCCTCGACTTAAAATAGTTCGTTGAACGACATGCCTTGCTTTATCCTGTCCTGTTTGCTCTCTGGCTAGATCGAGCGGCGCCTTGACAACGTGAGGTCCGTTTGCCACAATTCCTATAAGCGGCTCGTGTTGTGCTTACAAGGACAGTATGGAACCGAGGCTGAAAAGAGACACGTGAGTAGCACCTGCCTGTAGTTTCCCCTTCTCCAGCCCCTCCCTGTTTCCTCTCTTCCCCCTGGATGGTGGAATCGTCCTTGGTGTTCTTTTTTTAATTTACTTCTAACATGCAAGAAAGAAGAAGAAGCCATCACAAAATACAAAGCCAAAAATAATGAATAGAGAAAGAAACCCCTGAGAAGAGACCCTCCGCCATTTCCCAGTTGCTTTGCTTGGGCTCCCAGCTTCCTGCAGGATGAGCCCTACAGGCCCTCACCCAGCACAAACCTCTCCTCCGCAGAGCGGCTCCCTTCTCACCAGATGGCGGTTCTGGCACCCCGTTTCCGATTCACACAGCAACTTGGAGGGCCCAGCAGAAAGGCCTGCCTTCCTTTGCAGGGCAACCCACGGCTTCCCCAGGAGAGACTGTCAGAGCCTTTGGCAGCGTAACTACCTTTATGAGATAACCCAGGAGCAACACACAGCATACAGAGACTTAGACATTAACAGTGGTTTAATATACAACAGGTATATGCAGATAATATACACGTGGTAGGCAAAATACCTTTACAAGCAAGCTTTCTTCTTCCTAACACAATGAGAACTTCTGCACTGAATACTGGCCACAAGGAAAGAGAATCACACCCTCTAATGGCTGCCTTTTATATGCACACCTCTTAAGGGGAACTTTATTCTCCAGCCTTAAAGGGAAATACCCATACTCTGCTGAATCACTCTTGTTACATCAGCCAGACTTACATCAGCTTCACAGCACTGTGCAGCTACTCACTGCTGGTCAGTTCTTAAATCCTAATACCTTAACAGAGACTGCAGAGTGTGTACTTTTCACACCCCACGTTGACTGACCTACCTGCCTTTCTCAGGCGGACGTTTCTCAAAGTCTCTGTCCAACCATCAGACCTGAGCTTTCCTTCCTCCTTCCTGCGTTTGTCCCCTGATTTCTTCCTCAGGTGGTGCACGTGAGCCGGCAAGTGCCACGTTTCATCCCGACTGTTAGGAGGTTTGGAAGAGTTAACCTTGCTAGGCGCTGCCTTTCTTTTCCTTTGCAGAAGAAGCTTCCCCTCACGACTTTCGCTCAGAACATGCAGGAAGGCGCCCAGCAGCTCAGCGAGGAAACACTACTGGGGTAAGAGCTGAACCCCCTTCCTGGATCTGCCCGTCCTCCTCAGCCTCTTCGCAAATTGCGACAGTGCCGCCTCTGAGGGCCAGGCTCGCTTTCCCCCTTTCTGCCATGTAAGCTGTCCGTTTCTTAAAACATTACGAATTGCTGAAGAATCCATCTTATCGTCATGGGTTCTTCCACGTGGGGTTTAGCAAAACGGCAAGTGACTCTAAGCATTGCGTGTCCCAAGGACAAGAAGGTGCCTCTCCTTTTAAATAAATAAATAAAAACCTGAAATGCCACCAGGTCATCTTTCATATGGTCACCCCTTTACTTTAGAACAGGGGTCTTCAAACTTGGACAGCTTTAAGACTTGTGGATTTCAACTCCCAGAATTCCTTCTCCAGTCATGTTAGCTCAGGAATTCTGGGAGTTGAAGTCCACAAGTCTTAAACTTGCCAAGTTTGAAGACCCTTGCTTTAGAATATCCTCTGAGGCCCTCCAGGTGCCCCACCAGCAAAGACTGTGGATGAAAAAGAGGGCTGGGGCTGGCTTATGGGTGGACCTTTCCTCAAGAAATTGGACTAGCAGTCATTGACTCCCATTGTGGGCCCACTGTTAATAAAACCCTTTTGAGTGGGATTGAAGTTATTGTAAAGTTTCTGGTTATTTACACAGTTTTTGTCCTTCTCTTATTGGTGGTTGCTTTTATATTTATTGTTTTAATGTTTTCCATTGTAATTCGTGTCATGGAGGTTCAGCCCAGCCGGAAAAGCAGCTCAGCAGTCATTAGTGCATGACTGCATTACCACTCATGCTAGTAACACTATTACTAAATTTGCAGGTGATAGAACAGTGGTGGGACTCATCTCTGGCGGGGAGGGGATGAGTCTGCCTACCGAGATGAGATGGACCGGTTGCTTTTGTGGTGTGGAGACAATAACTTGGTCCTCAACACCAATAAGACCAAGGAACTGATAGTGGACTACACAGAAGGAACAGATCAGACCTCCAGCCCTTGCTTATCGATGGAGACCGAGTGGAGCAAGTGGCCAGTTTTAAGTTTCTGGGTGTTACCCTAAAAGAGGACCTGACCTAGGGGGCTAACATTGCAACACTGGTCAAAAGGGCCCAGCAGAGATTAGACTACCTGAGACTTGCTGGTGACCTTCTACCGCTGCACCATAGAGAGTATCTTAACTTACTGCACCTCTGTATGGTTTGCCAATTGCACAGGGGCAGATAGGAAAGCCCTCCAGAGGGTGAATGTCATTGCCCAGAGGATCATTGGTTGCCCTCTCCCCTCTTTAGAAGAGCTTTATAGCTCCTGCTGCCTTAAGAAAGTTCAAAACATCCTCAAAGATCCATCTCATCCTGGGCATCCTTTTTTTGAACTATTACCATCTGGCAGATGGTACAGGACAATATTAAAAACAAGCACAAATAGGCTGAAAAACAGCTTCCATCCTGGGGCAGTAGCTTTGTTGAATTCTACGGTATACTAGTGCGATATTAAAGCAACATCAGGGGTTTTCAATTCAATGTGTGGAGTGTGAGGGATGTGTGTTTGTGTTTATTTTCATGGTCATGATGTGCACTGAAGATGGTGCTGGATTTTGTTGTACGAGGTGCAAGGACAATAAAACAAACGAAACTAAAGTGAACAACCCAGAGGTCTTTTTCTCTGCTAAACAGCAGCCCAATTTTCTCTTGTCTCTTGTACAGGTAGTCCTCGAATTACAACTGCAATTGAGCCCAGAATTTCTGTTGCTAAGCAAGACAGTTGTTAAGTGAGTTCTGCCCCATTTTACAAGCTTTCTTGCCACAATTGTTAAGTGAATCACTGCAGTTGTTAAGTTAGTAACCCGGTTGTTAAGTGAACCTGGCTCCCCCATTGACTTTGCTTGTCAGGAGGTCACAAAAGGGGATCACATGACCCCTGGGACACTGCAGTCGTTATAAATATGAGCCAGTTACCAAGCATCTTAATTTGATCGTGTGGCCATGGGGATGCTACAACGGTTACAAGCGTAACAAAATCATCATAAATCACTTTTTTCAGAGCTTTTATACCTTCGGTCACCAAATGAACTGTTGTAAGTCGAGAACTACCTGTGTTTTGCACACTTTTGAAACCCAGAGGGTCAGAAACGGCTTCACCTTTCGTAGCTCTACAGCCGTTCCCGTGTGATGATTCCAGCCGGAGAGAGAAGATTGGTTAGCACAGAGTCTGGATGGCTCCTTTAACCCTCTCTTAGAGTTGCCTTTTTCCACAGGCACCTGTGAGAATGAAGGCTCTCCCTCCCATCCATTCACACCTTCCTGAGCTTCTTGAGAAACAGTTGGAGAATTGTAACAGTTGATGTGCTTTATTTTGTCGGGGGAAATGGCTCCTTCCACTCCTTTGAGCAAACCAAATGAAGCCAATGATGGTTTTCTTCGCTTGTAGGAAAATGCTGGAGACTTGTGGAGAAGCGGAGAACAAACTTGCCATGGAACTCTCTCACCACGAGATGCAGGTTGAAAAGGATGTTTTGGAACCACTGAATCAACTCAGCGAGGTAAGCAGCTGCAGCTGTCACCATCGATCCTGACCCAGGCTTACCCGCTTTCTTATCAGGAAGAAATGAAAATGAAAATGAAATGAAAGCAGCAACGTTCAGTGGGGTTTGGATAAATATAATGGTTGCATAATTAGTGTCAAATGTCGGTTTCCTGCTGTCTCTGCTTGCAGATGGAAATCCCCAATATTCAGAAACAGAGGAAGCAGCTTGCTAAGCTGGTCCTAGACTGGGATTCTGCAAGAGCTCGGTAAAGTACAACTCTCCTCTTCCTTTTTATGCTCAGGAAGTATCAGTCCCCTTCCTTGCAAGCACCTCTGTTCCAGAGTTGATCTGAGGGGTCCTTGATGCTGTCTGAGCTTGGCTGTTTTCTTGCAGATGTTTCATTACCCAAACTGGGTAACATCATCAGTGCACCTAATTTGGGTAAGGAAACATCTGCAAGAAAGCAGCCAAGCCCAGAGAACACCAAGGACCCCTCATTTCAACCGTGAGCTACAGATATTCTTCTTTATCGGTACTATAGTTGATCTCCAGCCTTCCAGAGTTTGTCATCCACTCAGTACCTTGGGAGGGGAGAGAGTCTGCCGTGTCTCCTCATTTAGCTCAGCTGCCCCGGAGATTATCAGCTCCCATCCAAAGTCGATGTACCTCTAGGCATGCTTGTGGAATGAGTAAAAGAAGGTGTGCTAGTGGGATGGATTTGACACAAATACAGCCAATGTTGTTCACTAGGACAGCATCAACTCTCTCATAACGTAGTAATCTGGCACAGAAGACAGAATTGAACTGAATTCTTTATTGTTGTTGTACGTATATACACAGTATGCATACAACGAAATTCACATAACACCCAGAGACCAGACTCAACATGCATGCACACGTGACAATCCCCAAACAGCTCAGTAGGTAGCTTTCTGTTCGGGTAGCCAAGTGGAGAAGAACCTATGGGCTCCCAACTGAACTCCAGTCCCCACAAGCCCTCACCCATCAGCCACACCATCTCTGTGCCAGAACGCAATAGAATGGATCCTCTACTTTCAGTAATGTTGTCATGCTTTGAATAGGAGCCCATGTACGTCAAGAGTAGTGTGGCTTTCTAGGTCCCATATCTATCTGGCATGCTGTTGGCGTGCGATGTTCACTTAGTTGGAGTTACGGACCAGACATCTTCCCCATAAGTTCTGTCTCGAGGATATATTCAGCTCATGGACACTATTTCTTCATTTCCTGCTTGCCTCTTCATAAGTAGTTTCGTTTGAATATCCTGTTCTGCAAAAGATCCTGTTCTGCATGGAGAACAAAGATTCACTATAGAAGAACAGGATTTGGGCAGGGTGGCTAGGAAGACCGTTGATCCTTCATGAGTGATCCCCCCCCCCTGGAATTCTTTCTGGATGTTTGCTTTCTCTTATACAGGTGGAACCAGGCCCACAAAACCTCAGCTACTAACTTCCAAGGGCTCCCATCTAAGATCGATTCCCTCAAGGAGGAGATGGATGAAGCTGGAAATAAAGTAGAGCAATGCAAGGTGTGTCCTCAAGTGAATTCTTGCTCCAATCTCTGATGGAGAATTGATGGGTGCTTGGAGAAGTTTTACATTTCCTTGCCTAATAAAATGGTGATTCTTGATCATCCGGGTTATGGTTGTCCCAAAGGTGCTTTTTCCAAAAAACAACTGGACTGTCTTGAGTTTTTTTTCTCCCTTGAAAACATTTCAAAGGAACTGAAACTTAGAAATGAAGAAGCTTCTTGGAAACATTTTCAAAGGGAAAAAACCCAAGAAAGTCCAGTTGCCTTTGGGACTCCCTAGTAAAAGCACCCAGGACAGAAGGTCATGCTCATGGTTTTCGGGAGAAATGTCACCAACAGGATTTTTCATCTGGAGCTCATTTATTGAAGTCTTTTATGCCTCTCACAGCAGCCTAACAGGTGAATTTCATTCAGGTCGGAGGAAGAGGTTCCTAACACCTACAGGGCCTTGGTGGTGCAGGCTGTTAATAGCCTAGCACTTAGTTCCAGCTGCCTGCAATTAGTGCAGGCTCGAATCCCACCAGGCTCAAGGTTGACTCAGCCTTCCATCCTCTCGGGGTAGGTAAATTGGGGACTCAAGATTGTTGGGGGCAATAAGCTGACTTTGTAAAAATGCCGCTTAGTAATAAGCAGGCATATACAATGGAAGGAAGGCTATTGCTGAGCGCATTGGGTTGTATCCCAAAAATTGTAAGCCGCCCTGAGTCTCCGGAGAAGGGCGGGATATAAATATGAATTTAAAAAAAAAACACCAGCTCTGGTTTCCTAGGAAACTCACTTCAAATTGAAGATAACTGTTCTTGGTCTCCTGAACACGGTCTCTAGAATGGTGTTCCTTAAACTCGGCAATTTTAAGACTTGGATTCCTAAAAGTCCACACACATCTTAAAGAATTAATAAACTATTTATTCTAAGAATAATGAATCTTAAAGCATTCTGAGAGCTGAAGTCAAATCATCTTAAAGTTGCTGAGAAACCCTGCTTTAGAACTAGCATGAAGTGCATATCAAGATTGGAAGTTGGAAGACAAAGATTATGTATATTTATTTGTATTATTATCGTTAGCATTATGTAAAAAAGTGTATTGACCCAGTTAATACACTGTACACAAAATAAGTAAGGTTGTTAAAGGAAAACTACAAATAAAACACGTATGTATGTATGTATGTATATAAAGAACTAGTAGGAAGCAGCTTTTCAATCAAGCTGAGTTATACCGCCCAGAGCAGTATCTCCCTTGAGGGGAGATGGGCTGTCCAGAAAGAAAGAAATATAAATAAACAAAAATACCCCCATTAGCCCTTTTGCCTACTTAGGTTTGCTGTCCGAAGTTATATTTGAATTGCTGGAATTGGATGTTCAATTCCCCTCTTAAGTTCCTTCAAAGCTGCTTTTTTATATAGTTCTCCCAGAATTGGACTTGCCCTCAGTTGAGTGACATTGGTCATCTGCTCAGTTTTTACACGTCTCTCCCCAAAAGAGTTCAGGTCAGGCAGTGGGTGGATCTGGGAAGGCAGCAGAATGGCTTAAAGTCTGCCAAGTGTGAATTGCTGGACAAATGTCCCCTCTCGATACCAACAATTCCTTTTGGAATCTAAGCAGCTGCAAACTTTGTTTGATAATTGGGATCCAGGGAGGGGTAAGAATCTTATAGTGACAACCAAGCTGTCCATGGATCATAAAAGAACCAAACAGCCTTAAGATTAGAAACTGCACCCACAGCAGTGATCAAGAGTAGCCAATCTACTCTATCGAACAAAGCCAGTGTTCTTGAGTTTGATTTAACACATTACCATTAAAGTCTCCAATGTATTTCTCCATGAAATGGAGGGTAGACAATCCATTTGTCCAGATGAAGAAAAAATACAGTGGCTAGCAACAAAGATACAAATATGAACCATTTTGAATTTTCAATATTTCTGCATAAATATGACCTAGAACATGGTCTATTGTACACACAAGTCCTAAAACTAGGTAAAGAGAACCCAGATAAAATGTTCACCTGTTCATTCATTTCTTGAGGAAAATGATCCAAAAGTACGTATTTGTGTTTGGCAAAAGTATGTGAACCTCTTTAGGGTTACCAGTTTATTTGAAGAGGAGGTTGGAGTCAGGTCTTTCATCAATAGGATAATAATGAGATGTGAGTGTGGGAGTTTGGGATATTCACTATCAAAGTCTGATCTTCACAACATGACTGTGTGGAAGTGTGTCATGGTGCAATGGAATGTGAGAATGGCCTTGAGGGAAGAGGGGAAGAGTTGCTGCCCAGAGAATGGTCAGAAAAGAAAGGGAGGAGGAAGTGGCTTAACTGTCAGAGAAAGGGACTTAGGAAGGATCCACCCTAATTGATTGG
The DNA here is from genome assembly GCA_009733165.1 of Naja naja. NCBI lineage: Eukaryota > Metazoa > Chordata > Lepidosauria > Squamata > Elapidae > Naja > Naja naja. The sequence continues at coordinate 1,578,564 of CM019164.1, read as the reverse complement.
GCTATAAAAAGAGACAGTAGGAGATTTGTACCTTCAGATTGGCAAGATTCTGTTCATTATAGCTTTACAATAAAGTAGAATTAGCCCGTCTGGTTGTGTTTCCTGCCTGGCTTACCGGGAAAGGGCTGACACATGGCTTGAACAAAGGAGATTTCTGAGGACCTTTTGAAAAACAGTTGTTGATGCTCACCAGGCTGGACAAAGTTACAAAATTATTTCCAAAGAGTTTGGACTCCACCAATCCACGGTTGGGCAGATTGTGTATAAATAGAGGCAATTCAACACCATTGTTACCTTCCCAAGGAATGGTCAACCAGCCAAGATCACTCCAAGAACAAGATTGTAATACTCCAGAAGATCTCAAACCCAGGGTAACCTTATAAGGAACCAAAGGCCTTTCTTGAACTGGTGACTGTCAGTGTTTATGGCCCCACCATCAGGAGAATGCTAAACAACAGTGGGGTGTGTGTCAAGGTTGCAAGGAGAAAGCCATGCCTCTCCAGAAGGGTATTGCTGCCCATCTACAGTTTGCAAAAGGCCATATGGATGATCCAGAAGGCTATTGGAAGACTGCTCTGTAGACGGTTGAGACCCAAAATACACATTGAGTTGTTGAGAGGTAAATCTTCATGTTCCTTATCCCAACTGTACAATGTGATGGTGGCAGCATTGTGGTTTGGTTCTGCTTTCTGTGTCTGGACCAGGACAACTTTCGTCATTGATAGAACCCTGAATCTGAATTGTATCACCAAACGCTAGAGGAAAATGTCAGAGAACTGTGATTTGAAGCTCAAGAGAAAGTGGACCATGCAACATGACAATGATCCAAAATGCCCAATTGGGTATGACCAAAGAATTGTTAAAGCAGAAGAAAGCCAATGTTTTGGAATGGCCAAGTCAAGGTCTCGACCATAATCTTACAGAAACAGGCAGTTTGTGCAAGGAAGCCCACCAACATTCCTGTTTTATATTATAGAAATATTGAATATTCAAAGAAAATTCACCAACATTTAAGCATTACTGCATGCTTACTTTTATCTGATTTTTAATAAAGTATAGCGTGTAGCTTTGTTTATACTTCTTGCACAAATTATTTGGATCATGTAAAAACGGTAGAAAGTTTGAAGCCAATACTGAATCAGTTTTACGGTATTTATTGTATTGGAGGAAATGGACTGTGATTATATATATTTAAAATAGGCACATGAGGCAATAATGCAAGATACAGAATTTGTTTTTTCTGAAAGGGGGAAGTTTAGGTAAGGCCATTGATTCCTGGATCTTATGCTCATCCTTACGCAGGATGTGGTCATTTTCAGAAATAATACAGAGGATCCAATAGGTTGTGGGTTTGACTCCCTTTTCATGTCCTAACTTCATTATCCTGGAGACCTGGTTTGCCTGTTTAATTTACTCAGCCAGATTTCCATGCCTATCCCAGAGGGCTGCTGGGTGAGGCAAGTGGTGAGACATGTCAAGTTTTTCAACTTTCAATTTCCAAACATTAGGGGTGACATACCTTGGGACTGTAAAGGTATTTTTGTTACTTTAATATAATTTAGCTTGGTAAGTAACTACATAAATATCATAACTTTTTAACCTTCTGTTTGTTTCATCTGAGGCAGTGTCTTGTGTTGCTAACTTGCCTCTTCTTGTTTGTACGCCCCTTCCCAAAACCTCCAGGACCAACTTGCCGCAGATATGTATAACTTCATTTCCAAAGAAGGTGACTATGCAAGACACTTTGTCTCGGTGAGTACCTGCTCCCCAGGTAGCACACCTTGCTCTGGGACATACATTTTACCTGCTTAATCCTTCTGTCTGTGTGCTGTTCTGTTCATTTGGTGCTAACTTTTGTTTTAAAATATGGGTTTTGTTCTCAGTTATTAGAAGCCCAAGCAGATTACCATAGAAAAGCATTAGCAGTCTTAGAAAAAGTGCTCCCCGAAATCCAGGCCCATCAAGGTAAAGTAACTCCATGCTCTGCCTCCTGCTTTGCCTGTGCCATCTCTGCACTCTTCCTCCTCCTCCTCCTCCTCCTCCTCTCCCAGTTGACTTCGCCCCCTCTCCGCATGCTGTCCTTCTTGAATGAAAAACATGGGAGTTTTCTTAATGGTACTTAATCTTCCCAAATTATCCTTTCCCTTTTGCAGTTGCCTCCCTGAAACCCTTCCAGTTCCCTCTTAATCCACTAACCAATCCCTAGGAACTCGTCTGAAGCTCCTCCAGAGCATTACCATTCCTTGGGCAGGTGAGGCATGACAGCTCACTCCTTGGCCAGTTGCGGAGCGATTGTGTCTCTCCCAGTACCTGGTGCTTTTCCTCAGTCACCTTATTTGGGAAAATGTGAAGTTCTTGGCGAAGTCTGCTCTGATAAGCATCTCTTCCCAGAGATGTTGGATCGTAGCCTCCTGCTTGCAAAACTTTTTGTGCAGAGCCCTGCCCTTAAAGATTGCGCATGACTGCACATGCAAAATAGCCTTCTCAAACATGGCTGCTGGAAGGAGACGCCATTGAAACCTCCCAAAGACCAAATTCTATAACAATTTAGCAGATCCTGCAGGGAAGAGGAGGAGGGGCTGTTTGACTTTGAAAAGGCCTTTCAACGATGAAGAAATTCCGCAAGTATCCACTGGTTAGCTGAGCTGCGTTGTCCTAAGAAGGCTGAATTGTTTTGCTATCTGCTTTGTTTGTTTGTTTGTTTAAATTTATATGCCACCCATCTCACTCTGAGAAGCAACTTTGTCATGAAAAATATACTAAGGGCAGCTAACAATAAAAATGGCAACAAATATGAAATCACATAAAATTCAAGTAAAATACCTAGTATTTCATTTCTCAAGGTAAATTAGTTATGGTTGTGGCTAATTAGCCCTGAAACGACATGAAATCTTTTAAATCTTAAAAAGCAAAACACTCCTTTACAAGCCACTGATGAAGGCCGTAGGTTTCATAAATTCATTATGAGAAGCAGCTAATGAGGGAGGGAAGTTAGTCTAGACAGTGGCAGGTTCTGACCTCCAGGGATGGACTTTGTGGTCCTTTGGATCCTGCCAAGCAACAACTCTACCTTCTGACCTCACAGTTGGGGCTGCTGGCCTTTGTAGTTCAGCAACATTACAAGAGCACCAGTTTTTTGGGCATGCTGTGCACCAATGCAGAAGGTTGTGATACAGGGCAGCCTTGCAGAAAGCGCTACTTCAGGGTCGAGTTTCTCTCAAGTCATCCAATCTGTTCCATCCCAGCCTATTGGAGAGATTTAATTCAGTGCTGCATGGAGCCAGGAGGCCTCTGTGGCACCTTCCAACTCTGCTTTGGAGTGGGCCATCAAGTATTCGCCATTGTATCTGCAGGGGGTTGAAGACAAAAGAGACTTGGGGAAGCATCCTGTGTTTCGGAGAGCTTTCAGACTTCTCCTTTCTAAGTTCTTCCTGAATAACTAACAATCTGCTCAGGCGCCTCTATCTTAACCTTTTGATTGAGAAGGGAAGAAAATTGAAATGGTGTTAAATTGTACTTAGTAGATTGGAGAGAATTGAAATTATTTCTGTGGGCCATATATATATATATTTAAATTGCACCCTGGGAACTTTCAGCAGCTCCAGTCAAAAGTAGTCCAAATAGGTGGGCACATGCTTGTACACTTGCGCACACACACACACACACACACACAGGCAGACACCCCTGACGCAGAGCCTCAGAAGAAGACCTGGGCTTCAGAGCCTTGGGAAAGACCAGCAAAGTTGAGGTCATCCATAATTGGAGGTGGCTGGATTGCCAACAGTGGGATTACGATATTGCAATGGAAAAAGATGTTGAACAGCTTTCTAGGAGCCCTGGTAGCACAGTGGTTAGAATGTAGGAAAACTCTGCCCACTGTCAAGAGTCATCTGCCAGAAATGATGTAGGATCTCCTGCTTGGGCAGCGGGTTGGACTAGATGACCTACAAGGTCCCTTCCAACTCTGTTAATCTTTTAAAGAGTTTGATCCTGAGCAGCTCAAAGTTGACTCAGCCTTCCAGGGTCGGTAACATGAGGACCCATATTATTGGGAGTAAAATGCTGACACTGTAAACTGCTCAGAGAGTGCCGTAAAGCACTGTGGAGCAGTATATAAGTCTAAGTCCTATTGCTATTCCTGATTGGACAGAACTGTCACCATCTCTTTTCCTGGGAGGAAACTCTGATCACGGAGAAATCACCTTTCCTTTTAAGAACAGCTCACCCCTGGCCACGTAATTCAACGAGGGGTGGATCTTCCTGGCTTAGCGACCTGCTCTCACTCCTGTGGCAACCCAACCTGCTTTTAGCATCCCTTGTCACAAAGACCTCAAGAACTGGGAAGCCTAGCAAGAAAAAAACCCTAGCAAGAAGGTTTAATTACCTGCTTAAATTACCTGATAATTGACAGCATGCCTCAATCATTGTCACAACCAACATCACTCTCGTTTTACTTCTTGCTCCCAAATCCCATGTTTTCTAGCAACTGTGTTACCTGGGTGTGTGAATGGTGTTTCTGAAGAACTGCAAAAATCTCTCTGGGTTCGATTTTGCTTCCTAAGCATGGTTGGGGCGGCATTCTGGCACTCACCCAAGCAGTTCTGTTGGAAAAGTCCAGCCCCGCATAGCAGTCAACCCTTTGTGAGCCGAGAGCCCCGGCCAATCCAGCCCCCTCTGCCTGTGTACAGGGCCTTCTGGGTTGATCACTCCCAAGGGGCAGACTTGGCTTCTGGTTCTTCCTGGGGACAAAATTTAAAGGGCTCTGCAATCAAACGGTTCAGATCTTCTTCTTGGATACCTAATGATCTCTCGTACTGCAGATATCTCTCTCTCTCCCTCTCCCCCTCCCCCTCTATCCCTCTCCCCCCCCTCTCTCCCCCTCTCCCTCCCTCCCTGCCTCTCTCTCTCTCTCCCCCTCTCCCTCCCTCCCTCTCCTCCCCCTCCCCCTCTCTCTCCCCCTCTCCCTCCCTCCCTCCCCGATGGTGGTTTCCCAGCTGTCTGGCTGACTTAATTCTGCTTCTCTAACTAGACAAGTGGACTGAAAAACCAGCTTTCGGGACTCCCCTGGAGGAGCACCTCAAGCGTAGCGGCCGAGAAATCGCTGTCCCCATTGAGGCCTGTGTGATGATGCTCTTGGAAACAGGCATGAAGGAGGAGGTGGGTGAGGGGCCCACAGGGGTGACTCTTCTCTTTTCCTGGGTGGGGTGGGTTTAGCTGCTGGGCTGGAAGAACCCTGGGGGCTTCTCTTGCACATACAAGACAGGCCAAGTCTGGTGATAGCAGTGCCCTGTTTGTTTCATCACACCTTTATTATTTTACAAATAACTCAAGGTGGCAGACATATCCAGTGCACTTTCCTCCTCCTCTTTTTCCTACAACAACAACCCTGTGAGGTGGGTTGGGCTGAGAGAGAGTGACTGGCCTAAGGTCACCCAGCTGGCTTTCGTGCCTAAGGTGGGACTTGAATTCACGATCTCCTGCTTTTTAGCTTGGTGCCTTCAGCACTAGACCAAAATCTCTCTCTCTCCCTGGCCAAGGGGCTCCCACATGTATGTGCCCCCCTAGGCTACCTTCTACTTGCCTGAGATGGCCAGCTGGGCATGTTGGCTGCCAGATTTCCTGAAATGCCTTGAAGAGGGTTGGACGGAGGTTTTGCAGACACTTGAGCCTAACGTGGCTGAGTTGTCCTGCTGGTGCTGGCCAAGTAATTTGGAAGCAGCCTGAATCTTTTCACTTGTTTCAGTCATTTTAGCTTTCTTTCTTCCCTACACTTCTGGTAGCAAACTGTTGGCCCAGACTGGTCTGATGGCTCCTGCATACCTCAGGCTCCCTGACTGGAAGGGTTGTGCGAGTATCCTTCCATCATCCAGTTGCCTGTCCTCTCCCTGCCACCACAAAGGAAAAAAAAGCTGGAGGACTTGAGTAGCTAACATAGGCCCATGTACAAGACGGGGTAGAGGAGTGAAGTTTACTTCCATTTATTCCAAAATTGCTCTTTTGCTATGTTTTGTAGAAGCGGCAGTGTGACTTTCACGCTTCCCTTTTGTCTTGTGCTTTGTATCTAGGCTGATTTGTTTCCCCTTTGGGCTCATCCATTTGTCTTCCCAAAAATGGGAGCAGAAGGCTCCAGGTCCAACATCATGGTTTGGTATTTAGGAACTTGGTCCCTACCTCTGTCTGTGTTAGGTGTCTTTCAGCCTTGTCCCCAGGAGATGCAGGAATGGAGGCCTCCCAAGAGCCACAGTGCGAGGGCTGCCTTCTCACAGCAGTGGCGGTGTGAGAAGGAGCCTAATGTTCCGTCTCAGATTTTAGAAACTTTGGGGACTGTTGGCTAATCAGATTTTAGGAGGAACATACCTAAACCGCAACAAGAAGGGGCATGTAGGATGTCAGAGTTGAGTCAGAGTTCAGTTGTGAAAAGCCGTCAGCTTTGTGGCCATAATTGTAGCATCCATTTGTTCTGGGGAAAACACTTCTGTTTTGGAGCACAAGCTGAGTTCTGTTCACAGAACATTCCAAGAAGAAATAGGGAAGAGTCACTTAGTTGAGATGAGTTTTCAAGCCGTCTTCTGCCATAATGGCCCAAGACAGACACAACGCTCTCCCACCTCATCCTCCTGTGTCTGATTTGCTCAAAGAAATGGCATCACGTTCCATCAGCACCTTGGCGGCCCCAGCTCAGCAAGTCCCCAAGTGGAGCATGAGCTCAGCCAAACTGACTTTGCAGGGTCAGCACCTTGGAAGGGAGATCGTTTTCATGAAATGGGGAGTTAAGCAGTGTAGATCCCAGTGAAGAGGGATCCTGGCTAAGGGAAGGGTGTGTTTCCTGTCCTCCCCAGGGCTTATTCCGCATTGCTGCTGGAGCCTCCAAGCTAAAGAAGCTGAAGGCAGCGCTGGACTGCTCCTCCTCACACCTGGATGAGTTTTACTCAGACCCTCATGCCGTGGCTGGTAAGTAGACCCAGAGAGAGAGAGAGAGGAGGGAGGGAGGGAGGGAGGGAGGGAGGGAGAGACTGAGAGAGAGAGAGACTGAGACTGAGACTGGTGCTTGGTTGCTTTTCTCCATTGTTTCTGTCCCACTTGCTGAGTTTGCTTCAGAATATTTCCTGCTTCTTCCCCAAAAGGTTGAGCCAAGTGCCACCTGTTTAAAACCTAGTTTTCTGCCATTTAAAAATCAAGTGTAGGACCAAATGATAGAAAACTATTTTTCAAACATGGTTTTTAAATCATTGATGTGGGTTTAAAAGAATGGGTTTCACCTCAGCTCCCCTGCGTGGGAGATAGGTGGCCCTCCTGGGTAGCTGCACTGATCTTCTTATGTAAACTCAACAGTTGTTTGGATTCCTTTGGAGCCTAGCTACGACATGTCCAGCTGCAGCCCCCAGCCTGCTTTGCATTGACTCTCCCTGCTTATTTTTGCTTAAGGGGCCCTGAAGTCCTACCTGAGGGAGCTGCCGGAACCACTGATGACCTATGCCCTGTATGAAGAGTGGACCCAGGTTGCAAAGTAAGGCCGGTTTCTCTTGAGTTGCTTGAAAAGGCTGCATAAAAGCAGATTTTGCTCAAGCTGCACAGTTGCATGCAGCAACTTTAAGCTTTGGGGACTTCAACTCCCAGAATTCTGGGAGTTGAAGTCCACAAGTCTTAAAGTTGCCAAGATTGGGGACCCCTGGCATAAAGAGATGGGTGGCAAATAAATTTAGATATAAATAATAAATAATGATAACACTTCTGTCTCAAGCCTACATTGACCAATTGGTATTTTGTTTTTCTCATGCTTTTCTTATGCATACAGGGCGCTATGAACAGCAAATAAAGTTGATAGTAATAATGATAACAGCAACAACAATAATAATAAAAACAGAGACTGCTTTTGCATTATTTTTCTGCAGATGTTAATATTTCTAAGCAGAAAATTAGGATCTTCCAGTTTTAGATATTTCTTCAGCACCAGCTGATTGCAGCTTTGCAAGTAAAACTCTGTTGCACATGGGAATAAAAGTGCAAGCCTATCCCTTTTAGGTGAATCTCAAGAGAACACTTTCTTTTCCCTTAGCATCCAGGACCAGGATAAGAAACTACAAGACCTGTGGAGGATTTGTCAGATATTGCCAAAGCCTAACCTGGCCAACTTCAGGTAAGTCAGGCACTCAGAGGTTTTCCAAATGGATCTGTCTTCCCTCCTTGGCTTTAAAATGGAGAATTCCAGGATTCAGAAACTCAAAGAATGTGTGCATTGTAATATTATGACCTCCCTTGGGAATGGAGTGTTCTGCATTGTTTGCCACTTTTAAAGTTTGCAGTACAAACTCCAGTCTAGAGAATGCAAATCAAAGAAGTCAGACTATACCAAATGACAGTTATGCTCTAGGACATGAGGCAAGGGTTTGACCTGGAGGTACCTGATGCTGTATTCTGTTCTAAGAAGAGGGGTATCAACTTTGGAAACTTTAAGACCTGTGGACTTCAACTCCCAGAATTCCCCAGCCAGCCTGGTCTTTAAGTTGTCATAGTTGAACACCCGTCTTCCAGAAGCAGAGCAGGGGCTCTGTTCCTGAGCTGCCACACAGTCCCTGTTTGGCCCAATTCCCAGTGCAATAGAAAGGAATCATACAAATGTAAAGAGAGTCCTACCGTCTCCAGTATGAAGGAAAACCATTTCATTCACTGATGGCTGCCCAGCCTCTTCATAAACATCTCCAGAGATGGTGAACTCAAAACCTCCACCTATGGAACTGTCACATAGAAACACTTCAACAAGGATTCCAGCGGATGCCCCAAAGAGTTTCCCACTCTTATTTGTGTGCTCCTGTCCAGGCAAGAATTGAAATTCACAATGCTTTTGTGGAATGTTTGTACCATATTTCCATCTAGGAGACAGTCTGAGCTGGGTATCTTGAGCTTTAGTTTTCCTGTGACCAGCAATGCCCTTGGTTCTCCATAGAGCCTAACACTGATTATTCCTTGCAGGTATTTAATCAAATTCCTTGCAAAACTCGCACAGTATAGTGACGTTAACAAGATGACTCCTAGCAACATTGCCATTGTGCTGGGCCCAAATTTGTTGTGGGCCAAGAATGAAGGGTAAGTGTTGAATTCTAATATTTGAATTGCCAAATCAGCAGAATCAAGCTAATCACCACTGGCCGTCCTCCTTCTGTTGTCTTTAGCAACTCTTCTTTGAACTGCAGCCAGGGGCCCTTGGCTGAGGAGCAATCTTAAATCTTAAATATTTGTAGGATTAGATTTTTGTCTAGTTCTTTAACAGAAAAGGTCCAGCACAAATTAAATCACTGCATAAGAAGCCGGTACTGAGTATTTCTGTGCCATTTGTTTCTTTTTTGCAAAAAAGATTAAAGGGGATTTTTATTGTTCAGTTCTGCAAGTCCTAAGTTAGTTAAAAACTTGAGCTTGTCGAGGCAGTCTATCTCCACAAATTTTCAGAATGCAGGAAGAACAGAGGCCAAAGGGGACACTTGAGGGTGCACATCCTGTGGCCTAAGAGCAACACAAGGGAAGGCTGTCCCATTGGTCTCTGGAAACCTCAGGCAGCATCTTCACAAGAGCTTCTCCTGAAAGCTGTGCAAGAGAAGAAGCCCTCAGAGGGGATGGACTTTAAACCCCTCAGTTGTGTCCACCAAACAGTTGGCGGCCACCTAGACATTCCACCGGCCACCCCTAGACCACTGTATTTGACCCTGGTGAGCAGGATGCGTTAGATCTCATCAGCTTCCTTGATTGCTGAGAACATCTTTAAAGCCACTGGACTTCCCTCCCCAGCTCTCTTGCAGAAATGGCAGCAGCAACTTCAGTGCACGTGGTTGCCGTTGTTGAACCCATCATCCAGCACGCTACCTGGTTCTTTCCTGAAGGTAAAGAAAACACTGTTTCTTCTCAGCATGCAATCCCAATTGTTTTTCCTAGGAGAGCTGGTAGGCTAACGGTAGGACGCTGTGCTGTTTGCTTTTGATATTTTTGCACACTTGTAAAAACCCATGTAAAGGACTGGAAAGAATGAGCTTGGAAACATCTTTTGTTTTTAAATATATTTTTTGTTGAACATTTAAAGAGAAAATACATAAAAATGGAAGCAGGATAAATAGGGGAAGAATCCCTTGTGGAAAAAAAACAAGGCATTTACCGTTAATAGAAATTACCATTTTTCAATATATCATTCATTAATTTTAAGTAACTTAATATATTATATATTTTTCTAAAATATAATATATTTTAAAAATCTAAAAATTGTTATTAAACTATTAGCAATATAAATATCAAGAGGCATAATGAACATTATATAAAATGAAATTGTAAATTACAATGAATTCTGCCCATGCTGCTGAGAATAAATATGTATTTAATTTCAAAATATTTATGTAGAGAATAATCAAAAATTTATCAAAAACCACATACAACAAATTATGAAATAATTTGCCATTTGAATCAAATTTTGTCAGATTTACTTTTAAAATAAGCTTATTCTATATCTTTTTCTACAATTTGGTGAGCCAGTTTTAGAAGGGATGAGACATTCTTTCTAATAAAAGGCATAAAATTCCCTCACAGCAATTAGTAGTATGTACAAAGCTAATCTGGGATATTTTATGGGAATATATTAAAAATGCTACAGTTGAAAAGGATCATTTACTCACCTTTTAAGATTTGCTTCATTCTGCTATGAATCATTCTCCAGAATTGTTGAGCTTTATAGCAATGCCAGTTGTAAAAACAGGATCGAACCTGATCTTTATACTTTCAAAAAATTTAGAAAATGAATTATCCACTACCTATATCATGATTGGGTTAATATACAAGTTATAGAATATCTAATACCAATTTTCTCTTGTATAACATTGAAATTTAGTATTCTTCCATTGAGATTTTCATTGTTGCCTTTCTATTACTGTACCTAAATTCTCTTTAACTTGTTTTAGTTTCTGAGTTGTGTGAACTTGGAAACGTCTTAATCTGCACTCAGCTACTGGCTAATTCTCTAGAAGCATTCATTCTACTGAAACATTGCACTTACAGCTTTTATTACAAGTTTTGGGTGCCACTCTAATTTTTTAACTTGCAGGTTGTGCTTGTTTATTAACTTGTGTGTCACTCATCACCACTATAGCAATAACACTTACTTATATACCGCCCCACAGTGCTTTACAGCCCTCTTGAGTGGTTTACAAAGTCAGCCTCCTGCCTGCAACAATCTGAGTCCTCATTTTACTGACCTGGGAAGGACGGCATACTGAGTCAACCTTGAACCAGTCAGGATCGAACCCCTGACTGTGCACTGTGCCACCAGGGCTGTAAGGTGACTGGGCGGCTTACAAGGTTTAAAACAAGCAGAAAAATATAATTAAAACATTAAAACTAAACAGATTAAGATGAAACCAGAACTGAGAGACGGGCAGGACAATAGCTTCTTACCCTGTCAACCACCTCCAGCTGGGAGCACCTTCCCACTCGTGGCCCCAGGCCAACCAGCAAAACAAGGTTTGATCCCTTCCAGAAGGCCAAAGGAAGGGGCAGTTCTCACCTCCAGTGGTAGACAGGAAACGGCTCTACTTGAACCCGCTGCTGGAATTCCTTAGCAGCTGGGATCTGTAGCTGGTCTGTTCTGTGGTGGCACGAGTGAGGCAGGCTTGTCCCATTGGGGAAAGATGGCTCCTCAGATACCCTGGACCCATGGCATGTAGGGCTTTGAAGTAACAGTGAACACCTTGAATTGGATCCAGAAGCAAACCTGTAACTGATGCAGCTTGTGCAGCACCAGTGACTCCGGGACTGTGCGTGCTGATGCATTTCCATTGTATTGTATTGCTTTGCCTGACTCTTTCAGTCTGAAAAGGGAGATAGAAACGAACTTATCTTAATTCTTGCAAGCAGAAGCCATAAGGTATTTTTGTCCTCTGAAATTTAAGTTCTTGGCCTGAAGGTGGTGTTCCTCTGAACCGCTTCAGTTTTAATTTTTATTCCTGAATACTCAGAGCTGGATTTCAATGTGTCCGGAGCATTTGTGGGGCAGCCGGCCGTGAACTCCAACCACCTTCCTGCAGGGAGCGACTATGATTCAGGGACTCTGGAGCGGAAGAGGCCGGTCAGCATGGCTGTGATGGAAGGGGAGCTCCTGAGAAAGGAAAGGTAAAGGGACTGTTTTCCCCTTCCTCCACCCTGTTGTTGGTTTAGCATCATTTATTGCTATTTAACTTAAGTTAAAAGTGTTTGAAGTTCTTTCAGAGGTCACAAACTTGGGTTGAATCAACAGTCCCTTTCTTGGCACATTAAGAAATCAAAGATTTCTTTGTCTAATGAATGAAAACAAATCAGATTGTTGTTAGGAAAGAGTCGTGTTGGCTCTTTCAGCCCTACTCCCACCCACCCCCACCCCCGAATGCTGCATAGTGAATGAAGTTTGAATTGTGTCAGAAATTGGCACTCATTTCTAAATTAGTTGGCACTCACAGCAGTCTTGTGTCTCTGAAAGTGATTACCTTCAAGCTATATATTAGCAGCCAATCAGAGAGGTTCCGTCCAAAGGGGTTTAGAGCAGGGATCTCCAACCCTGGCAACCTTGAATTCTGGGAGTTGAAGTCTTAAAGTTGCCAAGGTTGGAGAGCCCTGTTTAGAGTATTAAAAACTATCGAAGGTGCTCCTTTCAGTCACCAAGCCTGGAAGGCACAAATGAATCCACTTGAGTACCAAGGTTCCCCCATGACCGCTCAGGGTGCCGGGCCCAAAAGCATCATCCAGGAAACCTGGAAGCTTCTTTAAAAGGGCAGCTGCTTAAATGGGCCACCAAAGGCATCTGATGGGCCTCCTTAAGGTATTCTGCAGGCGGGCCTTGCGTGTGTTGACAGGCTTTCTGGAAGCCTCTGTCAGAGAGGAGCTGGGCATGCCTGGGGCCATGGCCAGCCTGCCCTGAGTGGTGCCTTTCCCCTCCTTACTGCAGCCTAAGGAAGATCCAAAGGTAACGTACGTGCCGTTCTTTCCTCCTCATTGTGTTCCATGCATGATAGAAGCCCAAGGGAGATCTCACGCTGTGGAAGCAGTAGGAGCAACTTCCCCTTGGGGTCGGCCTAGGGCCCGAAAGAAGGTGTCCCTGCCGGCAGCCCTCACAATAAATGGTTACAGGCTCCTCATCTCCTGCGGCCCCTTTTCTATAATCCACGACAATCCAGAACTCGTTTGTCAGGCCAGCCGCCTTCCCAGAAATTCTACCATGTCTTTGGAACACCAAATTTCAGTCTGGAAATTTGCTGCGCCTTTAGTTTGAAGAGTGGTTGTTAGCACATGTTGTTTATCTGTGTGCTTTGGGCTTCCCTGAACGCTGTTGTATCCTGACTTCCAATGGGAGCCACTTGGCTTTTCCTTGCCTTACTAGCAGCTAGACCAGGGATCTCAAACTCCCAGCCCAGAGGCCACACCCGGTTGAAGTCCAGGGACCCTTAAGTTGCCACGGTTGAGAAGCACTGAGTTAGAGGCAAGGCCTACAGCTGCTGGCTGGCAGAGATGGCTCTGGCCACATTCATCATGGATGCCGAGTCTCCTGCACTCCCATCCTGCCTCCAGGCCCTGCCTCTGCCACTACCTGCACAGGTATCCAGAACAAAAAGAGGTACCCTAGAACACAGTTGGCAAGACCTCTCCTGGGAGGTGCTCAGTGGAGGGAAGTGAGCTGTGACCAGCTCTTTGAAATGCTGCCTGGGGTTTCAGTTGCCCCATGCTACGGGGAAGGGCCAGGGCCTTTTCCCTTGCCTCCTGGCCATGCTCCATGCACAAACCCACCACTGCATAAGTTAGCCCCACCCCCCAACCAGAGCAGCCACTGGACAGCCCCACAGCTGTCAGCCTGCCAGTTAGCCAAAATGAAATGCAGAGAAACGGGCTGTAGGGTTGTGTGTATGTGTGTGTGTGTAATTATGTTTAGTGGCATATGTGACCCTCTTTCTTCATGAAAGACTTTTTTTTTTAAATCAAGTATGCAAAAGCTTCAATGCCAATTTGAGTTTGAGGTCCCTGAGCTAGACAAACATTTGTTCTACGTGATCTACGTTGGATTCATCAGTAACCTAGTTTTCATGTTTTTGTTTCTGCACATTAACAAGGGTTGTGTATATTCTGGACTTTCACAGTTTCCAACATCTAAAACAAGAAAATGAATAATTAAGCCGCAGGTATTAATGCTGGATTGTTTACCCTGTCCTGTTTTAAATCATTTTGCTGCCAGTAAATCTGGGAAAGGCAAACAGATTCTACAAGGCACCAAAGTCTGAGGTGCAGTTTATGCCTCCCTTGTGACTGAGGACAAGAAGCCCGACTTCTTGGTGCTGAGGAAGCTGGATTGATTATTTATTTATTAAATGTATCTGCTGCCCATTTCACTATCGAGTGACTCTGGGCGGCTTTCTCCTGTTGTTGTGGCTGCCATTGTGATTGCTGTGATCGCCACTGAATACACACAGCCCTGCCATTAATATTTTAAAGAAGTACCGATGCATGTCTGTGACTTAACCAGCTGGCGTGTCCCAGGCATTTGGACCACAGGGGGATGATACCAAAAACGCCCTGTAGGTGGAGCTGCCTGGCAGCCAACGAACTCTCGAAGATTTCCAGGGAAGGGAAATCTTTTCTAACCACTGCGGAATTCCTGGGGCTTCTTAAGGAGGGATAAAGTGGGCACATAGTAGTCTGCCCAAAGATAGAATTTGATATATTGTGTGTCTGTGTGTCTCTCTCTCTCTCTCTCTCTCTCTCTCTCTCTGTCTCTCTCTGTCTCTATCTATCTATCTATCTATCTATCTATCTCTATCTCTCTCTCTCTCTCTCTCTCACACACACACACACACACACACACCAAAATGGATGTTGAATAATCAATCTTGCTGGTCCTCAATGCCTGTCACACTCCTCCTAGCTGAGCCAGAATGTGTTGCACTTTTCAAACTCTGGCTGGCAGAGTTTGTGTGTTCCTTGCTGCTTATCTGCATGGCCAGCAGCAGGGACTCGCCTTGTGTCTTCCCGAGTAGTTACGTATACTGACTCTTTTTGTGTTTACGTGTAGCCCGTCTGCATGGAGTGTTTACTCTCTCTCTCCTCTGTAGCTTTGGTGTCAAGGTTATGGACTTCCAGGCAAACCCCCGGAGAGTTGGCACTGTGAATAGAAAGCACACAGCCCCAGCTTTCCAGCCACCGCTTCCGCCCACGGAGGCTGGCCCGCTGGCCCTGGCCACAGTGGAGCAGTACCCACAGGCCCCTGGGGCTGAGCCCGGCCTGGCGGGTGCTTCCTATGCCTGCCTGCCTGGCTCAGCAGAGCATTCTCACAGCCCAGGCACGGAGGACAGCAGGTAAGAGGGGGGGGGGCTCAGAGAGGCAGGCTCAGGGTGGGCCACGGTCCTGCTCTTCTCTCCCTGTCGTCAGTCCCCAAAGCTTTAAGGAGACACTTGGCAAGGCTGGCCTGCTTTGCTGCCCCACGAAAGCAGAATCATCGTGATCCTCCCGCCTTAAAGCAGGCAGAGTCGCCCTCCTGCTTCCCTCCCAAGGTGTTGCTCGGAGGTCATGCCAGAGCCCACCCAAGTCAGGGAAAATGCACAGCTGCACGGCAGAGCCCAGCTGAACCCAGCAAAGGTAGGGAACCTCCCTCCTTGCCTGGCCTGCTCTTCTAACCCACTAGCTAGAACCTGTTTGTCTCGTCTTCATAGGCTGTGCTTCCTCCCAGTCAGTGTGCCCCAGTGTCACTGGGCTTTCGTTCTTCCTTCCACAGGGATAGGTGGGGATGTTGACTGGCGGTGCATGCGCCTTCTGAGGAAGCTGATTTTCTCCACTGGAGAAAGAGACATCGGCTCCCCCACCAATTTGTCTCTGGGCCCAACAGCCCTTGCTGGGCAGCCTATGAGCGTCACTTTGGGGAGAAGATACAGAAGCAGCTGCTCAGAGAAGCCTTGCTATTCTGAACAAGCTCCCCAAAATAGGTCGAGCAAAGATCAGGTTGTAGGGATGGGCAAAGCAAGAAATGTTGGTTGTTAAAATCCGTGCGAGGGGCCTGAGTGAGGTTCAAGGACTGGTGAGTAGCTGAAGAGATGCTCGTTTGGGTTTCTGGGGAATTGCAATCTTTGGAGCAGAACCTTCAGTGGCACATCTCAGAGGAACTAGAGGGACGTCGCTCTCACATCTTTTAAGATCCCTCTCCTAACTCTGTGGTGGTCACAGTTGGTGTGGCTAACCTCAGTGCTCTGCTGTTTAAGGACTTCCGAGTTTTTTTTCCTAAGCTGTGGGGATTCTGTGGGCCCCAGGCAGCTGGGTCAAGCAGGCCAGCAGTGGGCTAGGTGCCAAAATGGGGCCTGCCTGCACTTTGCACCTGTTTAATGCAAAAAAGGGCCCACATTTCATGAGGGGCCTTAGGGAGAAGCAGCTTCTGGCATCCCGCAGGAGCCTTTGATGCAGGTCTCTCTCTCTCTCCTTGCAGCTCTTCCAAGCCAAAGGACTCAACCACACCACCACCCCCCAGAAACGGTGGACCTGCTCAGCCTCTCAGCAGCGCCAGCCAGTACTCAGTTGGGCAGCCCCAGAGCACCGCCGGGCCCAGCCCACACGCCCTCCGGCGAGGTTTGTCCTTCAAGAACTGCATTGGCAACCTGGTGGGCTTGGGGGCAGGGGAGGGGGAGCCAAGACTAAAGCTGCCAAGTTTTTCCTGAGGAACAACTTTTCAATCAGAGTTTGCCCACTTTGGGTCAGCAGGGAGACTGGGGAGAAAGGGATTTCAACACTGGCCTTTTTTGCCCGCCCCCCAGTTTTGGTCACCTTGCAGGAGGGCCAGAGAGCATGTTTTGCATGGCATTGGCTACTTTGGCTATTTCACACCACCAGAAGAATGCAGAACTTGCTCCCAAATCAGACAGTTAAATTTGCCTGCTTTGGAGTCTGAAGTTGTGTGATCAACTCTTTGGGGGGATAAGATACACTGGAGGAGGAGCAGAGCTGGTAAGGGAAGCAAGAATGCCCTGTCCCAGCAGAACAGCACACAAAAAGATTTATGTATTTATTTGGTAAATGTACGTAGGCACCCGTGTGTCATACACAGCACTCTGATGCAAAGTAAAAAACAACATACACAAAAATACAACAAAATAACCACAAACATAACAACAAAACCTACTTCAGTCTTCACTCTCTGGAACTGATGGAGTGGGTACATTAGATTATGTACCCATTCAGACTAATTTTGGCTAGGGAGGAATAGACAGCCTGGTGCAGGCAGGGATGGTTCCACTTGGACCACAGATGGCAACAGGGGAGAAGCTCTGTTTTGTGGCTCTCTGCTACCGCATTATGCTCTGAGAACCGTTTGGGTGTCCAAACTTTGCAGCTTTTAGTCTTGTGCACTTCAACTTCCAGAATTCCTCAGGTAGCCATGCTGGCTGGGAAACTCTGGGGGTTGAAGTTCACAAGTCTTAAAGTAATTAAGTTTAAAGACCCCCCTGCTCTTAGAAAATGGAAGGCTTGCAGGCATTTCTCTAGGAGAGGACATGAAGCATCCCTCTCCCAAAAAGAGGCTGCCAGGCTGGGTCTTCCGTGTTAATACAACCTCCATCCAATTTCAGCCTCCCCACGTAGCTTGGTGTTTCTCAGACAGGGGCCAGAGGTCTTTTTCAGCCTGGGTGCCAGCACTTATGGCAACCCATGAAGTAATCGGAAGTGTCATGCTCGACTATAATCTCAGCCATGTCTTTTCCTTTTGCTCTCTCTTTCAGCCGTCAAAAAACCTGCACCAGCCCCTCCAAAGCCAGCAAACCCACCTCCGGGACAGCCAGGGACCCCAAGTCCCACTCCAGCCCCCAAGCCCTCCACAAGGAGCCCTTCTCCTCCCAGCCAGCAGTCAAACCAAGGGGGCGCTCAGCCTTCTGCTGCCCTGCCCCAGATTTCTGCCCCCCGGCGATACTCAAGCAGCCTCTCCCCGATACAGGCTCCCAACCACCCACCCCCCCAGCCCCCCACACAGTCCATAACACCACCTCCGCAGACCAAGGCTGGTGGCTTTGGACCCTCTCCGCCTGGCCCAGAGGGTGGGTCAGAGCTGCTGTCACCCACCCCTCCGCATACCCCCACCCCGCCTGACACCCCCCCCCTGGAGAAGCACAGCACCACCTGCCCAGCCGCCCAGCCTTCGGCCCAGGACATTCCACTGGCTCAGTCACCTCCTCCGTCTGGCACGCTACCAAGGCCCCGGCCAGTGCCCAGACCTCGCAACCGTCCCACGGTGCCCCCTCCGCCTCACCCTCCTGCTCCTCATCTGTCTGCAAACGGCTCTCTGCTGGGTCCTCCGGCAACGGCGTCCCACATCGTGACCGGTAAGAACCCTCTCGGCTCCTCTCAGGCATGTCTTCGAGCCTGGGCTTTGATGGAGAAATGCTCTGCCCCAGTGCGGACGGCCAAAGGAAGCCCCCCTCCAAAGCACGTCAGCTACAGCTGTCGGCCAGCCCTCTCTGGGGAGTTGCAGGGCTCAGTTTCTGTCCCTTGAGATTGGCAAAGTCCATGGACGAGGTGATAAAGGCAGATTAACTGAACTCATAGCAGCAGCTAGTCTAGATAGGAGCATAGCGCATCATTTCAGAGAAGAAAGAATGGACATATTGGAGCAAACGTGGGATACCTCAGCCCATTTCAGTGTTCAGTCAAGGTTTTGGCTTCCTTTAACTGAAGAACAAAGGCCTCCTCAACAGTCGGACATCAGCAATCCTAATTTTGTGTTCTGGGCTTTTGCCTACCAACCTTTGCTAGTCCCCATTCCTTCCCACCAATGATAGCAGTGCAGCCTTCCCTCCGATTTTCCTCTGCCATTAAAATTATTTTCTTCACACTGAAGAACATCCCAAGATGTCAGATTTCCTTCCTGTGTTGTTATAGCGCCACAGCCAATGATCAGGGGGGTCCCACATCAGCAAAGGCAGGTTTTAGCCTTTTTTTTCCCTCTGTGGTTTTTTCTTTCCTTGCTGCCCAGACCTGGGCTGGGTCCTTTTCATGCAGGCTGCGTTCAGAAACATTGAGAAAAATCCCAGCGCTGTTTGTTAGATGATGGGAAGATTGGCTGAATTTTATCATACTCAGATTGTAAATGGCAGGTGGGGAATGCCCCTTTATTCTTTTGGTTTAAGCCCTGTCCCTTGCTAGCTAACCAAGTAATTTTCTTGTTGGTGCAGTACATACGTGACCATTTATTGCAGATTGCATCAATATTTGCAAGCTCTTTTTATTTCTTAATCTGGATTGGGCGCTTTTTAATCATGCTTAATGTTAATTTTAAGCAGCATATTAGGACAAAGTCTTGACTTCTGGCAGAATGAAATAGCGCATGCCCATCTCTTAATTTTAGCAGACTCTAACATATTGATCCACAGAATCCTTGCAGAATTGTAAGGGCTACTGGAACAAAACAAGTTTCAGCTGCCAAAATAATCCTTTGAATCCTTTAGGTTGTAATATATCTGCAAATAATATTCTAATTGAGAATTTTATTAAATAATCTAGATGTTTGAGCTGCCTTATTCAATAGGAACTGAAATTGGAAATGGTAAGAGGAAATTGAGGCCTTCCGATTGGCCGGATATGTTGCAAATGTTGCCTAATTATGGATGCTGCTTTTGTTTCTTACTAACTGGTCACCGTAACCTGGCTTGCTTGCACCTGGACTAATCCTGCATGTGAAAGGAGTGATGCTTTTCTTGTCCATTGTTTGTGATGTTGATCTCCATTTTAATGCATTCCTTGGATGTGTTCTGGTCTACTGCCCCTCCCCGATCCATATTTGTCAACCTTTCATCAGTAGACACTGGAATGAATTTCTGCTCTTCAAAATCTTCAGAGCTTCATAGCATGTCCAGATAGAAGTAAAAAATGCACACAGAGAGGCACATGTGAACTGTTCTTCCCTCCATCCTTGGGCTGATGAATTTTCAGTCTTGAGTTCTCTCCCACAAAAAAATTTAAGTGCAACCTTGCCAGTCCATGCGAGTCCTGGCACTGGTTGCTGTTTCCTGATAGTGTAACAGGGCAACTCCGTTGCTGCACAGGGCTTAAACATGCAGGGTAAGAAGAATCTGAGAAAAAGGCCTCTTGTATGGATTGGAAGCTCAGGTGAATTCTTAATAAAATACAAACTAAGTGTGATCTTGGAGTAAGCAGCCATTGCCCCAGGCAAGTCGGTGTACATTCTTTTGCCCTAATCGCAGTATTGCTAGCCAAGAGCTCTGGCAACCATGACATCTAATCTTTTATGTGTAGAAAGACTCGGCTCCAAATATTGCCTAATTTGTTGGAGGTGACCTTGACTTAGAAAGAAGATACAGCAGCCAAAGCATCTTTCTGGTGAACAGCAGATTGGAGCTTTTATCGTTCCTCACCTGCAGACAGAAATCTTGCCAAACTAGAGCAACTACTTGCATCATGTAAGATCGTCTCGAGAACGTCTAGGGAGGAGCTGCCTTGATCCTGTTCATCCCAGCCAGACTATCTAAACGTAGTCCCTGTCTTTTGGTCCTCTGGCCTGGAGCCTCTCCCTCCTGGGAATCCAGACATCATTCCACCACACCAACAGAGGCTGAAAAGCAGGCAATCCGGTCGATCCCTAACTCTGCCTCATGCCCCATTGTGTACTAGCGGCAACCCTCATGCAACCCATGGAACTTTGGGGGCCTTAAAGCTCTTCCATTAGAGTCAAGTGAGGGCCCATCCGGTGCCCATCTAAACTTTGCACATGTGATTGTCAGGAGCAGAACTTACTAGGGAGAGCTTGTGACTGGATTTGCATCTCCAATGGGGAGGAAATGTACAGGAGCAGGTGCAACTCCATTTTGCAGTCATTCTGCACTGAAAGGGAAAGGATACCTTTGATCCATCACACCAGGGCTGCACGTCTCTGGAAATGAAGTCCCACATGCATGTCAGATGTCTTTTCACCTTTTCATTGAGGGAGGGAGGAGAAGAGGGTGGTTGCCAATGTAAAAACAGCCTAGCTAATGTGTGCTCATGTTTCTTGGATTTTGAAAAGGGGACGAGAGCTAGGTAGCCAAGACAGGCAAGTCCCACCCTCCCAAATTGTTGCAACATAATTGTTTGTGTTAATGGGTTCTCTGCCCACTTCCAGGTCCCATAGGGTTCTACTCTTTACAGGTCCACTAAAGCCCCAGGCCCAACCAGCTTTGCCCAGTATGTGGCAAGTTTAGACAAATGAACGAAGTTCTGTTTTCATTGACCTGTTTCTTCAAATTATGCTTCCCTACTAAAGCAGTTTGTGCTTTTCTAGAATTACCTAAGTTTATACTAGCCGGGTCCTGACAGTTGGACTTCCAGCTTGTGACAAATCAGTTTCCATGAATGACATGAAGAAACTTTGGGTGTCTGCAGTGGTGGGATTCAAATTGTTTTACTACCGGTTCTGTGGGCGTGGCTTGGTGAGCGTTGTAGGGGAAGGATACTATAAAATCTCCAGTCAGAGGTGGGATTTGCCAGTTCTCCGAACTACTCAACATTTCTGCTACCAGTTCTCCAGAAATTTTGAGCTGCTGCTCAAATTTGAAATTTTAAGGTGAAGGTATATCCTGTCACCTCTGAGAAGGTCAGGCTCCTTCCACAACAAAGTTACTAGCCATTATGGCTCACATGATAAAGGACATTGTTAGGGGATTCTGAAGTCAGACGCTGAATTATAATTCCTGCTCTCCTTTGAATTCAGACATTTTAGCATAATAATGGCAACAGAGGGAGAGTCTTGTGGATCAGCAGTGAGCCCTGAGTTTACCTTTCAGTATTTGTACTATGTGTGTTTGATGTCTTTTCTGCACAGATACCAGTTCCGAAGTCAAAGAGCAATCACGGGGCATCCCTGGCGTGGAACTTCCTGCCACAGAATTGGTGACTTCGCCAAATCAGAATTCACACAACCACCTTGGGCTTGATCTCGATCATGATACTGAAAGCACTGCTTTGTAAAAAAAAGAATAAAATCACTCCAAAGCAGCCTTTTCTATCCCAATGAAAACCTAACCAGTCCAGGATTCACAGTGAGGAGCTTTAAAACAAAGAAGAAGACAAAGTAGGAATGGTACCACTGCCTGCCTCATGTCTTCTGGGAAGACACGTGATCGTTAAAAGGAGAGTTTAATGACCTGTATCCTGAGACCAAGCTGCCTAAGCTAACATTGGGTGTTCTGGCTGTTGCTAAACCTTATATGAGAAGCTTGATTGCTGCTGTTAACCAAGACAGCCCTTGCCAGAAAGTTCTGAGAAGAATCCAAAGCAATGCATGTGTAATGGAAATCATAACCCTTTCAAGAGCTCTGTTGAGCTCTTCTTCTTTGTCCATATCAAAGAGAGGCGTGCAAGAGACATGCTATCTCTGATATGCTGCAGACTTCGTTAAAAGGACGAACCAAAAAATTGCTACAGGTGCAGAAGATGACTGCTGGTTATCGGTCACTTTTCTAAACAGTGGATGGATGTATTCTTGTGCCTTGATGGACTTGACACTGTAGAAGGAAATGTACTGTCTCTCTAACCATTTCAGTGCTATTCTTTTTTAAAATATGGTTCTTTACCCCCTTTTTTTCATAGATATTTGTATTAACCCTTCTGCTCTGGTTTCTGTAACTTCCATAGGCAGCTGCTGTCAAGCTGAACTGTGGAAAATGTGTATTGCTATAAATGAGTTGAACTTTGAAAGTTATTTTGGATATCTTGTTGGGTTCATCTGCCAAGTAAAATTATTCTCTTTTTTTGTCACTGTAAAACCAATTTATTGTAATTTTCCTATGCAAAGAACTATATTTTCCCCTAATTCACCAGTGAATTAAATTGCTTGGGAAGTGAAGCAGTGTCACCCCAGAAAAAAAGAAAAAGGGAATAATTTGGCAAGAACCTGGGAGATGCTCGGATGTATAGACCACCAAGAAGCATTTGCATCTAATTTCTCCCATCCCCAATTATTTTTAGTCACAAGGGGTTAAGACCCAAAGAATGAGAAGTTCAACAACTTCTGGAGAGTCACTAATCCCTCAGCCCCGGTTTGAAAGAATGCCAGCACATCACTCTGAAGTCCTCCTGGCAACTTTATTGCTTGCTTTGTTTTCCCTCCGCATGGGTGAAGTTCTCAGACCAACTCCATCCCAGGACTTTGGGATTTGTAAATACATCTTTAGACACATTGATAGGTAGCTTCTCCGTAGGATTTCATGTAGACATATGAGTAGGAGTAGGCCATACTATTTCTGGGGAGGAGAAAGGGAAGTGGAAGAAAAAGGAAACATTATTTTTCCAACACTTTTACAAGCAATAACCAGAAGAGCATCTGTATTTTCCTTGGTGCACCCACATTGTGTGTGTACGTGTGCACTCTTCCTCCAGGGACTAATCAGAGTGTGCATACATGTTGCCTTTGTGTCTTGGGTTGGCTAAAGTGAGTGAGTGAGTGAGTGAGTGTGTGTGTGTGTGTGTGTTCACTCTGTAGGAGTGTGCCAAATGACCAGGAGGGCAGGAGGCTGAGTGGGTCTCCAACCTTCTCAGCCCCTGCATAAAGCTCCCCCCTTCAGATGCATTTGGATACAAGTTCTTATATATTCTTTTCCCATCATCCCCAGGAGCCTGCCTATTACAGTCATAAATCATGATGGTTGTAAACTTGGTCATTATGTGACCAACCTGATTTTACAATCTTTTTTGTGGCAGCTATTACACAAACCCATTGTTCCCTATGGGGCATTTTTGCCAAAACCCAGAAGTGAACCACCTGTTTTCATCAAAAACATAAATTGCAGTCATGTAACTTCGGGACATTGCGGATGGCCATAAATGCAAGCTGGTTGCTGAGTGCCCAAAATTCAGCTGTATGACTGGGGGAGGAGGCTGACTGTCAGAATTTTGGAACCAAGTCATAAGGATCTTCTGGGAGATCCATGGTAGCTTTGAATGGTCGCTCAGCGACTAGTCCTAAGGCAAGACTACCAGTATCACGCACAAAGCTTTTTTCAATACGGTTGGGCTAAAGGTTTGGCTCTCTGCATTCTTAATTATAGGTTGTCTTCAAGACTCATGGAGCCTGCCCGTTACGGTTGCATGTCTTGACAGCTGCTAGCTGCATGGTGGAGTTCTGGAAGTGGGCGCCATTTTGTCTGGGGCTGTGTGCTTTCTAATTCACAAAACAGCAACTGTTTGGGTCGCTGCTGCACAGCCAGGGATGGACTGTTTCACTGCCTTTGCAAGGTAGGCGCAATGCTTGTTCAGAAGCCTCCGCAGTGCTGTGGAAACATCGTTAAGGCAGCAAAGGGATCCATTTGTCTGGCAGCCACCATTTTTCTTTCCCGCCCACAAGCAGGCAGCACAAAATGGCTGCCACGTTTGTGGCCCAGGGATGTCATGGGCTGCCTTCCTTCCACAGCATGAGGTCCGGAGAGCTTTAAAAGGTGGGTGTAAGAGAACAGGGCCAAGCACTGTGTGGTCCTGGCGGGATGGGATGGGGGGAGAGAACCCCTGCAGCATCCCTGTAGCTGGTCGTGAGGGAACAATTCCAGAAGTGGCCGTCATTTTGTCCCTCCCTCCTTCCCCAACATGAAGAAGTAACGTGTGGGGCATGATTGGCATGTATGAAGGAGGCCCAAGCGGAGGGGAAGTGGGGAGGGGGTGCTGCAGTGGCCCTGTGGTGGGTCATTAGGGCAGATGACCACTGGGCCCCTGCAGCCATCGTAGTTTGAAATGGTCATATGTAATTTAGGGGCATCTCTTGTAACTTCGTTGAGCAACCTTGTTAACGATTAAAATAAGTCCCTTTCCTACGCCGTGATCTTTGCATCAAACATTTTCTTTGGAGGCTCCCTTTTCTCCCTCCACCCACCCGGTTTTAACTGAAAGGTGTTGGGGTCTTAAAAAAAAGCTGGGGCAGGGATGGAAGGATAAATGGAATATATTGCCAAAATCATCTAATTGTAGAGGCCTCCAAACTTGGCAGCTTTAAGGCCTGTGGACTTCATTCCTCACCCAGGGTGGGTTTTCTTAATGGCTGGCTAAAGATTTCTGAGAGTTGAAGTCCACAGGCCTTAGAGTTGCCTATTTTGGAGACCCTTGCACTTCAGCTGCAAAGCACCAGCTTTTCAAGCATAAACCGTCTCTCTATGTCTTCAGTTTCAAGTAGAACCTACAGCTTTTTAGCAAAATGGTGACTTGCTTGGTTCCAGGGGAGCCCTGTGGAAGCTTCCTGTGGACCAGGAGCTGCCTTGGAGCCTGGCTGAGGAGGGAGACTTTCCTTTTGGGCTAGGGATTGTGTGGTCCACCTTGGGGGGCTCCCCTCTGGGCAGAAGAGCTACCTGAATCCATTTGTGGCTGCAAAGGCTTGTTGTACATCTTCAGAAATTCTTCCGGGCTCAAACATTCTTGGCTCCTGCACAAATACTGGATCGTTTCTGCTGGGATAAGCAGCTCCGGCATAGTGGTGTGGAGGCACTCACCCAGGTCTTTGTTACCCATCTTGAGAGGAGAAAGGAAGCACAGTGGATTTAATCCCATGGCATTTGTTCTGGAATTAGTGTGTACATTGACTTGGTCAGGCTTTTCTGGTTTATCCAATGCTGCTCGTAAGACTGGCCTTTCAAAGCTTGGCCTAAAATAAATTTACCGATTGAAGCGTAGAGACTGGGAGCTGAAAGGAAGCTCCCAATTTGGATTGTGCAGAATTGATTTAAGCTTAAGTAACATCTATATATTTTCTGGGATCCTATTTTTTTAAATAATCCTGCCTGTAAACAAAACACGAGAGAACCCAGATTCTGTGTCTCCATGATCAGGATACTGGCTCTTTCAAGAAAATATTTTTTAATGAAATCACATTAATGCATCAGAACCTCAAAGAATGATTACAAAGTAAAAAACTAAAACCAGAGTCCCCATCATGCCCTTGGCACTATCTCATGTATGTCCCCAAGTTCTTCCCTACATGTTGGCATTGTTAACTTGGAATATGTCAAAACTGGAACTGCAAGCCTGTTAACTAGCCAAAACACAGGAAAGAACTGGCTTCTGAAGAAATGGAGGAGACATTCAGTATCTTGACCAAAGCAGGGAGGTGTAAGCAAGTGAAATGCCAGCTTTCTTGATCTATCAGGATTTGGTGTACTTCTTATGCCATCTCAGAGTCTTGGCAAAAAGCTGGAGAGATCTTCTGGTTACAGGAATGTACATTTCTACCAACTTTGTCCCAAATGAAGGGGATCCGCTGTTGGAATGCATTATCCTTATGTGCAGGCAAGTCTATTTTGGATCAGGTGCTGGTCCTGGGAAAATGAACCTGATGCCAGAGAGATGAAGGGAGCTGCTCTCACCTTGAGTGTTGCAAGATACACTCCCATCTTGAGAATAAGTGTAAGACACTCAGTAATAACTTCTTCTGTGGTTTGGCTCTGGGTAACATCTTCCAAAGTTACAGGGACTTCCAATTTGGTGGCATTCCACTGTGAGAAAAGTCTGGTGGGGATGTTGTGAGACATTACCATTATCTTAATATCTCGTAATAAAGCCCTAAAAGGAAGAAAGAAACCCTATTAAACCCATAGGTCTCTGCACACACATTATGCACACACTTGCATCCATGTTGTATCAAAATCAAGATATTTAAGGCTTGTAGCTACCTACCAATGAGGGGTCACATCAGAGGCACTGACTACATTGCCCAGGGGCATGGGAGGTTGCCTCCCAAGTATTTAGACAGCGCTTCCTGTTCTAAAACTCCTGAGGTGGTTTACAGTAACTATGAAAACAAGGTAAAAACAGGATAAAAACTAAGTGGAAACAATCTACAAGAAGCTTCTCAGCAGCTGGGGAAAGGCAGTATGAAAGTAGAACTTTTTCAGAGAACCTAACAACTAGTTCCACAGGACAGGATCCTTCCAGTGACGACCGAACCCCCTGTCTCTTCCAGGTTTGATGCAGGATGTTTTTATTCCAACTGGATGTTGAACCTTTGTCATGTTAGCCATCCAGATCAAGGGAGAAATTAAACATTTCTCTGAATTGTATGCTCATAAATCCTTGCCCTATGAATCAGACCAAGCCTGCTCCTGATCCAACCACAGGTCTTATGGAGCTCATAACCTTCCTCTCTTGGCTGAACATTCCAGGTGTGCTTTCACCTGTGTCTGAAAATAGGGTTGAGGAATCTGATGCCCTCCAGAAGTTGCTAGATGCCAATGCCCATCCAAGACACTCAAATTGCCTAGGAACTGTAAATTGGCGACCTTTGACTGGCTACAGATTCCCCACCCCTTAGATAAGGTGACATTTTCTCCATTGTGGGGTCTTTGCTGCTCTCTCTGGATGTTTTCTTGCAGACTTTTCATTACCAAGCTAGGTAACATCCTCAGTGCTAGTAGGAAGTGTTCTTCCCTATCTTATTCACCCACCCAAATGCTGGGAGCGATGGAAGGCTTTTCTTTCCATTGGTGCTGCTGGGCCTTCTACTTTCTGCTGCTTCTTCTCTTAGTTTAGTTTTTTTGGCTTTGCTTTTAGCTGTTTTAAAGCCATCAACCATCTGAGAGTATTGGTGAAGAGGTTATGGGATGCTCTGTTTATCAGTTTGTACCTTGCATTTAATTTACTATAACTGTATTTTTGCACTTTACTTTTCACCTTGCAATTTTGTAATAATAAAAGCATAGATAAATATATATAAATACATGGTCATTCGGTGCAGTCTTTCAGCCAAGGGCATCATCCATTCTTCAGACAGTCCCTTTCCAACTTTCCAACTGTGTAGAGAGACTTGGGCATCTTCCAGAAATCCCTCTGCCTTGTGGCTGAGATGCCCCCCCCCCGGCCTCTGCCTCCCACAGCTCTCCTCCCTGGTGGACTTGCTTGACTTACGCTGCTCCCTGATGTTCAAAGAGGGCCAGGTCCATGAGGATGTGGTAGAGGGTGCCGCTGGAGGCCTGAGGAGAATGGAAGAGCATCAGGATATGAGGTTCTGAAGGTGTTTCCACTCAATTCTGTTATTCTGTATTGGAAGTGATGTTTTCAGAAACTTCTGGTGAGGAATTTTCTTAACTCTGCAGGTGACCAAACTACATTGTGCCTGTAATACTATCAGTATGTATGATTATGGATTGGTGCTTAAATTGGATGTAGGTTTTATCGGCATTTCAACTAAACTACACAATTCAGCTAAAGGGTTTTTCATTTTCTTCTGATACTCTTAAATATTTGCTTGACCTACCTCCAGAATGTGGAGTATGCTCTGGGAGTAGATGAGAAGGATCCCGGAGGCTGCTTCCCCCAAATGGGATCGT
Source organism: Naja naja (assembly GCA_009733165.1). NCBI lineage: Eukaryota > Metazoa > Chordata > Lepidosauria > Squamata > Elapidae > Naja > Naja naja. The sequence goes on along the minus strand of CM019164.1, from coordinate 1,550,251 downwards.
GAAATCTTCTGGAAAAGCTGTTCATGATAGTCTTTAAAAAGGAAGTGCAAAAGATCAATAGATCAGCTCAGAATCCCCCCCAAAAGCCGATGGGGTGGGAGGAAAGGTAGGAGTCCAGTGCCTGCTGGACGGGGCTTGTTCCCAGCTTTCTCACTGGTGTCAGCAGGATCTGCTCCATCTGCCTATAAGCTGTGGAGGAGACAGGGTGTCATGCCCGATGATTCAGAGATACACAATCATACTGATGGGTTAATCTGTTTCAAAAAGCAATTTCACAATTGGGCATGTGATGCAAAAAGCCAGTTATGAATTGGGTTAGCTTTCCAGGGACTGCTGAACTAGAATAGCAATGCTGGCTCTGGTTTCTGGACATTGTGATTAGGCAATAACTGGAGGGCCACAAATTCCCCACCTCTGCTGCATTTGAACAAATAGACTTGACAAATTTTAGGTATTGGTTTAAATATGATTTGTTGAAGCCTGTGATAAATCTGTCCTAGAAGCCACCTGTAGTGAATAGAGGGGATGGCCTTGAACGGAGGGAAGATCCACCAGCAAGGCACAGATGAAATAAAGGAGGCTTGAGCCCAGGCCAAAGAGGGGATTACAAAAATGCCTCAGACAGCCTCCCCCTCCAATTTTCATGAAGATAAAGGAAGGGAAGTTCTGTCATGCCCCTGGTGGAGACTGACTCTGAGGGAGAGGAGGAACAGCCAACAGGGAGTGGAAGTGTGGCTCCGGAGGTTGTGGAGGAGGCTGGGGAACGGCAGAGGACAGGTGGGCACTCAGAGGATGACCCAGGCTCATCCCCTCTTCATCCTATGGCATGCAGGGAGGAGAGGATAAGGGAGAGACATGGTCTACTGGGGAGGAGGGGGCCTTGATCCTCTTCATGGGCTGCAGCTGTGACAACTGAATAAAAGAATGGACATGCATATGGGCGAATGCTGGAAACAAAGCGTGGAAATATCTCTAGTTTATGGTTCCTCTCTGAGTTTGGCGTCCTTCCCAGTGTTCGTTCTGTTATCTGGACGTCCTCCAGACCTTATCTTGCCTGGTTTGTGTTGCTTTTTTCCTCCTCCTTGTAACTGTTTGTGTGGGAGTTTTTTGTCTTCCGTCAAGGATATTCAGAGCTTAGAAGCAAAGTTAAGGAATAAAAGGGGGTTCACCTGTTCTCTGACTGTGTTTGTTTTGTATCCACCCTGGGTCATCACAAGTTCATTCAGACTTGCAAGGCACTGTTACTACAGTTAAGAGTAGGTTTAGGTCTACATGGTGTCTGTTTCTTAGTCTGGTCTACCTGATAGGGCTGGATTCAAAATTAAGGTTATTACCAGCATTGTCTTCACAGTGACAAACACTGGTCTTCAATGGAGTTGAGAGAGTGAGAGTGAGATAAGCAGACCTCCCCTCAGCCAAACAGACAAGGCTCATGAAAGCCTTCCCATTTGGGGAAATCTGGCCAGCTGGGAAGCTTCAGCGTGCTATGGAAGAGGACATCCCAGGGCAAGCAGAGATTTCATTAAGATCTTGGAACCTTTCCCTCACTAAGAGCATTCAGGGACTTCATGGCCTTTAACAAGGGAAGCTCAGTCTTTCGAAGGTCATGGTGAGACTGATTGCAATACCTGTGATTTCACTCTCACTGGCATCTTCTTGCAGCATTGCAACAAAGATCAGCCGGTGAAGCAGAAATTTCTGTGGGGGGAAAAGCGCCACAAGATTTAGCCTCCACACTTTAGGGCTTGGTTTTCCTCACTATTTGAAACTCTCTCAACTGTCCAATGTTGCAGAAATAATCCATCACTTATCTTTATAAATATTTTGGTATGTCTCCCCAAAATCCATCAAAACACAGGATATAGAAAAACCAAAACTCTAGAAAGAAAGCTGGTGCTCAAAAGGGAAAACAAATAGCTTAGGAGGCAGAATCTAGAGAGTCAACCCTCTCTGTCCTCAGCACACTGAACCATTAAGGAAGCAGTTGGATTTTAGTCTAACGTTACAGCAATTTGTAGTGAGTTTATAGTTCCGGGCGTGTGCCATGCAAATCCAAGGCAATGGCAGACATGCCTGAATAGGATAGGGCCAAAAAAGTCAAGATGGTGGTTGCTACCACATGGATGAAGCCCCAAGAGGTGGCAGCCATCATCTTGGGTTTTTTTTATGTCCTGCAGATGTTCCTCCACACTGGATTAGGTGGCTGTGCCCTGATTAACCTGACTCAAACTCAGCCAAAGGCTGAATCCAGACATAATGCTAGGCCATAAGCCATGCTCTATATACACATGGTTTTACATGATCTAATGCAAGAATCTCTAAACCTGACAACTTTTAAGACATGGACTTAAAGCTGCTGCTGGGAAATTCTGGAGTTGAAGTCCACAAGTCTTAAAGTTGCCAAGTTTGGAGACCCCTGCTCTAACACCTTATAATGTGAGCCTTGAGACCAGATCAGAGGTGCTCAGGAACCATTGCAGCCCCCATTGTCTTCTTCCTTTGCGCAGAAGCAGCCGGACACAACTGTGCCAGAGCAGGGAAAATGAAAAAGAACAAATGGCTTTTCTGATGGCCACTGACCAGCAGAAAAGGCCCCAAGGACATCTCCAGAGGGTGAGAAAAACCCGGCTGAAGCCAAGGTGGTCAGAGGAACCTTCAAGGTGAGAGTAAAACAGAGCAAGGTAGTCAGGGGAAACTTGGTTTCCAGGCATGGTTTTCCTCCAGGATTGGTCCTCCAGTCTAGCCGACAGTCCTGGGATCTCCAAGTGGTCTCCCATCCACAGACTCAGTGGGACAGCCCTCTCAGCCAAAATATGGCCAACTGGGCCAGCTCCAGAGAACCCTCCTGGCTAGGTTTTGACAACCCACCAAGCTGTGGGGTGCAGTAAGGTTTAGGCCTGGTGCCAAAGCAAAACCTACCAACCCTCTGAGGCTGTGATGCCAGGGCCCAAAAGGACTGTCACATCTGGAAAAAGAGGCACTACCCCCCAGCCCAGGACTACTGGCCTCCTCATACCTTCATCTGCTGCCGCCTCCTCTCCTCTAGGGCACTAAGCAGGGTGTTTCTGGCCACTGTGGGCATCACGTCAGCCATCCTGCTATGGCAGACTGTTCCAGAACCTTCAAGGAACCAACCTGCCAGCCTGGCATGGCAGTTATCCTCTAAGCACCTCCCTGGAATTGGCAGTTGGGAGCCTCTGGCTCACCTGAGTGGCCTGGAGCTCTGAGCAGGAGGAAGACAGGAGGCCAAGGAGAACATCACCCAGCACACCGTAGGGGCTTCTGCTGTGGAGGACCTTGGCTTCTGGGCTCCTGGGGAGAGAAGCCTGCCCCAAAGAAGCCTCGCCCAGGGCTGAGCAGCTCTTCAGGTAAGGAAGGGGTTCCAGAGCCTGCCCTCTCTACCACCACACCCCCCAAAAAATATCCTGCCTTGCAACCCCAATCCTTTGTTTCCTGCCATCTGGAACAAACAAAGGATTTTGCTTTTTCCACACAACAGAGTTTTAGATACTTTCGCTACTGGAATTTTAGGCAGGGGAGAACTTTCGTTTTGTATAACATCTTTATTATTATCTTTAAAACAATTCAAGATGGCAAACTTCTCCAACACACCTTCCACCTCCTACTTGCCCCACAACAACCACCATATGAGTTGAGCTGGGCTGAGAGGGAGCAACTGGCCCAAGGTCACCCCACGGCTTTCAGTGGCTAAGACGGGACTTGAACTCACTGACTCCTGCCTTTGCAACGTATTCTGAAAGCCCTTGAACCAGAGGTGGGATTCAGCAGGTTCTGACCAGTTCTGGAGAACCGACAGTGGAAATTTTGAGTAGTTCAGAGAACCGGCCAATCCTACCTCTGACCCATCTCTTCTCTGCCTCCCACTGAGTCCCAGCTAATCAGCTGGGTCTTCTTTGGTTGCCCTGCACAGGAGAACGGAGCTGGAAAGCAGGTGAGTGGGGTGGGGTGGGGAGGGAAGGGGGATTTTGCAGTATCCTTCCCCACCAAGCCACGCCCACAGAACCAGTAGTAAAAGAATCTGAATCTCACCACTGCCTTGAACACCCTTTCAGGCTTTAAGAAAGATGCAAACCCAGCTGGGAAATCTCGTCATCTCGTCTTGTATCAGAAATGAAGGAACTAGAAAGGGGGAAATTATTAATTTAAATTTTAAAAGATAATTTTTTTAAAATAAAAACATAAGTTTATATAATTCTAGCCCAGTGCTGGGGCAGATTGATGACAGGGATATTTCCAACCAGCAAGTCATTCTGGGTGCACATCAGTCCGAGGGGGCATTGTAAGAGATGGATAGTTATTTAAATAGTGCCATGTTTGCAGTAAATACTCTTGTCCTCTGGGAGAAAGCCCCATTTTTCCATCTGGTCTTTCATCTGTAGTTGGGAAATATAACCCATAAATTTGCCACTTGTGGAATGTCATCTAGGATCAATGTTTTCTATTGTGTAATGAAACAATTAGAACATCTAAATAATGTATTTTATTGTTTTATTTCTTGCCCTCTGACATAGCACATACACTAAATGTATGTATTATTTGTACCCCATAAAAAGACTTGACCACCGCCACCCTTAATAAATGATTATTGCTTTGCTTGAATTATTTGTTGATTTGTATTTTTGGATGGGCAAAGCAGCCCCTTTGCGAAAAAAATAAATCCCTCTCAAATTCAGGATTGAGCAATCTCGAGGATGGGATCATAAATTTAAATCTCCTTTAACCTACTGTCCACATGAGTAGACCGACCTTAGTTATGCATTTTTAATAAGATTTATTGTTATTATTTATCATTAAATAAGAGATAAACAAAAATACAAAAATATTAAACAGCGTTTAATATTCATTTTTAGAATGCATTAAATAAAAAATGATGATTGAATGCAGCAGTGATTTTGATTATGCCCTCCTGAAAAGGAAAAAAAATGCATTTTGTGAGAATGGGCTACAGGAACTTGCAAATACTGTAGGATTCCCATAAAATGATGGAAGCTATTTTGTGAATGGATAAAAGCTTTTTGCACAGCAATATGAAAGAGCATCCTTTAAAATAATATGCATTTTTTAGTATACTTTTTAAGTACCCTCTTGAATTTCACACATAATATAGTAAACAGCCAATTCTTTAAACCACCAGAGTTTCATTAGCAGTGGGTTTCTAGATTATCATGGCATTATTATGGATCCACATGTTTGGCTTTATGCTAAGACAGTGGTTCTCAAGCTGTGGTCCACGGACCCCAGGGGGCTGCAATGTCATCACAGGGGATCTGCAAAGGTTTGAAGAAATGTTATTTAAATCTTGAGTTAAGCCTTGAGGGGGGTGGCCATCGTCCGTGGCCATAACAGGTATTTAAAGGGTGGTGAAGAAAAGGCCGAGAACCACTTTGCTATGATATTGCTTTGTTATATTCACTTAACAGTGAGATGGGCAGCATATATATTTAATAAATAAATATTCACCTACAGAGAGAGGAATGTAGTCCCATCACTGTACTGGGTTGTCATGTACTAACCTTACAAGTTCTAATTTGTGGCAATGATTGTTGGTCTTTTAGGTGAGTGTGGGCTACAGACAGTAGACCAGAACTGTCCCTAAATTATGTTTTAGAGAAAATTTGCAATCTACTCTAATTTCCAAAAAAATACTGATTAAAATTGAATTGTTTCCAATTTATTTTCACATTTTGACAAATATGTTGTTTTTGTTTGATTTTTGAACAGTAGTACGGTATTTATATATACTGTACATAATGCTTACAATCAAATGTTTAAAAGTGGCAAAAGGCATATGTATTTAATGTTTACATGTACCATTCATAACAATGTCAGAAATAATTTCTAACCATCACATGAAAAATAAATTACACAAAAGGATTATCGTAATGCATAGTTAAATAATCTATTGGGAAATGTAAAGTAGATTATATACTTTATGACAAACTCAACACACTTGTTGATCTCTTGCAGAAATACAGTACATTTGATATTGGTTCCTTTGTATAATGGCCACAAGAAAAACAACAAGAATGGAGAAAAACATCACTACCTGCAGAAAGAAAAATTACACCAGATTTCCTTCAGTGATTATCTGATACCGAGGATGAAAGCCTTCTTGAAAGTATTTGGGTAAATATTAGGGGAAAGAAATTATATTGCTATAGTTGTGTACTACAGGCCACCCAACCAAACTGTGGAAATAGATGAGCTCTTTGCTGATCAGTTAACCAAGGTGTGCAGGACATATACCACAGTAGTAAAGGGGGACTTTAACTATCCTGACATCAACTGGGAAACAAACTCTGCACTGAGTGGCAGATGACATTCCTGATATGCCTGGCCGACCACTTTGTTACCCAAAAGGCAGAGGAGGGAACTAGAACTGTACTGGAGCTGTACTGGACTTCATTCTTATTAATAGAAACAAAATGGTTGAGATAGCAGAAGTTGTAGGAACCTTGAGGGAGATTGACCATGTCATACTAAAATTCAACAACATAATGCAGGCATTAACTGAACAAAGTCAGACTAGTATTTTATACTTTGAGAGAGAGATGATGTAAACAAACTAAGAAAAGGAAGGATTTCATGCAGGAAATCCTACAAGGAAAAAGTTTAGGATGCTTGGGAAACTCTGAAAAATGAGATAATAAAGTCTCAAATAAAAACAATACCACAGTGAAAGAAAAACAAGAGACATTAGACCAAGAATTAATTAGGGCTGGAAATAAACTGTCCTGCTTGCAACCCACAAATAATTGATATTTCTTAGTTCACTCAAGTTCAAGAAATAATAGCCTGCAAACCAAAACCAAATTTCTGATGTTTGTCTGAATGAATTGCTTTGAAATAGGAGCACACAGAAGAATAGTCCAAAATCAGACCAAAATTCCAAGAGCTGGGTCAGGGTTGTCAATCAGTCCAAAAGTTAAAGGCTCACAAATTCTTACACAAATAGGGATATCATGCAAGATTCAGAGATCAGATAATGTTTCCACCAAAGGGAACATGAGTCAGAGCTGCTTCTTAAATCAGGATACAGCCAGCTGTGATCAATGAAAGATTTACTCTCTTTCTTTGAGAGACGCCTAATAGAATGATGCTGCTCAGTCTCCAGTCTGCTTTCTAGGAGCCCTGACATCATCAAAATCAATTGACTGCTGCCACTGCTGCTCTCACAGAACAGCCTTGTTCTTAGTTTTGTGTCTCCTTAGGCTAACATTCCATGGTTCAACTGGAATCTCTTCCTCTTAGTCCAAGCTGTCCAACTCCTGGGAGATAACAGGAACACATCTAATATTTAAATGATACTAATAAATAAGGGACAAAGTTAGTAAAACCTAGTAACTGAAATAATACTAAAAATTACCAAATGTTATATAGATATTGAGGAAGATCCTTCTGATGTTTTTGTCAAATCAGGACTTATTTCATTTCCCATTCTTTATTGAGCCAGCCAGGCAGATAAAAAATTGTCGTGGCGACACTTTCCCACTTTGTGCTGTGCTCACCACCCTCTGTAGTGTCTTTCTGTCCGCGACTGTCAAGCCAGCATACCCCACCGTCATGCAATGTGGGAGGACGCTTTCTATTGTGGATCAGTGGTCGTTCCACTTTATTGTTTCGCAAGACCCTGAGGAAATGGAGTCTCTGTTGGGCCTTTCTGGGTTGTGTTGGTTTTCCAGGTAAGATCTTCGCTGGAGTAGACTCCCAGGAATTTAAAGGAGGAAACTCTCTCCACACAGCCCCCCCCTCGATGTAAAGTGGGGCGGGTTCCTCTCTCTTCTTCCAGAAGTCTAAAATCATCTCCTTTGTTTGGATTTGCTGAAGGTCTACTTAGGATAGCCACATATTCTAAGGGCTTCCTTGATGTATTTTAGTTCTTTTTCGTGTCTCTCTTTACTGCTTAGCAAACTTTCAGCCTAGTGGCATAGGGTTCTGATCACTCCAATTTTGTGCTCCAGTGGTTGGTGAGAACCCAAATGAAAATACTAATCTGTGTGTGTTAGTTTTCTGTAAACTTGTTGAGGTATCTTGTTAAGGTATCTGTCTTCCTTAGTGTGCACTGCACAGCCCAGGAAAGCCAGACTGTTTTTCTTACTATTTTCCCATGTGAACTTGATGTATCTGTCCCCAGAGTTTATGTATTTGGTGAAGGCTCCCACCTCCTATTAATTAATCTGTTAATCTGTTATCCTGTGCTTTAATCTTGACCCAAGAATCATCCACATAACTATCCCAGTGAGTGGGTGGAATTCCTATGAAGCAGTTTAGGGCTTTGGTATCTACCTCTTCCATGTAGAGATTGGCCACAATACGGGGCACAGGTGAACCCATGGCGCAGCTGTGTTTTTGTCTGTAGAAATCTCCATTGTATCTGAAATACAATGAAGTCCTTGATCCACTTCCTTTTTGCAGCCTCCAAGGCCAAACTGATTGGAATCCAGTGGTGGGTCTTAAAGTAGTTCCACCAAAATTTCCTGGGGCTTTCAGTGCCAGAGGGCTTCCTAAGTCATAGTAATGCCACTCTCTTGGGAATGACCAGGAGCAATTTTCCTGCACTGGTGCAGAAAAACGCAAAGGCCAACCAGCATATAGAGCCCAAAGATTACCAAAGTGGTAATCCCTGGGTGCTCAAGAAGATGCTTTAGATTGGTACTGGGTGGCTACCTGAATCCATGGGGTTCCATTTCTGAAAAAGAAAAATGGGTGGAGGAAGAAGAGAACATTTCTGGTTTTAATGGCTGGTGGTTCCCCTCCAGGGCCAACCATTGCAAGGTCAAACCCCCAAGCAGAAAATCAAACCTGAGAGAAGCAACCAAGTCCTGCTCATCTACAGAAATCTCTCTCTGTGTGTCTCTCTAAAAATATCTCCTGTCTACCCCTCAACAAAGGCTTGATCCACTCAACGTTTTGTAGTCTCCATGGCCCCACCCAGAAGTTCATAAAAGGAAAAGGGGACCAACAGTAGAAACCATATCCAAGTGAGTTAATGGAGTCACAATAGCTCTCCTTTTACTCAACCTCCTGCTGCCTCCCTCTCTTGAAATCCTTTCCCTTTCTTTAGGAATGAATATTAACTCTTTAGTGGCATGCAGCCAGTGGGAATTCCATGGGATCTTTGTGACACCACCAGTAACTAGCCATGCCAAGAAAACCACAGATCAAACTCATGCTCAGGCATTGCAGGCTAAAAATAATATATTTTTGTGGTTTTGTCTGTGTCATGATGCAGAGACATGAGTATAAACCATAGGATTCCAAGGGTCTATGTGACTGTCTTAGAAGTTACCATCCAAATCTTGGTTAAGTCCCATATGTACCTATGGGCTCTGCCATCAAAATTAATTGATCCAAAGCATGTCTCACAACTTCATTTGCTATTTTCAAAAGGAACTTCATGGATAAGACATGAGGTATAGCCTAAAAGAAAAGTCCTTACACGTACTTAGTTTTTGTTCAGTTCAGAACTGAAATCTAAATCACAATTCCCATTTGGGGCATCCTCATCATTTCACAGAGATTTCAAGGCAGGATCTGTACAGTCAAGCAACACAGATATACTCAATCAGTACAGTACTATAATATGATTCTTTACACTTAATCTTATTCTGCACAAGGACTGCATGGAGCATTTGTAATTGTAAATGGCTCTTTATAAACGCCCTGATTGGCAAAAGGATCGCGTGACTGTCATGACAATGAAAGGTGACAGGGAGCAAATGCTGGTGACTGAGGAAGAACATGTGTGTTTCAATCCACCTCCTCTGGATCCTGCTGCCTCAATGGTAGGACCCACAAAGAATTCAGGGGGAATAGAAAATTCCCTGATAACTTTCCCAGATAGGGGCAGGTCAAGATCCTGACCCCCTTCTCCCTTGCTGCCCCAAATTTACCTTTGGATGCCACTAACCGACTTAGTCAACATGTGACAAGTCCAGAATCTACAATGCTTTTTAAAACAACTGGTTCTGCAATGCAGATGCCCTCACAACAACAACCTGTTCCAGAGACTGACAATGAGGGGGGATATGTTTCTTTTTCAATGTCTGATCTTTATAACTGGAAAAATAATGTGCCTTCCTATTTTTATACTATTTTTATAACTCGTAACCCACTTGGGCAGATGTACAGACCCTTAAAGGAGAATATTTGTAGCTCAGGTTTGAAATGAGAGGTCCTTGGTGCTCTCTGAGTTTGGTTGTTTTCTTGAAAGCATTTCATTACCCAACTAGGTAACATCATCAGTGCACAGGCCCTATTTGGCATCTTGCTCATGCAGGAAGAATGCAACTAGTTGTGAAGGAGAGACGCCATGAGGTGCAAACCCCGGACAAGAGATGTCCTCTTCCCATAGTGGACCCTGAATGGAATCCCCACATGGCTCTTGACTTGGATTGGCTGAGAGCTTACCTGACTCCTATGTTGGGGGCGTTTCAGAGGGGTGGGGTGCTTGAACAAAAGAACTTATCTCAGATTTATCATGTTCATCAACAGAAATATGAAAATCCCAGGGCTTTCTTCAAGCACATTCATGCAGCCTTTAAAACTTATTCTGACCTTGAAGATCCAGCTGTCTCGTGGTTAATTTTATTTTTATTGGTCAAAGCTGTGATGATATTAAAAGGAAACTGCCAAAAGCTGATGGAGCGGCTACAATGCCAACATCTCAACTGGTTAATATAAGGTCTATGACATCTTTGTTAACAGAGACAAAGTGTCAGAAAAGACAGATGAACACAGGTGGAGACAGTGCCATGTTTCTTACTGATGCATTAAGACAGTAGGGGGCGGTAGTGGGTCTTGCGCAAGAGGTGGGCGAGGAGGGCTTAACGTTAGAGAAAGGTGGGGGGTTCAAAAGTGCAAAGGGTCATGCCACTGGCCAGCATAAGAATTGATGTGTCTGCAAAAAGAAGGGACGCTGGAAGAAGGAGCACCCAGAGAGAGTGCAGGTGAAGGAGATGGGCACAACAAGGACTGAGGGGACTCGGAGCTGTAAGAGGTGCTGCCTCTACCACTCACCAAGTCCCTGGTGGGTATGAATTGGGGAGGCTCAATGTAACCTTTTTAATAGACGCAGGTGCTACTGGCTCTGCCTTCACTAAGCCTCTGACTGGGGCCGCCTCCGTAACTGTCCCCCCGAAATTCCTCTGCTCCAACCAATGGAATGCCAATTAGAAAGGAAAAGAGCTGCACCCAAGTTTCTATACATGCCAGAGTGCCCCATTCCTTTGTTGGGAAGGCTCATCCCAAGCAAACTGCAAGCTACTGTAGCATTTGAAGGAAATGAAGTCATTTTGAAAATTCCCAAACATGAGGCATGGAGAACCATGTTGCCTCTTTTTGAACAACATTTGACTCCCACTGACACCCAAATAATGGCAGAAATCATGGATGCAGTGGCCACTGGGATGCCAGGCAGGGCGAAGAATGGTCAGCCAGCTTCAATCACCCTGAAAGATAGAATTACACCACCCTCCATCCTTTAAACCTGAGGTGGTGGTTGCAACTCTTTATCCAGAAGTTTTCACAATATGGACTGATAAAAGAAGGTCAGTTCCCTTTTAATACAACAATTTCACCTGTCAAGATGGCTCCTTCAGATTTATACAGGATCTCAGGGAGTTTAACAAGGGTACCATCACCCAAAACCCCAACCCTAATACCTTCCTTGCAATGTTGTCCTCCCAAGACAAGTATTTGTAAGGTACTTGATCCTTTTTTTTGCATCCTGGCAGCTGAAAGTTGTCAGAAGAGTTTTGCCTTTGAATTGGAAGAGCTGATACAGGGACCAAAATGTAAATGTATTGGATGGTGCTGCTCCACAGCTTTCACAATAGCCCTACTAGGTTTGGAACTGCATTAAAAAAATGATATGGGAAATGGTGTCCCCCATGAGATGCCTGCAGTCCTTCAAAATGTGGATGGCATTGGGGAGCCCACTGAAGATAGCTGAAAGAAGCCCCCATTGGCTTGCTGAGTTACCTAGCTCCGTGTAGCTATAAGGAGTCCCAAGAAAAGGATCAGTTGGTCCAACTTTCTGTAAAATACCTGGGTTTTATGTTTCACAGGGTCAAAGGCAGCTACTCAGGGAGAGAACAGAGGCAATCAGCCATGTAGCTGAACCCAGGACCTTCAAACGGCTTTGGGGATTTGGGGGAATGTCTGGATTCTGCCGCATTTGGATCCCAAATTATGGCCTCATCGTGAAACCGCTTTATGAAGCCACAAAGGAAGGACACTATGAGCAGTTTATCCTGGAGTAAAAAATGCCATCAAACCTTTACCAGAATTGAGAAATGAATGTCAACCACTCCTGCACTGAGACTCCCTGATTTTACTAAGCTCTTCTGTTTGTTTGTGCATGAGTAGTTGGAAGTTGCAGTTGGAATTCTGACCCCAAAACCTGAGTCTTGGGATGGAAAGTAGCTTACTCCTCTAAACAAATAGATCCGGTGGCATTAGGACGGCTGGCCAGCCTACGGGCTGCAGTTGCTACTAGTTTCCTTGACTTTGGGATGAATGACGAAGGTCCAAGGTCCACATGTAGTGATGGAGCTTTTGGAAGAGGAGCCCACTGGTTGACTGGAACTAGGTTGGCTCCCCCTTTGGAGAATCCAAACATGAGTTTGATAGAGAGTGCAAAGTTAAACCCTGCCATTCCTTTACCCCAAATGGAACAGGAAGCAACACATGGCTGCATGTAAATAATTGATCAAGTTTACTCCAGCAAACCTGACCTGAAAGATTAAGCCATTGATAAGCCCAGTGAGGAGTTTTATATAGATGGTAGCAGTTTTGTGGGAAAGGGGTGGAGGCTCATTGGAAAGAAAGTTGGTTTATTGATGAAGAGAACCACCAACAGCATGTGATTCTGAGAGCTGACAAAACGGAGTGGGAATAGGGTGGGTTTTATACCTTCTTTGGGCTTTGTATTTGAACTTCCTGTTCCTATGCAATAACATATCCTTTAATATTCTAATGGCTGTTGTCAGATTCCTATGGGGTCATGGCTGGCCCAATAGGCAGAAGGGGAAATGCAAATCTTAGCTGTTTGTCTGAGTTAATCTTGTCAACCTAATTGCTTATCTGGAGTTTCTGTTTGTCCCAGTCTTTCTGAATGGATTACCAAATCTGCATTTCTAAAAGTTGGCTTTCTCGGTTTCTGCTTGGGACAGGGAGACTGGTGCTGGTTTCTGCCTTCCTTAAGATTTTTTCCCATTTCTCCTTTAGGGGAAATATTCTATTCTGCCTTTTTAATATCCCCCAAAATATTTCATTCTCTAGGGGGTGGGGGTGCTGACTTTCTACAAGGGGGAGGAAGAGCTGGATATATAGTAGTCATCTTGTGGGACATTAAAGAGATCCACCTTCTTCCCCTTAATACTTCCACTCAAAAGTACAAGCTGATTGCCCTCATGAAAGCCTAACATTTCGCTCAGGATAATCAGCACTTATACAGACAGCAAGTAAGCTTTTAGAGTTTTGCAGGCACATGGAGCTCTGTGGAAAGAAAAAAGGACTGCTAATTGTGAAGGGTGCAACGATCAAACATCAGAAGAAACTTTAGCCTTGGTAAAAGCAGTTGAGGTGCTTCTGCTGAAGTAGCTGTAATGCATGTTAGGGCCCATTCCAGGGAAGGCACACAAGTAGCCAAAGGAAGCAGGAGAGCAGATGGGGCAGCTACAGCTGTTGCACACCAGCCTTTGGAGAGACAGCGGTCTTTAATGCCCTCCTTTGAACTTCCTGATAGACCAGTTTACACTCAGCTGAAGAAGTCTGAACAAAGTTGAGGAGAGCTACATTGACATCTGGTGGCTGATAAGGCTTACTTCATTCTACAGTTCTGCCAGGAATTGTAGTTAGAAATGTGATTAAATATTTCCACGTTATGACTCACATGGAATAGAAATTCTTGGGTGTTTACATAGTGTGGTTGATTGTATGCCCAGGAGTATATATGGTATGGATGCTGCAGGGGTAGCATAAGAATGTGTGAGGTGCCAACCCCAAAGGGGGCAAATAAACCCTGTGTGGAATTCAGAGATGGGGAGCAGCGCCAGGGCATTTTTAAAAAATTGATTTTCTATTAAATACATTTCTTAGTGCTCAATAAACATTGTGTTGTCTGGGTATTTAATTTGCTTAACAATAGAAACTTACATTCTTAATCTCCACTCCTTTTTTCCAACCATTGGTAAAATAGATTCCATGTTTGATAGTATTCTACATCTTCTTTCTGTTTAATTTTCAGTGTCAATCTATCCATTTCTGCACAATCTAGTATCTTCCTGTCTATCTCTTCAACTCACGGTATATCTTCATTTTTCCATTGTGCAAATATAATCCTTGCTGTTGTTAAGACATGTAATATTAAGTACATACTTTTCTTATCAATTTTTTTCTGATAGTGTACCTAATAAAAACAATTCAGGTTTAAAATCTTCATGCTTCCCTATCATCTTTTTAGCCACCTATGTATCTTTGCCCAAAATTGTTTCGCTTTTGTGCAAGTCCACCACATATGACAAAACGTGCCCATTTTTTTTGTTACATTTCCAACATTTGCTAGACATATTTTTAAACGTTTTAGCTAACCTAGCAGGTGGTAAATGCCATTTATAAAACATTTTATACACATTTTCTTTATAAGAGGTTGCCATTGTTAATTTATAGTTTCTTTCCCATAGGTTTTGCCATTTCTCTAATTCTATGTTTTAGCCACAAAAAAAAATCCTATTGTACCATTGTATCTTTTATTCGTTCATTATCCATTTTCAAATTCAGTAAGAAGTTATATACCTTCCTAATTAATTTTTCATCAGAGTTCAATAGTATTTGGTCAAAAGGTGTTTGTCCTTTATAAAAGCCTTATTTTTTAAAGTCTAAGTCATACCTAGACTGTGTTTGTAATTGCACTGGGGCATTTTTGAGAAGTTGATGTCACTAAGCTACCGAGAAACATGGGACTCTGTTTACTGATACCTTTTCTAGCTGGATTGAGGCCTTCCCCAACTAATAATGCTAGGGAAATAGTATAGGCTTTATGGAAAGAAATTATACATAGGTTGGAATGCCTTGTGGGGGGTGTAATCCTCTCTGACTGTGGTCCAATTTTCATTGCCAAAATTGTTCAAGATGTAGCCTCCAATTTGAACATCACCTAGAAGTTGCATTCTCCTTATCACTCCCAAGTCAGCCCATTTCAAATTTTATATGGTTGGCCTTCTTCTTATACCTTTCAATTCTTGTGTGGCACTACCCCCAAAAGGGCCACAAGAGTCCAACTCCCTCTGTCCCTTTCTCCCAAATAACTTGGGTCCTTTTGGTTCACAGTTACTGATCTAGCATCTCAGGATCTCTTATTCTGATTGTTCACCCAGTCGCCTCTACTGGCCAGGCTCAGTTCACCTCCGCAGTCCTCCTGGTGTGTCTCTTTCCCCACACACTGCTCCTCTCTCTTCTTCGCTCTATCTTGCTCTGTCTCCATCTCTCCTTCTTGCTTTCTTTATTCTCCTCCTAACCATACTTTGTCGCCCCCGTCCCCCTGGGCTGCCCCTTCCCCCGTAATTTCCAGTCGGTCTCTGTGGGGTGCCATGCGGTCGATTGGGACCCCAGGTCAGCCATGCCACTCAGCAGGAGCTCCGGGACTCACTCCAATGCCCAGTTGACCATGTGATCGGGACATCTGTGCAATCAGCGCAACTCAGGTGGAGCTCCAGGACTTCCTCTGCCGCCCAGCTGATCACCCCCATCAGTGCTGCCCTCACCTCTGCCCAGCTGGAGTCCTGGGATTCCTCCCCCAGCTAATAGCGCTGATGGACGCTGCTCTCCCCGCTACCCCTACTACACTTAGATTCATAAAAAGGGTGAGGGGATTGTCAAAAACTATGTGGTCCAGTTGTCTGCTTCTCCGTCCTCTCTGCCTATTTACAGCTCAACCAGCCTAGTGGATTGGACCAGCCTGTTCATCCTCCTGAAGCTGCGGATTGGATTTGGGGGAAGTCAAAAGGATGATCCCTCGCAACCTAAGTGGAGAGAACTGTTATGTATGTAGGTTTGAATGTTATTGGTTTATTTGAACTGTTCTTGTAAAATGTCAAATGGTATTGGTTTAAATAGTGCGGGAAGAATCCCTGCACTCCCATTGGCTGGCAGCTACGGCTGCAGGCTATAAGAAGCAGCCGTAGCCAAGCCAGGACGGGTCCATTCGAGCTGTAGTCACTAATAAAGTCTTTGCTGGAACTCCTCGCGTCTGACTCTTCATGCAAACTTAACACTGGCGACGAGGGTGGGATTTCCCTGAAGAGAAGACGACGCAACGAACAAGCAACTGAGCGAGATGGCTGCGCTGAACACCCCCCCAGCACCGTTCGATCCGGCGACGGAAGACTGGGAATCGTATGCGGATCGTTTCCACATGTTCCTGGAGGGAACGATCTCGCCGGCATCCCCGAGAGACGGAAGAGGGCGGTCTTTCTCACGCACTGCGGTCCGGCAGTCTTCAAAATGGCGAAGGCGTTGGCGGGAGCAGCAGAGCTGAAGGTAATGGAATGGCCCGATTTAGAAAAACTTTTGAGAGCCCATTACGCCCCACAAGTATCGTGCCTCATTAAGAGACACAAATTTTACCGTCGGGATCAAGGGGATAGCGAGAATGTTAATGACTTCGTGGCAAGTTTAAGGGACATTGGGGTGCTTGTGACTTTACCAACTTAGAAGAGGCCATGCTGATCGGTTTGTTTTAGGCCTTAAAGATAAGGTTTTACAAAGCAAACTATTAATGAAACCTAAGATCACGTTTAAAGAGGCCATTGAAGAAGCTGTTTCAGCGGAAGCCACCAAGTCCTCAGCAGCGCCATGAAAAGATTAACAAGGCCTCAAGCCAGGCCTCAAGCCATTCTGATGGGGATAAATCCACATCTACTCATTGCGAACAAATAGACTCTGATTCTGATGGCAGTGAGGCAGAGGAGGGATTTTTAAACTCAGAATGGAGAAGAAAAGAAAAGACTCTGGGAAGAACAGGCAAGGGTTCTATTGCAGAGGCTGTGGGGGGGGCCACCCCCGCACTGATTGCAAGTTCTTTGACTCCATTTGCCTACGTTGTGAAAAACGGGTCACATAGCCAGAGTCTGCAAATCATCCAGAACTCCACCAGCTAGGAAGAAATTCCCTGATAGAGACTTTAAGCCCAACAATTTCCTTGAAAAAATGGGGCGAAATTTAGAAGCAAATGGCAAGAATGAAACGCACCAAACAATCACTATTGGTCATTCTTCACCCTTAAAAAGCAGAAAAGTACATGTGAAGGTGTTTATTGAAGGAAGACCTTGCCAAATGGAAGTGGACTCAGGCTCTTATTTATCTATGGTGTCATGGGACACTATCCACAGACTTTTTCCCAAAATTCAGAAAAGCATTTCCAGAAGCAAGCACTGACTCTCAAAGACTACCAAGGGAACAAGATTCCAGTAGTTGGAGTGAGAGATTTCAACGTGCAGTTTAAAGGCCACACCAAACGTTTGCCCCTGACCATCGTGGACAAGGATCGCCCAAGTTTGCTGGGACTTGAGTGGTTCAAGCCACTAGGCATCGAGGTGACTGGCATCCATCACGTGAGCAGTTCTGACTGGGAGGAGTCCTTGAAGTCTGAGTTTCCAGAGGTCTTCAGCGAAGGACTGGGCAAGTATATGGGGACCCCTATTGCTTTCAGCCTAGACCCCAAGGTGCCCCCAATTCGTTTAAAGCCCAGGAGGGTCCCATTTGCTTTAAAGGAAAAAATTGATGCACAATTAGATAAACTCATTGCTCAAGGGGTTTTAGAGCCTACTGACCACTCCAGATGGGAAACACCCATAGTCACACCAGTCAAGTCTGATGGGTCAGTGAGAATCTGTGGTGACTACAAGGGGACACTTAACCATGCGCTGCAACAGAGCGCATATCCTGTACCAGTTGTGCATCATCTGCTCCATTCCCTTGGCAGGGGTACAGTATTTGCTAAACTGGATTTGGCTCAGGCATATCAGCAATTAACAGTTGATGATGCCACTGCAGAGGCACAAACAATTGTGACCCATAGAGGTGCCTTCAAATGTAAAAGACTACAATTTGGAGTAAGCGTGGCACCTGGCATTTTTCAGAGCCTTATGGAAAGAATGTTGCAAGGACTGCCAGGGGTAGTACCTTATTTTGATGATGTCTTAATCTCTGCTGAAAATGACACTCAGCTTCAAGAAAGACTCAGAGAAGTCCTTACCAGATTCAGAAAAGCGGGTTTAAAAGTCAAGGAAGACAAATGTACACTCAAAACAGACAGAGTTGAGTTCCTGGGGTATATGATTGACAAGCATGGCATCCATCCTACTGATGCCAAGGTTAAAGCAATCAATGAAGCCCCTAAACCTCGATGCAAGGCAGATTTGCAGGCCTTCCTTGGCCTTATTAACTTTTACCACATGTTTCTACCTCACAAAGCATCTATTGCTGAGCCCTTACATCGCCTACTTGATAAGAATGCTGTTTGGATCTGGGGCGGAAGGAACAGTCAGCATTTAACAGTATTAAGAGACTAATCACGCTGATGCTGTGTTGATACAATTCTCTGAGAATTTACCTGTTGTTCTGACTTGTGATGCATCCCCTTTTGGAGTGGGGGGGGGTTTGAGTCACAGGCTTCCCAATGGACGGGAAGCCCCAATTGCATTTTACTCTCGCACGCTGTCCAAAGCAGAGAGGAATTATAGCCAATTGGACAAGGAGGCTTTAGCAGTTGTTGCAGCTGTTAAGAAATTTCATGAATATCTGTATGGCAGGTCATTCACCATTGTTACAGATCACAAACCTTTACTAGGCATTGTGGCAGGAGACAAACCTACACCTAATATCCTGTCACCAAGAATGCTGAGGTGGACTGAATTTCTTGCAGCCTATTCCTACAAACTGATTCACAGGCCTGGCAAGGACATTGGACATGCTGATGCACTGAGTCGTTGCCCACTACCTTGCCACAAGGAGGACTTTGAACTTGAAACTCACACCTTTTCCTGGAGACCGTTGCTAAGCTTCCAGTCCATGCTGCTGAGATTGCCAAAGAAACTGCCAAAGATGCTGTGTTGGCACCTGTTATGGGCTGGATTAAGAAAGGTTGGCCTCTTCAAGATCTACCTCACCTTGCCCAACCTTTTAAGTCCAGGCAAACTGAATTATCTGTATTAAGAGGATGTATTTTGTGGGGTAACAGGGTGGTTATTCCTGCAAAACTGCAAAGGGAGGTTTTGGAAATGTTACATGAGGGTCATCCTGGGATTGTAAGGATGAAAGGTTTGGCCAGGAGTTATGTATGGTGGCCAGGTATTGACAAAATGGTTGAAAACTGGGTAGCCTCTTGTCCCAATTGCCAGGTAGTCAGACCTGCCCCACCTCACGCCCCACACAGGAATGGGAATGTCCTAGGGGCCCATGGTCTAGAATCCACATTGATTTTGCAGGCCCTACAAGAGGGCACACTTTTCTAGTGATAGTAGATGCATACTCCAAATGGCTAGAGGTAATTCCAATGACATCCACTACTACTGAGGCTGTTATCAAGCAGCTCAGAAAATTGTTTGTAACCCATGGGTTACCAGATGTCCTTGTCTCTGACAATGGCCCTCAATTCACATCTAACATTTTTGAATCCTTTCTAGCCCAACAGGGCATCAGACATGCCCTCACTGCCCCTTGGCACCCTTCGGCCAACGGCCGGACTGAACGCATGGTACGCTTTACCAAAGAGAAGCTTCAGCAGCTGGGTCCTGGGGACATCACTGAGAAGCTTGAAAAGCTTCTTAGTGTTCAACACATCACTCCTAGCCCATCAACTAACTTGTCCCCAGCAGAGTTGTTGATGGGCAGGAAACTTAGGTCTTCCCTTGACCGCCTTCATCCCACTTACGCACCCAACCACCACTGGATTCCACAAAGTTGACCAACTTAGATCCAGGGTCCTCAAGAACATCGCCTGTCTCCCTCTAGGTCCCTCACCTGATGTTTCTTCTAGGGGAAGGGGAACAGGAGGAAAATCAGCAAACAGGAATCAACCCCATGTGTAACGAGCCGCTTGCACAGGAACCATCCCGAACCCTGTCACAAAGCCAAGATCCATCCTTAGAAGTGGAAGATTGCACATCACTACCTGACTTGGGTGCTGACATTGGAATGGAGATGGGTTGGGAGGAGAGACCAGATTCTAACAATCTAACAGGGTCTCCTTTCACAGGAAGTCCCAACAGGGAAATGTCAGCAGACACATTTCCTCTCTCACTGGGTGAGAACGTTAAAGCTTCTGAACCACGAAGGTCTCAACGTACACGTAAGAGCCCCACCTATTTAAAGGAATACATTAGATAGGTTGGGGTTTGGTATGGACTGAACCTAGTGGGGAGGGGTGTTATGTATGTAGGTTTGAATGTTATTGGTTTATTTATTTATTTATTTATTTATTTATTTATTTATTCGACTTGTATGCCGCCCTATTCCCTAAGGACTCAGGGCGGCTAACATTAAAACAGAGAAAAAATCTACAATAAAACAGGATTAAACAGTAACAAGCCAAATAAATTAAAATAAACCCAACCCCGGGTCATTCAAGGCCGGCCCGTGGAACAACCAAGTCTTCAGGTCCCGGCGGAAGGAGCGGAGGTCAGGGGCCAAACGGAGATCGACGGGGAGCTGATTCCAGAGGGCGGGTGCTCCCACAGAGAAGGCCTAGCCCTGGGGACCGCCAGCCTACAATATCTGACTGACGGCACCCCAGGAGGCCCCTCCTATGAGAGGAACAGGGCGATCGGAAAGTGATGCTGGCAGGAGGCGTTCCAAGTACCCTGGACCCAAGCCATTAAGGGCTTTATAAGTTGTAACTAATACCTTGAAGGCGACCAGGCAACCGGCAACCAATGCAAGCCGCGCAGGAGGGTGTAACATGGGAGTATCGGGATACCCCATCACAACCCGCGCCGCATTCTGCACCAGCTGGAGCCTCCGGATCGTCCGCAAGGGAAGCCCCATGTAGAGAGCATTGCAGTAGTCAATCCTAGAGGTGACAAGCGCATGAGTAACCGTTCAAGGGCATCTCGGTCCAAATAAGGCTGGCTGGCGAACCAGCCGAACCTGGGCAAAAGCCCCTGGCCACAGCTCCCACATGCTCCTCCAAACCGAGCTGTGAGTCCAGGAGGACACCCAGGTTTCTCGCCCTATCACGGGGCAACACCTCTCCCCATGACCAAAGATGGTACATCTAATGAAGACCGAGATGCCGGTAAGAACAGCCACTCCGTCTTGGTGGGGTTGAGCTGAAGCCTGTTACTACCCATCCAGACCCGTACCGCCTCCAGGCACCGGGACATCACGGAGAGAGCATCACTGATCTGGCCTGGGGTGGAGATATAAAGCTGGGTATCATCAGCATACTGATGATACCTCACCCCAAAACCTCGGAGGATCTCACCCAGTGGTTTCATGTAGATATTAAACAGGAGGGGCGAAAGGACAGACCCCTGCGGCGCCCCACAAGTGAACTGTTTGTTTGAACTGTTCTTGTAAAATGTCAAATGGTATTGGTTTAAATAGTGCGGGAAGAATCCCTGCACTCCCATTGGCTGGCAGCTACGGCTGCAGGCTATAAGAAGCAGTAGAGCTGCCAGGACGGGTCCATTCGAGCTGTAGTCACTAATAAAGTCTTTGCTGGAACTCCTCGCGTCTGACTCTTCATGCAAACTTAACAAGAACCCTACCAGATGTTGTTATCAACCTACAATTCTTCCTAGATAGTGGGAATCACAACTTGGATCCACCATCTGACCACACCAGAGGATACAAGTCTTCCTCCTGAACAGTGGACAGTGCAAACAGACCCTAAACGACTTTAAATGTTTTTTTGCAGGAAAGTTACAGCTTACTGTCCTGATGGGTAGCAGACTGGTTAGGGAAACATTGACTTTTTCTGCCAACCACCTAGCGCAGGGCCCTTGGCATCACCTCCCAGTGACAGTTGCTTTTGGAGAAACTAATTGGCAGCGCATCCATATTAGGTATATTATCCAAGTTGTTGTGCATCCTTCTCCATTTTGGATTTATTTTTGTAAAATAAATAATGACATGTTTAGTTTAGTTTAGTTTAGTTTAGTTTAGTTTAGTTTAGTTTAGTGATTAGCCCATGGACTATATCAAAATACAGAGTACCAAACACACATTACTAATAAACAAAATGAAATTGGAGTAAAATACAATAATTTGATTCTTTATTTTTCGGGTGGGAGAAGCCCATTCCTGAAAGCCCAGGAGTTGTACTAATTCATCCTCTTCAGTTAGCCAGGTTTCCTGGATGGCTATTACATAAAGTTTAGATAAGAAACTCACTAGTCCACTATCAGCCATTTCTTTCTGTTCCAAGTCACAATTTGTATAGGACTCCTGAAAGCAAGATATTCTGACTGGGTTAGTTGTCTAGGAATAAAGGGAATGTCAACTTGTTTTTTGAGCTGGATCAATTTTTAACTATACTTCCTGTGTGAACACAATTATTGTAAAGTTCGGTGTTCCTCCTCATGCTGTAAATGTTGCTCCTCTTTATTTTGATTCCCCTGATTTTGATTTAAGTGACGTTTCTTCTAATGAAGGACTCCAACATCCTTCTCATTATCTAGTTGTCATACTGGATGGTTAATTTGGACTTCTACTGTTATATCGTGCTGAGTATCCTTTTCCTTTACTTTTTGCTTTGGGCTGACGCGCCTTCTCTTTTTATTTGCTGGGGATTTGGGGCTTTCAGAAATTGAGCCTGACAACAATTCCACAGAAGTGCAGCTAGAGAGGAACAGAGTGTTCAGACTTTCTGTTGCATTAGTTACCAATTTCAATATTAAATTAATTATTCTGATTTTTTAAAAATCAGCTGTTGATCTCCTGGGCAAAGGGTGGCAAACTGGTGGGTTAATTCTTCCTTATCATCCATAAATTGTGACTATCTGTTAAGTAGATCTGAGTTCTCTTTTTTACTATCCCTATCTTGTTCTATCCTCGTTAATAGAGGGATTCTTTGTTTGGCCATTAATTTTAGAATGTTCAAGGTTGGAGTCAGCCTTCCTTGCTGTCTTGGCTCTCTGCCTAGACTTTAGCAGAGGCTGGATTTGGGTGGTATAACACCCGTATTGGCCAAACACAGTGTGTTCTTAGAAAGGTTTCAAGCCTGAATAACATAGGTAGGAGAACCATCTGCCCAAAGATTAACAATTTTCTTTTACAACCACGTCTGCTGGGGAGCCAAGAAATCTGTTAGTTCATTAGTGTGCTGTCCCACTCTCTCTCTCTCTCTCACACACACACACACACACTTAACTGTAGTTTAGTGAGTTTATTAATGGTTCCCAGCAATTCCCTTCACCAAAACTCAGAACTATCTCAAGTAAATCCAGCCACAAGTAGGCCAAGGTTAGTCCACAAAGTAATGGCCCTATAGTCAGTAAAGTAATTGAAAGTTGCTCAAACAAATAAATCCACCAAACAGACTTAAATCCACTAGGCAAAACTTAAATACACACATGTGAGCTCACTTGGCAAGAAAAGTTCAGAGTCTCTGAGGCACAACTCCAAACACGGTGCAGCAGAAAGCATGACAAGCAAAGAAACAGCTAGAAAAGCAACATGTTGATCCCAGCAACACCTCCCTCTGCCTGCTGTGATAGCCAGTTTTCTGATGCAACCCATCAAGACGGGCGGGGCCTTCTCCTCCTTTGTAATCTGGCTGACCTCCGCTGCTCCTGCCTTTTCCTCTGTCCTGTGTGTTTTTGGATCAGCTGCAGAAGGCAGTTCCTCCTCCTCTTCACTGGCTGGCTGCCACTGCAAGCTTTCCCCAGATGAAGCCTCCCCTAATTCTCTTTCAGCCAGCCATTTAGAGCCATTAATCATCTCAGTTCTTGACATGCCAGGAATGGGCTCATCTTCCCTTGAGCTGACCTCTGAGGAGGAATCTGGGGAGTCACCCAAGGGAGACATCACAATTAGAATATACCCTGCAATGTAAAAGTTGGGAAAGGCTGTTCAGTATTACTCTTCTGTTACTCCACCTGCCCCTACATCAGCAACTTTGAGTAGAATCTATGTCTCTGTAGAACTAGCCTCTCCTCTGTGTCTTCTCCATCTTGTAGCCTCCAATCCATATGAGCTGTCTGTGAATTAAAAATAAATTTTGGAGCAAGGGCTTTGCCATTTACTTCCTTATTATTAGAGATATAGTTTCTCCTTAGAGACCTTAATTCTTCAATCTTTTTATTTATTTGCTTCCAAAAGCTGATCATATATAGCAATAACTGTTTGCTGTCAAGAGGCAATTTTTAGCAACCAAATCCAAGTCTCCTTTAAAATTGCTCTTAATACAATATTATACGGTATTGTTCCCCCCCCTGCCCCGCCTCCTAATGGAGCCTCATTTTCCACAGAAAGGCAGTCATCCTCCTCCCAATCCCAATCTTTTGCCAAGTGCCAGGCAGTGGCCAGGTGCCAGAGAGATGGTTCTTTGAGAATCCAAAGACAATGAACACACCAGTGAGTAGAGAGATTCCAAGCTCTATTGTGTATCCTTAGTAGGTAAATTAAATACAGGAAAACATAAAGTACCAAGAATTCAAATTAAATCAATATTTAATTATTACAGTTGTTGAAAAAAAAAGATAGAACACCATCATCTTTCCACATAGGAAACACTGTGAAAAATACAATTTCTTCATTTCAGTATTTGCAGGATAAGACCCAACAGAACAGAATCTCCATGGCCCAGGGTTGAAATGTGGCGTCCTTGGTGCGCTCTGACCTCAGTTCTTCCCTTGCAGCTGCTTCATTACCTGACATCATTGATCTTTAACATCGTCAGTGCCAGCGGATGGGACTTCGCTCCCTATTTGTATGCAATACAGGTAGTTCTCAACTTAGACCATTTGAATGTACAAAACCACTGGAAAGTGGCTAACAACTGGTCTTCTCGCTCACAACCGGTGCAGCATCCCCATGGTCATGTGATCAAAATTTGGCTGTTTGGCAATCGGCATCTCGGTGTGACGGTTGCAGTGTCCCCGTGTCATAGGATTGCCGTTTGCAGCTTTCCCTGTCCCCTTTTGATAAGCAGTGTCACTGGCGGAAGCCAAATTTGCTTAACTGTACAAGTGATTCACTTACCAAACATGGCAAAAAAGGTAATAAAATTGTGACTACCTAACAATTGCCTTGCTTAATAACAGTGGAAATTCTGGTTTCAGTGATGGTCATAGGAGAGGACTTTAGTGTTGGGAGCATGGTCTTCCGCTTGGTTAGGGTATTATTTTCTGCTTGATTATTTGGCATTAATCCCTGCTTATCTGGGTGTAGGCTGCTGGAGGGAATGTCTTCTGGTCTTTTTCTTTCCTTCTTAGCCTTTTTTTATTGTCACTTGTGAATGGTATGTAAATGTAGTTTATCTGTATGTGTCATTCATGGCTGGTTTGTCTGAATTCCAGAAATTCCCTAGCATTTTGGGGTTTGGTTTGATCTAGGATGGTCACAGTTTCCCAATGAAACTATGGTTGAGTCTGTCCATGTGTTTTAAAAACATTAAGGAGTTTTCATTGTGTCTTCTGATTGCTCTTAAGATCCAGCTGTCTACAATTACTGTAGGCTCGAATCCCACCAGGCTCAAGGTTGACTCAGCCTTCCATCCTCTCGGGGTAGGTAAATTGAGGACCCAAGATTGTTGGGGGCAATTAGCTGACCTTGTAAAAATGCCGCTTAGTAATAAGCAGGCATATACAATGGAATGAAGGCTATTGCTGAGCGCATTGGGTTGTGCTCCAAAAATTGTAAGCCGCCCTGAGTCTTCGGAGAAGGGCGGGATATAAATGTAATTTAAAAAAAAAAATCTGTCCTACATAGTGGGTATTACTTTACATGTTGGAGATGATTTCTGGTTTTTCTTCTTAGATTACTTAGTTGGTTTGTGTTTTGCGGTGATGCACCATGGACAACCTCAAGGAGCAACTGGAACGAACTATGACTATGATTTTTGTGTAAACACAAAAATGCTGACAACCACCCTTAAGAAAACATCTCTAGGACAAAAAAAGGGAAACAAAATTCCAAACCAAATTACTCCAGCTAAACTCCAGAAACAAAGAGACAAATGAAGACAAATGGCAGTCAACATGTCCAACTTGCCACCAGCTACTGCAGACCACAATATGGTCAGAAAATGCTCAATAATAACATAGATAAGGCTAATCAGTCAGAACTTTTTGCAGCTCTAGAACCAAGATTGAAAACCACAGGACTTCTTGCCCAGGAGATCCAAACAAACAGAAGGCAGACAATCCTGCTAGACCAGAAGAACCCAGAATCGGGACCCACTCAATGCTACCAATAGTATTTATTTTCAGTAGGAAATGAATTATTTTTTAACTGTACAATGAAAAGTGGAACCAAAATACAATAAATAAGCAATAATAAAATAGAGAATGCCCAAAATAAATACAGTAGTATTTGTCAATAGTATATAAAAAGAAATGTTCTACAATATATAGCATTATAACAATATACCATTTAAAGAAAACCTATTTAAATATTACAATATTTAAATATATTGTTTACAATATATTACAATTATTTAAAAATATTGTTTACTATACAATGTTGTTCGATAGCATTTTTTTCTCATTTGGTGCATTTGGGGTGAGATAGACAGATGGGGGAGTTGAACGGCAGGGATCTGAGGCTGTGAGTCAGAAAGAAAAATGGGGAGGGGGCTTCATCTGTTTGAGCTGCTCAAGACCTCAACCCTTGTAAGGGTAATGTGCTTGGCATGGCATCAGGTGCAAGGAACCAGATCAGCTCTGTGAATAAGCCAGAGCAGCTGCTTTAGATAGAAGAGAGAGAGAGTGGAGGAGAGATATGTGTAGAAATAGATGAGAGATAGGGATGTCAAAGTCAAGGCCCCAGGGGCCAGATCTGGCCCATGGGGGGCTTAAATGTGGCCCGTGGGGCCAGCCTGGAAATATCAAAGGACTGGCCTGCAGTGCCTCTGCTGGCCAAACACGGGCCGTGCAGGGGTCCCTGCATGGCCTGTTTTGGGTCTCAACAGCCTCCAAAAATAGGCCCTCCTACTCTGACAGGTGATGCTGCCTCCTTGGATGTGATTCCCTGCTGTCCAGCCTCTTCACTGCCTCCTCCACTTCAGCCGAGGATTCAGCCACGTATGGAGTAACTAATACAATAGGGACCTCCTTAGCATCCTCAAGCAGTTGCTGTTCCACTGATTGTACAGACTCTTTCTTCATAACTGTGTGATGCGCAAATGTTACTGCATCAGCCCGGGGCTCAGGCTCCTCTTTCTGTTGTTGGCGGGTTGTCCCAGAAGAGCCGGTATTTCTACTAATTTCAGCTGCTGCCAGCGATCCAACTCCTGCGGATAAAACAATATTTTCTCGACTGTTTTGAAAAACCCGTTTATTACAGATGATCATTACGCCACTCACTAATAATAAAAGTGAAGCAATATAGCCAACATAAATAGCAGCTCCAATCTCCTGGTACATTGGAGAAGTAGGCATTTTGAAAGACTCAGGAAATCTAATGTCTGCATTAATAAAGATGGAATAAGTGTTCCAGGAAATGGGAATTAAGATTATGATTCCTGTTAGGAAATTCATAAGGCCTCCAACATTAAAAAGAGTGAGCAAAAAAGTTTTGTGTGTTATGGTTCTGACAACATTCCACAAGGCAAAGCTCATGAACGTTATCCCCACGGCTCCCACGATGCAACACAAGCTCAGCAGATCTTGAGCCAGAAAAATTTCATTGGGCAGCATCTTCAGGTCTTCAGTGAAGTCCTCACAGTGGATGTATCTGTTTTCTGGGTGAGTGCTGCGCAGATAGCAGGCTCTCCAGATTCCGATCCATAACAAGCCAGGATACAAGTTGTCCTGACTTTTAACATGCCACACTCTCCAGTGATCGGTGGCTGTTGAGGTAATACACAGGATCCATCCTAAGATACTAAGCAAATAACCACCAAACTGGGCCCTATTAATCCAGACTGACCATTTTGTAATCATGGATTCTGTTTCACTTGGTATTTGCCGGTTAAGTGATTTATTGGTCATGTATATGAACTTCGAACTGTTGAAATAAAATCAAAACAAAATAGCTCAACACATAGTCTATGTATGCTATTATTCTGACACTTGTACACAAATACATGGATAATCTAGAGGTCTAAAAGGCATTCATCACTGATTCTATTGGAAGTAAATTTCTCCAACTGATTTATTAGCAGTATACTATACATTTATTTATTAATCAAATTTATATGCCACCTATTACACTAAGTGACTGAATGGTTTACAAATACGAAGGATAAATAGTGTTTTTCCCATTCAAATCTCTGAAAATATTTAAGTTGCTTATAAAAAAGCAGGGGATTTAAAAGGTTTAAATCAAATATGTTGGCATTAAAATAATATTCAGCCAATTGTCAAGAAAAAAGCAAGGCATTACATTAACAGTTACAGAACTTCATGAGATGTATACAAATGTCAGATATATTATTGTGGGGAACAGAGGCTAATGTTTTTACAGAATTGTCAGAAGACATGCTAGTCTGAAGAAACTACACTGTATACATTTCTAATCTCATGAGCTAGGCCAGCGGTGGCTAACCTTTTTGGCACCAAGTGCCCAAAGCGCACGTGTGCATGCGCATCCCCAAAATGCAATGCACGTGTGTCTCCGCATATGCGTACACATCCCATACATGTTCGCCGTGCATGGGCACATGCCCCCCCACATGCGTGTGTGCCCTGTGCATACACCCCTCCCCCATGCATACACCACCACCCCGCGCATGCGCAGCAGAGTCCCAAAGACCAGTTGGCTGACGGGAGGCACGTGTGCATGCTCAGCAGAGCTGAGCTGGGGCATCTCTGGCACCCGTGCTATAAGTTTGCCATCATGGAGCTAGGCTGAAGCTTGAGAATTTATGTAGGAAAGCCTCTGCTATGCTAAAAAACTGTCTTAGCCCGAATTTGCTGATATGATAGTTACTCAAGAGACAATCCCTAGGAACTAGGACCATAAAAGGTAATTTGTAAATAAGGGCAGGGGGCGATAGAATTAGAGTGATGGGAGATGTAATCGGGGCGGAGATAATGTATTCACTTGAGATGCTTTGGATAGGTTGTGACAGCATGAGTACTAAGCCAAAAGGTGGGAGGTAAATTTGTTAGCAGCAATAGGGAATATAAGGTAAACATATTGATGATTTAGGGCAGTGATGGCTAACCTTTTCGTCATCGCGTGCCGAAAGTGTGCGTGTGTGGCGCATGCATGCCTACACCCATAATGCAATGCACGTGCGCACCCCCCCACCCCCCCTGCGCATATGCAACCGACACCCGACAATCAGCTGGCTGGCAGGAGGTGTGCGCGTATGCTCAGTGGACCTGATCTGGGGTGACCACTTGCATGCCAGCAGAAATGGCTCTGCATGCCACTTCCAGCACGCATGCCATTGGTTCACCATCACGGATTTAGGGTGTCTCCATTGTACCTGCGTGTTCATGGTCCACTTCTTTGTAAAGTGTTAGAAATAAGTAAATTCAAAAATAAAATGCTTAAAGATTTCACAAATGGGGGTTGGACTGGATGACCTTGCAGGGTCCCTTCCAATTTTGTTAATCTGTTATAAAATGAAATATATTTCCCTATATACACATACTTTGCTTTTATACTTTGTTAAGCCTTTTTATATTTTTACCTTATGCATATGCCTTTTATATTATTATGTTTTTTGGGGGGGTTGTTATAATCTCTTTGGAAAAGTGGTAGTATATGATCAGCTTAGAAAGAGGCCCTGATGAGGGGATGCTACATTCCTGAAAGATGCCACGTGGGCAGCCAAAGTAAGAGGTACAGAGGGGTGGTACAGATGAGAACATAACGGAAGGAGGCGATTCTCCCTGGAGACATCCTGGGATTAGCTGCAACACCTGAGGGCAAAATCCAATGCGTTTGAACTTGGGAGGGAATGAGTCTCAAGAAGTGTGTTTTGGAATTTTAAGGTGTGGGTCTTAGCTCAAACTTCATGTTAAGTTAAGCTGAGATCTAACCGCTCTTTGCAAACAGCTTGTTTATTTTTGTTTTTCCTTTTGTTAGCTTTGATATAAGCATCTAAATAAAATCTCTGTGTTTTCACCAATCCAAGTTTTGTTATTTGGAGTCATTTCCAACAAAAGTGAAGACTAAAATTGCATTGTTTTCTCTTGGAAGTTTTGGCCGGTGATATTTTTATTTCTAAACTAGATACGTTATGAATAACAAAACTGACAAAATCCTGCCCCCATTAACATACCATAGTTTAATTATTATTTCTACGTACTACAAATTGAACAGGAGATATTTTTAAGCGTCAAATACAAATCCTA
The DNA here is from genome assembly GCA_009733165.1 of Naja naja. NCBI lineage: Eukaryota > Metazoa > Chordata > Lepidosauria > Squamata > Elapidae > Naja > Naja naja. The sequence goes on along the minus strand of CM019164.1, from coordinate 1,519,751 downwards.
CTTAGAATAACAATAACAGTTCACATAAATGGAAGCCACCTACCTTGTACCCAGAAGATTTTCATTACTCCTCATTTGAAAATATCTTAGACTATGAACTATGTTAGTGACTGTAAGTTTGCTGAAACAAAACAAAACAGAATAGTTTAGCTTTCATTTAGATAATTGCATGTGTGTGTGTGATCCCTGAGGCCACACAAGCAAGATTATGACACAGTAGGAACAATTTCCTTTGGATAAATATCTGTGATAGTTGTCACAAATAGTTCTTCTAAACTGTACCAGTGTTTTTCAACCTCAACAATTTTCTACCCAAACATTTTTATTAGGTTATAAACTATTATAAAATGCAAAATACTAAATAAAAGAGCAGTGAAAGGGAGGGGAAAGAGGGAGAGAGAGAAGTGAGGAATGGTAGGGAAAATAACTCAACCATTTTAAATGCAGTGTAGTTTGATTGAGCTGGTATTGCAGATAGTTTATGCAATAGCACTGGAATTATATTTGAAGTAAAAAGTGATATACCCTCAATTGGTGATCACGGACAGATAATTGCAGCTGTCTCTCACGGTCTCCAATGCCGAATGACCAGCATCTCTTCTATTCTTCTCCGAAACTTCCGTTTTCAACTGTCACTGAGCATTCCAACTGTCACTCCTCAACTGACACACCACAGAATTCCAATGACCAATCTCAATGAACAGCTTCCATCTTTCTTTCAAATTAACGCATTTATATACAAACAAAATAAACTAATCCAATAGACGTGGTCTCGATGTCAAATGGTATGCTAAATATCTTCTTCAGGGCTTCAAATTAACAGAGTTGAAGGGACCTTGTAGGTCATCTAGTCCAACCCGCCGCCCAAGCAGGAGACCCTACACCATTTCTGACAATTGGCACCCTGCAGTGAAGCTCCCACAACTTCCGAAGGCAACTTCTGTTCCATTGGTTGACTGTTCTCACTGTCAGAAAATTTCTCCTTATTTCCAGGTTGAATCTCTCCTTGTTCAGTTTCCATCCATTATTCCTCGTCTGGCCTTCAGGTGCCTTGGAAAACAGATTGAGTTTTTGTGGCAGCCCCTCAAATATTGGAAGATTGCTATCCTGTCTCCCCTGGTCCTTCTCTTCCCTAGACCAGCCATGCCCAGTTCCTGCAACCGTTCTTCATATGTTTTAGCCTCCAGTCCCCTAATCATCCTGGTTGCTCTTCTCTGCACTCTTTCTAGAGTCTCAACATCTCTTTTATAGTGTGGTGACCAAAACTGGATGCAGGATTCTATCTTGCTTGATCTTCAATCTGCCAGTTTGAGCTAGCTTTTTATCTCACTCTTTCCCTTCTAAAGCAATTTAAAAGTACAAAATGTTGCAAAGAGAGATGCTTTACAACAAACCAAAGGGATCAAAATCTATAAGAAAGAGCTGAAAAGAAAGAAAAAACCAGTGAAGAAGAGAAAGGTGGGCTGGAGGTGCACACTTTGGCTTATAAATAAATTTCTAACTCCAAATAATGTATAACTGTCTGATTTGGTACAGCAACCAAACAGGACAAGTATGGACTCCCAACAGGTAGTCAAGATTGCAAAAAGAACAATAGCAATGGCACTTAGCCTTACATACCAATTTACAGCCCCCTCTATGCGATTTTACAGTCAGCATATTGCCTCCAGCACTCTGGGTCCTCCTTTTACGACCTTGGAAGGATGGAAGGCTGAGTCAACCTCGAGCCAGTGAGAATCAAACTGCTGGCAGTCAGCGGAATTAGTCTGCAATACTGCATTCCACCCCTGTGCCAGCACGGCAACCAGCCTGCCTTCCAAAGGAGGGCTAAGAAAGTATCTACAGACCTTCACATCCTGAACATAAACTGTTTCAGCTTCTCCCCTCAGGACGCTGCTACAGGGCAGTGCATCCCAAAACAACTAGGGACAGGGACAGTTGAAGAAGCTTCTTGGATGAGAAGCTAAGCATCTTCAGACAAAAACCAGAAAGTCCAATTGCTTCTTGAAAAACCAGGAGCTGGATTACTGAGAATGTCCATAGATAAATTTATCACCATTCAGGATTAAACAAATGGTGATTTGTGGGCCATCCACATTACTGGAAGAGGTTAATGACAAGCCCACCCTTCTGATGGAGCCTCTGGAAAAGTTTAATGGGCTGAGAGAGGCAGATTCTCTTTGGAAAGGACTTGAATATCCCCTGAAGTCCCCACTTTGGCCTTGCACTACAAACTTCCATCTTGGGCACTGGAGAAGCAATTGGGCTAGATCTCTGGATCTGTAGATCACTAGCATAGCTGTGCATGTCTGGATTGTCCTCAAGTCCAGTTTGACCGTAAAGGGAGGGCCCTAGACCAAGATTTCAGAGAAAAACTTCAGGCTCCTCACCTAGTGGAGGGAATAGCAATGTGTCTACTGAGCAAGAGAATCAGATGCCCAGTTAAATTTTCCTGAAAAAGCGACCGTTTGCCCAGTAAGAGAGAAAGATGGGCCAAAAGTCCAGGACTTCTTGTACTTTGGGATGAAAATATTAAAAAGTATCCCAGCAACTTTCAGGTAGGAGATGAGCTCTCTCAGTGTCTTTCTTTTGACACATCTCACATTCTGGCATGGGAGCAGTGGTGGGATTCAAAAAATTTTACTACTGGTTCTGTGGGCGGGGCTTGGTGGGCGTTGCAGGGGAAGGAGACTGTAAAATCTCCAGTCAGAGGTGGGATTTGCCAGTTCTCCGAACTACTCAATATTTCCGCTACTGGTTCTCTGGAACTGTTCAGAACCAGCTGAATGCCACCTCTGGGCAGAAGGCAACCCATCTGGTGCGGCTGGGGCTCAAAAACTAAAATTAGCACAAAAAGGGGGGAGTAAGAAAAGTTGAAAAAAATGAAAACATAGAAAAAATATAAAGAAGTATGGTAGCTTCTGATATTCTTGATAGCAGTTATAAGTACCAATATACAGTATATTTAATTCAATATATATTTTACTCTATTTTCTATAACCCATCCTAATTATCAAAACTATTGTAAGGTCCCAGCAGTTTCCCCAAGTCACTTAAAAAATGCCCAAAACAGTGAGACTCGAGATGAGGCTTGCAAAAAGAAACGGACTTTATTTATGGCCAGAAATAAAGATCTGGGTGTACTATGTCCAGGACATACAGATGCAATCAATGCATGTTAGGAATAGTCACAATGGGGAAAGTCTGGCTTGCTTTTATATCCTGAAACCATTATTGTCTTATTCCCTAACTCCGGCCTCCTAACTTCCTGCAAAAGGATGCCTTCAATGCAGGGGTGGAATGCTACTGGTTCTGCCCTGTTCTATAGAGCCGATAGCTCTGAAGAGCAGCAGACACTGAATTGGTTCTGTGTTTGCTGCTGTTTGGCCCACCCGCCTGCCCGGGCTCTTACCTGTCCTTTATTTCCTGCTTTTTCAACCTCAGCTGCTATGCGCGGCACAGCTGAGGTTGAAAAAGCAGGAAAAAAGTGGCTTTTCAAATGCTGTGCACCTGCGCGCAGTGCTTTTCTGCTGTCCGGGCAGCACAGCTTAAGGGTTTTTACACACGCGCACAGCAAAACATAGTCACCGAACCGGCAGTAACACTGGCTGAATCCCACCCCTGCTTCAATGTTATCTTAAGCTTGGGGAATTTCCTTGGTCACCCAATTAGCCATTTTGGCCTCCGGTGCTGCTACACGGATTGCCCCGAAACATTCAGAGCTACCCATATATCATGGTTTACAGTTGTAGTTATATTTGATATTGCTAAACTAACATTCTTATGAGCTCTCTGTATATTATTCTGTTTCTTACCCTTTTTACAGTATCTGGCTATATGTCCTTTAGCCCCACAAGAAAAAACATTTCCTAACAATACAGGCAGTTGAAGACAGTTTTTCTTCCTGTGGTTGTTTTTCTCTCAGTTGGTTTCTATCTTGCCTTCTTCGTGATTCTTCTAACAGTCTTCCAGTTATGCCAGTCAATGTCAGTTCATCTCTGTTTAAAACTTCCAGTGAAGACACATAATCATCATGTTTCATCCAAAGAAGAAATAATGTAAACCTGATGTAACTCAGAGAAAAATCCGTTCTTTTTCTTGTAGCTCCTGAAAAGTCCTTTTCATAAACTCCAAATATTGCCACCTTTTATAAGACAAGCTTGAAACAGTTTATGTGTAAGGTATATGTGTGCACCCATACTATCTTGAACATAAATCTTCAGAATGTCCCAACATCTAGCAGCAGATTCTTCACCATGAATATGGACTAGCTGTGAATCACTCAGTGTCAGTCCAATTATACTAAGAGCCTTTTCATTATCCCAGTTAAATTCAGCTAATTTCTTTTTATCTTCATTATTCAATGGATCCCAAGTTGTTACATCTGGTGGATTAACTACAGTCCATAATCCTTCTTTACGCAGAAGTAGGCTGCACTTCATAGACCAGGAAACACAGTTTGTTCCATCCAACCGAGTTATCAGGGATAGACTGGTTGACTGTTCCTGTGCCATTGTAACAATAAACCACTATTAGCTGTTTGAATATGAAAACTGTATATTCACACTGATTCTCAATATCTCTCTGGGCCCATAACCAATGTTAGGATTTGTGCAGAGTAACTCTTGTATAACAAGGATATGCACATGGAAACATATATGAGAACAGTTATGAAAAAATATACAGCCACACAGAGTTAAATCAAATTGTGTTAATGTTTACTTGAAGAAATAGCAGAGTCCAAGAAACAGTCCATGTCGTACACATTTTTAACAGTCCAGAAATATCCAGTTATAAAGTCTTCTTACCAGTTTCATATTTTTTACAGCAGACAAATATCAAACCATAATACAACAGATAACCTTCGATATCAACAGAATATCAAAGCAAACAGAGTCAGTCAGTATAAGTATCAAGAGAGATCATCAGTGAGAAAGAAAACAAATTAAACCATGATCTATAGCTCCCTATTATGGCAACTTGCAGCACATTCAATTAACCAGAACACAGTATAATACATTACAGTATTGTTCCTTAAAGCTACAAACATATATATTTGTGGGTTATATATTGTCAACCCAATTATGTTGTGTACATATACATAACACCACCACCCTTCCCAATTCCTAGCAGCTCATAAGTCTTGGCTGACCTCGTACAAGAGGCTGCGGTCAGTGTGGCTTAACATTCAGAGGGGAAACCTCTTGAGGGTTGACACAGCTGGGAAGTCAAAAGACATGGGGTGGTCTGGCTGGCAGGGGAGAGGTAGGCAGGGCAACACTTTGGACAGAGCTGAGCAGTGCTTGTGGATGAAGGGTTAGATTAGGAGTTCAGCTATGAAATAGAATAGAATCCTTTATTGGCCAAGTGTGATTGGACACACAAGGAATTTGTCTTGGTGCAAATGCTCTCAGTGTCCATAAAAGAAAAGATACCTTCGTCAAGAGTCAAGAATCATCAGGTACAACACTTAGTGATAGTCATGGGGTACAATAAGCAATCAAATCATACTAGGAAACAGTCCATATAAATCGTAAGGATACAAGCGACAAAGTTACAGTCATACAGTCACAAGTTGGGAGGAGATGAGTGATGGGAGGATTAATAGTGATAGTAGTGCAGACTTTGTAAATAGTTGGACGGTGTGGAGGGAATTATTTGTTTAGCAGAGGGATGGCATTTGGGAAAAATTGTCCTTGTGTCTGATTGTTCTGGTGTGCAGAGGATCCTGGCTGCATTTAGTGCGATCCCCAATTCAGCCCAGAATCCACCAGAACTTCTCCGACAGCCGGTTCGAAGAGCTCCGGCGAGGGACGAGCCCACTCCGCGTGGCAGCCCGTTCCACCGGCTGGCAGCTGGCGAGACGGGAAACTCCCCCAGGAGTCCAGCCTGAATCCCCCCCCCGCCCCCAAGTGGATAGATCAGCGGAAAAGAAGCGCCTGGGCCAGCCCTCCTCCGAGCGAGGGAGGGAGGGAGGGGCGCTCTCGGCCCTGCTCGTTCTGCGACCTCCCCCACCCACCCACTCTCCGACCCCGGGCTTCCAGCCCAGGCCCTCCGCCTCCGCCGGGCTGGCTCCGTCTTCCCGGACTCGCGAACCGGACTCCAGCGGGCTCTGACCGGGCGGACCGCTGGACGCCCCCCGAGGATCCGGCGCTTGGGGCGGTGCAGCCCAGGCCCGGAGGGGCGGTCCGTGGAGGGTTAACCGCCCCCCCCACAATCCAACCCCGGGAGGGGGCGAGGAAGACTCGCGCCCGGAGGGAAGCACGAGCGGCGGTGCAACGCGCGCAGCTGCGCCGGAGCCACAGAGGCTTGCGCGCGCCCTCGTGCCCGCGCCCGGGAGGCGGTTCCCTGCCCGCCTCTCCCTCCCGTGCTGCTTAGCGGCGCGGGAGGCGGGTTGGAGTTTAAATCCTGCCGGCCAATGGGCAGAGCGCTCGGACGCCCGTAACGCTCCGGCTTCGAAGGCTCCCGGCAACGGCGGCGGCGGCGAGCAAGCGAACGGGTGGGCGAGGGCGGCGGCGGGGATGAGCGCGGCGGTGTCCGGCAAGACCTCCCGGCCGGCGGGGGTGGTGGCTCCGGCGCAGCAGAAGCACCAACCGGCGGCGCCCGCGCCCCCCTCCTCCTCGGCGTCGGAGAGCCGGGCGGTGCCGGAGGTGCTGGTGGACCCTCGGAGCCGGCGCTGCTACAGCCTGGGCCGCTTCCTGGGCAAGGGCGGCTTCGCCAAGTGCTACGAGATCACGGAGGCAGAGAGCCGCGAGGCCTTCGCCTGCAAGGTGGTGCCCAAGGCGCTGCTGCTGAAGGCGCCGCAGAAGGAGAAGATGACCATGGAGATCGCCATCCACCGCAGCCTCCAGCACCGCCACGTGGTGGCCTTCCAGGGCTTCTTCGAGGACAGCCACTTCGTCTTCGTGGTGCTCGAGCTCTGCCGCCGGCGGGTAGGCGGGCGGGCGGGCAGGCAGGCAGGCGCGGGAGGGGCCCTGGGTGTGTGTGTCCCCCTCGCCGGTTCTGCTCCTGCGCTTGGCCGGGAGGCGGGGGAGAAGAGGAGCTGCCCTCGCCCGGCCCGCCGGTGGCCGGCGGGAAGGCGCGGTAGTCCCCCTCCCCCCCGGCTGCCGTTAGACTCCAAGGAGGCTCAGGACAGGCGGAGGAGCGGCGGGGGCTCCGGGCTCCCCCGTTTGAAAGCGAGCGTTTTTGCCGTCTTTGTCGGGCGGGGATCGGCTGCTCCCTTCTCGGCTTGGATCCTGCCTGGCGCTCTCCGAGGGCAAAGCGGGGCTCCTGGCCGTCGGTGGGTGTCTAAATGCTGAGTATCCGCAAACGGGCTGCGGAGGGATGTGGGGCTGACTTCGGGGGGCCATGGGGAAAAGGGAGGCGACCCCCCGGCTCTCCCAACCGCTTCTCTTCCTGACCTCCATCTTGAAGCCTCTTTGGACTCCTCCCTGCCTCACCTTGCCTGTAAGCAACTCGAGTGGGAGTGATGCAGGTGTGTCCCCCCCCCATGCCTCCCCCACGTGAGCTTTACAAATCAAAGAAAACCCCTTTCTTGTGGCCAAAGACCAGCAAAAGGAGGGCGGGCCACAAAGAGTTAAATAGCGTAAAAGACACAACGGACTTAAAACTTGCATGCAAAAAAACCTAGAGATACACAGGTGAAACTCGAAAAATTAGAATATGCAAAAGTTCATTTATTTCTGTAATGCAACTTAAAAGGTGAAACTAATATATGAGATAGACTCATTACATGTAAAGCAAGATAGTTCAAGCTGTGATTTGCCATAATTGTGATGATTATGGCTTACAGCTCATGAAAACCCCAAATCCACAATCTCAGAAAATTAGAATATGACATGCAATCAATAAAACGATTGTACATAGAACAATATCGGACCTCTGAAAAGTATAAGCATGCATATGTACTCAGTACTTGATTTGGGCCCCTTTTGCAGCAATTACTGCCTCAATGCGGCGTGGCATGGAGGCTATCAGCCTGTGGGACTGCTGAGGTGTTATGGAAGACCAGGATGCTTCAATAGCGGCCTTCAGCTCTTCTGCATTGTTCGGTCTCATGTCTCTCATCTTTCTCTTGGCAATGGGGTTCAGGTCAGGCGAGTTTGCTGGCCAATCAAGCACAGTAATCCCATGGTCATTGAACCAGGTTTTGGTGCTTTTGGCAGTGTGGGCAGGTGCCAAATGAAGTCAGTATCCCCATAAAGCTCATCTGCAGAAGGAAGCATGAAGTGCTCCAAAATCTCCTGGTAGACAGCTGCGTTGACCCTGGCCTTAATGAAGCACAGTGGACCAACACCAGCAGATGCCATGGCTCCTCAAATCAACACAGACTGTGGGAACTTCACACTGGAGTTCAAGCATCCTGCAGTGTGTACCCCTCCATTCTTCCTCCATACTCTGGGTCCTTGGTTTCCAAATGAGATACAAAAGTTGCTCTCATCAGAAAAGGACTTTGGACCACTGAGCAACAGACCAGGTCTGTTTTTCTTTAGCCCAGGTAAGACGCTTCTGACAACATTTGAAGCCCATGTCCAGGATCCGTCTGTGTGGTGGCTCTTGATGCACTGACTCCAGCCTCAGTCCACTCCTTGTGAAAGTCCCCAACACTTTTGAATGGCCTTTTCCTGACAATCCTCTCCAGGCTGTGGTCATCCCTGCTGCTTGTGCACCTTTTTCTTCCACATAACTTTCTATTAATCTGCTTTGATACAGCACTTTGGGAACATCCAACTTCTTTTGCAATTACCTTTTGAGGCTTTCCCTCCTTATGGAGGGTGTCAATGATGGTTTCGGCACAACTGTCAGGTCGGCAGTCTTTCCCATGATTGTGATTCCTACTGAACCAGACTGAGAGACCATTTAAAGGCTCAGAAACCCTTTGCAGGTGTTATGGGTTAATTAGCTGATTAGAGTGGGACACTTTGAGCCTAGAATATTGCACCTTTTCACAATATTCTAATTTTCTGAGATTGTGGATTTGGGGTTTTCATGAGCTGTAAGCCATCATCACCACAACGATGGCAAATCACGGCTTGAACTATCTTGCTTTGCATGTAATGAGTCTATCTCATATATTAGCTTCACCTTTTAAGTTGCATTACGGAAATAAATGAACTTTTGCATATTCTAATTTTTTTGAGTTTCACCTGTAGAACCTAAAAACGAGGGGTAGGAGCAGTCCATAGTGGGGTTGTAGAGGCACATGGCAAGCCAGATCTGAGGCGCTCTAGAACAGGGGTCTCCAACCTTGGCCACTTTAAGCCTGGTGGACTTCAATTCCCAGAGCAAAGCTGGCTGGGGAATTCTGGGAGTTGAAGTCCACCAAGCTTAAAGTGGCCAAGGTTGGAGACCCCTGGTCTAGGGAGAGGTATAAAGAGAGGTGGTGTTGTGGGAGAGGGGTTTCCAACGAAATGTTGGCGCACTGACCAATGGCGGAGGGATCATCCCTCCCAAATATCTAATTGTTCCTCTTCAAGTATCTTCTTCCAGCCAATCTCCCTCTTGGGTGTCTTGCTCAGAGTTTGCGGATGGTGTTAAGGAGACTGATCAGGATGAATCATCCTCCTAAGGGGTGGTTGCAGAGCAAGGCCAGAAGGGCCCCCCCCTCCCCCAGAAGCCCAAATTGTTCTCAATGGCCCCTGGAGGGATGAGGTTTCTGGGCTCTGCAACTGGTGCCCACATGGGCAGATTTTCTATCGTTCAGCCAGGGCGTCTCCTTCCAGGAGAGGGGTCCATGCAGAGATTCTGAAAGAAGGCCTCCTGGGGGGATGCAATGGTCCAACTGTGGCTGGAGCCAGGTCTTTGGCAGCTTTACAGGAAGTGCCAGAAAGAGCTGAGTCATCGGATCCAACTGCCTGAATGAGCCAGTGTCCTCCTGTTTTCCATGGCTTCCTCTTTCTTGCACGCCAGCAGTTGCTGGTGGTATCTTTTCTGCTGGAGAAGATCCTGTGCTTCTCCTGGTGTAGAATTGGATACGTAAGTGGCAGCAGGAGCTTTTTTGGCAATAGAGTCTTCGACCAACCATGGCTTTGAGGGGGTGAAGGTGTTGTATTTCTCCAGGAGGAGACCTGGTGGGGGTCAGGGCAGCATAGAGATGACCTGAGGCCACTAGTTCGGTTATCCTTTGATTTAAGTGGGGATAGTTGTGACCCTGGGGTGGGGTGGTCTTTTTAGAGTTTTATCTCTGTAATTTTAGTGTTAATTCGGCTTGATTGTTTAATCTGGTTTTAACTAATTTATTGTTGTGTGTTTTTATTTTGTAAGCCGCCCCGAGTCCTTTTGGAGAGGGGGCGGCATATAAGTCGAATTAATAAATAAATAAATAAATAGTAGGGGTTGGTACGGTAGCAGGAGGCGATTTCTGATTGAAGGCATTTAACTGGAGCAGGTTTGGGAAGGGGTTGCTTGCAAACTTAGGGATGACTCCCAGGGCCTCTGCAGGGGGGCTGATCACTCTTTCTGGAGGTGAATTTGGCTGGATGGTCACTTTCAAGGACGCCCTTTGGAATTCAACCTGCGGACTGTTTGAGCCAGGGAGAAACCTGCCAAGTTTGATCTTTGGATTTTTGAGCCAAGGGTTCTTCAGGGTTGGGGAGTGGGGGATTTGTGCTTTTGAAGAGTGTGTCATCAGCAGCCAGAGAGACCATACTTTGGCTTGTCCAGTGCAAGTAGAAGTGGGGCGGGGCTGTTTCCTCTGGGGGTGGGGGAGGCCCCCCACCCGTTTTGGAGGCAGGTGAGGCTCAATCTCTGGACTGAGTTTCTGTATTGCTTGGGGGGCGGGACTTTGCAATGTTTGCAGGGCAGTTTCTTTTGGGCCTTGGGATTGTCTGGTTTTCCTGCAACATGGATCTCAGAGTGGAGCTCACAGGAGCCGTTGCCGGTGTCGCTTTCACAATCATTGGCATGGGAGTCGTGTGCTGACAGCTTTCTGTGCGCCTTTGAGGAGAGGCAGTGGCCTGAGAGGGTTTAGGGCAGGGGGGGGGTCTCCAACCTTCGCAACTTTTAAGACTTGGGGACTTCAACTCCCAGAATTCCACAGCCAGCATGTTGGACACACACACCCTCCCCTGGTTTAGAGCAGGGAGGGTGTCCAATCTTAGCAACTTTAAGCCTGGCAGACTTCAACTCTGAAGCATAGCATATAAACTCTTTGCTGTGAGAAATTCCTACCTTGCCAATGAAATCTAGGTAAACATCTTAGATAGCATATTGAAGTCACAGCTTATTAAAAATAAAGGTTGTTTCATATCATTATTGGGTACCTTAGGTTTCTTTATTTTTTTTTCTTTAAAATTCCATGTCTAAATCAGGTAACCTATATATGAGAGAGATACTCCAGTTCCTTTTTAGAAGAGTAAACAAGCTAAGTTTATATGGGCCTCCTGACTGTATTAATAGACTTTAGTACAAGGGTCTTCCAATTTGGCAAGTTTAAGGCTTGTGGACTTCAACTCCCAGAATTCCTGAGCTAACATGACTGGAGGAGGAATTCTGGGAGTTGAAGTCCACAAGTCTTAAAGCTGTCAAGTTTGGAGACCCCTGCTTTAGTACTACTAACTTAGGTACTATCTTGATAATTAAAGCAACATTCCAAGATTAGCAAGTGTGGTACAAAGGTTTCTGGGTGTTGAAGTCCGCCAGGGTTAAAGTGGCCAAGGTTGGAGACCATCCCTTGGTTTAGGGGATGGTTCTGGAGTTCTATGGCTGGGAGGGTAGGTCAAACGGGTTCCTTTGATGTCTCCTAGCTTCTGTTCATTGCCTTCCTTGGAGTTCGCTTAGACTCTTGGCTCAGGGTTAAAACCTGACAGATTTACTCCTCTTGAGGCTGGGTTTTTCTGGCTCTTAACTGCAAGGTCTGCTGTCGCTTTCCCAGGGATGCGGTCATGGACTGACTCGTCCTTGGTGTGGTGAATCTGCCATAGGAATTCTGTCATTTATATGGGTTGGAGGGTTCGGGGAGGGGGAGGGCAGGGGTTTGAGCTGGCTCAGAAAACCCACTTGGCATTTCTTTTGCTGGGCAAGCAGTGAAAATCGTTCAAATCAGTTCTTCTATTTTGTCAGTTTAGGGCAGAGGTCTCCAAACTTGGCAACTTTAAGACTTGTGGAGTTGAAGTCCACAAGTCTTAAAGTTGCCAAGTTTGGGGGCCCCTGGTTTAGGGGCTGAGATAGGGAGGCTTGCAAGCACCACGCCTGCTTTGAGTTTCCCCAAAGTTTCTGAATGCTTTTACGAGACCCTCCTCTTTCACCCATGTTCCCTATAGTGGGGAGTGGGGCACTTGCCTCTTCTGACCGCAGCTTCTCACAGTGCTGTCCGGAATGCTCTTCTCTCCCCCCACAGTCCCTTTTGGAGTTGCACAAGCGTCGGAAAGCCCTGACGGAGCCCGAGGCCCGTTACTACCTGCGCCAAATCATCCTGGGCTGCCAGTACCTACACAGCAACCGTGTCATCCATCGTGATCTCAAACTGGGCAACCTGTTTCTGAACGATGACATGGAGGTGAAGATTGGTGAGTAGGACCCCCCTGGGCTCATTCTCTGGGCAGGGCTGAGTGGAGGTGTGGGACCCCCCTGGCCCGGGAGGAGTCTTGGGCCCTGCTGCCTTTCAGGCCTGGAGAAGGGGTGGCTTGGTGGCTGCATCCTTTCCAGGATGCTGAAGCAGCCAGCAGGGAAGATGGGGCTGTTGCCCAGTTGTAGGCAACACTGCGCTGTGCTGGCACAGTGGTTGAAATGCAGTACTGCAGGCTACTTCTGCTGACTGCCTGCAATTTGGCAGTTCGAATCTCACAAGGCTCATGGTTGACTCAGCCTTCCATCCTTCTGAGGTGGGTAAAATGAGGGCCCAGATTGTTGGGGGCAAGAAGCTGACTCTGTAAAACGGCTTAAAGAGTGCTGGAAAGCACTTTGAAGTGGTATAGAAGTCTTAGTGCTATTGCTATTACCCATTTATGGGGCTGTCCAACTCAAACTGTGATTCTGGATGAGATGCAAAAAGAAAAACGGGGTGGTTGGGGGACATAATTCATACAAAGTCACTGATTGAAACGTATTAAAATGGGGGAATAGAACCACGCTCAACCTGCCCATAAAGTCGGTGGGTGGGAACAGCCCGATTTTCATCACCTTCTTAAAGCCAACCAGCGGGAGACTGTCCCAAGGACAGGGGCTGCCCCAGAGAAGGTCCACCTACCTCCTAGGGCTTTTAGAGGCCTGGATCCAGTGAAGAGCCTGGAATGTGCCCGTCTGTAGATTCCCCCAGAAGCAGTTTGTCCAATGGGTAACTCAATTCCATGCCAGGAAGATCTTTACCGGTGACAGCAGCACTTTGAATGGTGCCCAGAAGCTCTTTGGGTGCCAGTGCAGCTCCCATAACTCCCACCCATTCTGTACCAGCTTCTTCAAGAGCAACCCCACCCAGATTTGGGGCCCCACAGACCCTCCATTTCCAGGATCTGTGGGGCCCTAAACCCATAGCCTCCCGAGTCCGGAGAGAAGCTTTGCCTGGCTAGCTGGGGCAGAGATGTAGCGGACGTCGCATAGAGGTTGAATAGGATCAGGGGGCATGGGCTGGGCTGCTGCCTCCACCACCACCACCACCATGAGCCAGCCTCGGAGAAAGGAGGAGGAGAGGCTGGACCTCCTGAGCCGGTCTAGAAGGACACCCTGGTCGATGGTCTGAAAGGATGCCGAGAGATACAGGAGAAGTAAGAAGGATTCTCCCAACTTGGAACCTACAACTGAAGTCTCTGCACTTATCCCACTCTGGGACCTGACTGGGAGGGCTCCAGATAATCATCTGCTTCCAGGACCCACCGAACTGTAGGCAAGCCACCTACACACACACACACACACACACACACACACACGAGAAAACCCAAAGGTTTTCCTGGTTTCCCCCCAGCAGCGTTCCAGGTCAGTGTGGTCGAGTCAAAAGCTGCTGTCACCGAAGCCTCAGCCATGCCCAACTCCTCTGGCACCCCTCAGATCTGTTCGGCTCCTGAGGCAGCTGGATTTAAGAGTCCTTCCTTCCTTTTGGGGGGAGGCGGGAGGGGGGAATGTCATGGTGAACTGTGGGTCACCAGGGAGGAATCTGCCCAGGGCAAGGGGCAGAGAGTGGAGGTCTCCATCCAACTCCAGATCCCGTTGCCACTGCCCCACAACAGGGCTGGCCTATGGGGGGCGCACACACTCTGCTCCTGCGAGTTGAGCCCACAGTGGCCACAGTGAATTGCAGCTGACTTGGCCCAGGACGAATGGGCCATTCATGGCCTTGCCACCATGAGCCTGGGCACTCCACTGCCAACCCAAGAGGCGGCATCAAGCGGGGCGGACAGGGAAGCTGCCATTCTAACCCTGAAGGCCCAGCCCCCATGAGTGGGATTCTGACCCACCATCTGTGGGAGGGGTGGGGATGACCTGACCACTCGCTGACTCTTCCAGAAAATGATAGTGCAATTATCACAGCTGGATGCCAGCTGGTACTTTTCTCTCTCCGTCCTGAGCTGTGTCTCAGGCATGCACCTCAGGATTGTGGCACTCAGAGATCTTCATAAAAGGCCAGCCTGGCATTTGTAGCACCAGCTGGAGCCCAGGCCCACCCAAGGACCAGGAAGTGGGGATGGAGCCGGGCTGGAATGCAGGCCTGGTGGGAGACAGGCTCACGTTTCCCGGGCCTGATTCCCGCCATGTTGCCTGTTGCCCAACAGAGCTTCTCTTCAGTTGGGCGAAGCAGCTAAAGGAGGCAAGAGGTCCTCTTCTGGCTTGTCCCGGGTGCCAGTTCCAGGCCTCCTTGGGGGAAGCCCAGCGTTACAGTCAGCAAAGCAGGACCAAAGGCCCATCTTCAGAACTTGTCCCTCACTGGCCCTGCGAATAATTCCTGGAACAGCTGGTGCTTAAGCCTTGCACTTCCTAAAATATTGAGCACATCATGGCTGCCCTTTGATCTTTTTTTCCCGAAAGGGAGAAAACAGATGTTGGGATTCAAGTGCTTTTCCAAACGTGTAGCTGTTTGTGTCAAGGGCCTGGGAGGCTGCTGGGCCAGGGGAAAGGGGCTTGCCCGGAGCTGCGAGAGCCAGGCCGGCCTGTGGCTTGGAGACCCTCTCCTGGTCTGCAGCTCAGACACCTGGGAGAGGTATCTGGACGGCTCTACCTGCTGGGTTTGGGTCCCTAGCCAAGCTGGACTCAGGAGCCTGCCCCTTGTGTCTCTCCAGGTGACTTCGGCCTGGCCACCAGGGTGGAGTACGACGGGGAGCGGAAGAAGACCCTGTGTGGGACGCCAAACTACATTGCCCCCGAAGTGCTGTGCAAGAAAGGGCACAGCTTTGAAGTGGACATCTGGTCCATCGGCTGCATCATGTAAGTTGGGGGTCCCTGAAGATAAGTGGAAATCATAAGAGGAAAATCACACGCACGCAAGGAACCTTGGGGAGGGGAGTCTTGCCCACATTCCCCAGTTCTGCAGATTGGGGAATGGACAAGTAGGGGTTCAGGGGGACTCTGCAGAACTTGTCCCAGAGGTGCTTTCTTTCAAAGGCAACTGGACTTCCTTGTTTGGCTAGAAGACCTCTTGCTTCTCATCCAAGAAGCTTCTTTGGTTCTGATCGAATGGTGGAGAATGGAAGGATTTATGTTCCTTGCAGTCATCTGACCGTTCGCATTCTTTCTGGCGGCCTCAGTGACTCCCAGAAAGAATCCTAATAACCAGATGACTGCAAGGAGTAGAAATCCTTGCATTTTCCACCATTTGATCAGAACTGAAGAAGCTTCTTGGATGAGAAGCAAGAGGTCTTCTAGCACAGTGGTCGCCAACCGGTGGGCCAGGAGAATATTTTGGTGGTCCGCAGAGAAATGTCAGCCCCAAAGCAATCCAGGCTGCACGGGAACACAAGGCTGTGCTGCCTACATGGCCCGCGGGAACACAAGGCTTGCGTCACTTGCATTGCGAACAACACGAGGTAGTGAGGGGGGGGGGGAACCTGCCCCACTCACCCCACACGCCTCGCCTGGCCACCAGGCTGCATCTTTCCACTTCTTTCTTCTGCTTTTGGCTGCATGCAAGGAAAGCAACAAAAGTCTTTCTCTCCCCCAAACTCCGCCAGAAATGAGTCTTTGGGGCCCTGCAAGGCCTCCTGCTCCAAGAGGCTGCGCCAGCATGAAAAGTCTCACAAAGACTCATTTCTGGCGGAGTTTGGGGGAGAGAAAGAAAGACTTCTCCTGCTTCTGCTGCTTTCCTTGCATGAAGCCAAAAGTCTCTCTCTCTCTCTCTCTCTGTCCCTCTGAGAACGGACCTGGAGATGGTATCCTGCGATCCCAAATAAAGAATGATTGAAAACAGGGTGGGGAATTTTCCTGCAGACTTTTGGGGGATTTTCCCAGGGTCTCTGATCAGTGGGATTTAAAATTACGAGTTTGGTGGTCCCTGAGGTCCAAAAGGTTGGCGACCCCTGTTCTAGCAAAGCAAGGAAGTCCAGTTGCCTTTGAAAGAAAGCCCCTTTGGGACAACCATGACCAGCTGACAGTCTCCGTAGACATTTGCAGGGCTTTCTCTGTAAGAAGGCGAGGCTCCCCAAAGAGCAGAGACGATTCACAGCCTCCGCTTATAACCTGTGGCTGCTTGAAGTCCCTCCGTGTGATTCTCAGTGACAAGAGCCACGTTGAGACACCAGGGATTTGGGAGCCCATCAACTGGGTGGCTCTACAGGTGGAACCCTTCCTGCATTGTGCCTGGGGGGTTTGGGTGTGGCTGAGGCTGCAGGTGCTCTCGTGATCCGGGAAGGGGGAGCAGAACTGGCTCTGCCTTCTGAAAATCACCACCCCCCTGCGCTGGAAGACGGGGTGGGCAAACGGGCACTGGGCATCTTGGCTTTAGAGGGGGCCTTGTGGGGAGCTGTCCTGAAGCACTTTCTCCTTGCAGGTACACCCTCCTGGTTGGGAAGCCACCCTTTGAAACCTCCTGCTTGAAAGAAACGTACATTCGGATTAAGAACAATGCATACACGATTCCTACGGTGGGTTCTTTTCGAAGCCCCCAGCCAGGGCGTCCTGGGGGAGCCGCCCGTTAGGACTTGGGGCCGGGCCGGCTTTGCACTTCTGAGCTAACAACCCACCCCGCAATCCTGGTCTGCTTGGAGTGAATGCAGAACATGTGTGTCCTTGCCTGCTCTTCCCTCAGCCCTGGATGGGGTGCCTGGGACCCTCAATGAATCACGGCTCCCTCCCCACCCCCAAATCTTCGTCCTGTGGCTGTGTGAGCTGCACTCCTAACGGATGGTAGTTTGCAGCACTTGGTAGTTGTTCCCTTTCAGTCCTTTTCATTTCAATGCCTCAAATCTTACGTTGCCCTGCGTCATTTTACAGGGGAGATGGGTGGCGTAATGAATGAATAAAATAATGTTTGTAAGGATAGGACTGCTCCATCCTGCTGCTTCAGCCTGTTGGCTTCGTAGCCATAGCCCTTAGGCTCCGCTGCCGCTTCACGGGGCCCTACAGCCCTTTCTAAGCGGTTTGCAGAGTCAGCCTCTGGCCCCCAACCATCTGGCTCCTCATTTTGCATGTTGAGCTTTCAGGGAAGTTGAATTCCGGCTCTTCTGCAACTCGTTTTGCTTTGCTTGGAATCCAGGCTAGCGAGTTTAGTTTAGTGTATTGTCATTGTACCTCGTACAATGAAATTAAATACCATCTTCAGTGTACAATTTATGACCGTGAAAATAAACACAAACACACCTCCTTCACACTCCACACATTGAATTGAAAACCCCTGATGTTTCATTAATATTGCACTATTATACAGTATAATTCAACAGAGCTACTGCCCTGGGATAGAAGCTGTTTTTCAGCCTATTTGTCCTTGTTTTTATTATATTTTATTATAAAAATGGGTGCCCAGGATGAGATATGGATCTTTAAGGATGTTTTGAACTTTCTTAAGGCAGCGGGAGCTATAAAGCTCTTCCAAAGAGGGGAGAGGGCAACCCATGATCCTCTGGGCAATGACATTCACCCTCTGGAGTGCTTTCCTATCTGCCTCTGTGCAATTGGCAAACCAGGCACAGGTGCAGTAAGTTAAGACGGTTGTTGTTTCCTGAGAAGTCTCAGGTAGTAGAACCTCTGCTGGGCCCTTTTGACCAGGGCTGCAGTGTGAGCCCCCCAGGTCAGGTCCTCTTTTATGACAACATCCAGATACTTAAAGCTGGCCACTTGCTCCTCTTGGTCTCCATTGATAAGCAAGGGCCGGAGGTCTGATCTGTTCCTTCTATGGTCCACTATAAGCTCCTTGGTCTTATTGGTGTTGAGGACCAAGTTATTGTCTCCACATCAGGAAAGCACAAAAGTCCCTGGGCCATAATGCTTTTGGCACTAGCTTCATAGCCTCGTGAAGGGGACGGACATTGGTAGCGGGATGGTGATGGTGGGGGAATTGTGTAGGAATAGCCTGTGGACCTTCTGCCCGTCCAGCACATCAACCCCGTGGCTGCGAGTCTCATCCAGAAGATGCTGCAGCATGACCCAACTGCCCGACCCACCATCGACGAGCTGCTGAACGAGGAGTTCTTCACGACGGGCTACATCCCTTCGCGGCTGCCCACCACCTGCCTTACAGTTCCTCCCCGCTTCTCTCTGGCGCCCAGCAGCCTGGAGCCCAGCAGCAGGAAGCCTCTTGCGGTGGTGAACAAAGGTGAGCTGGGGAGGGGTGAGGTTTTGGAGCTGGGCCCGCCCTGGGCCGGGCAGCTTCTGAGTCTGGCCGATTCTTCTTCCCTGGCGCAGGACCAGAGAGCCCCGCCCTGGAGAAGGTGCCCGAGAAGGAGGACAAGGCTGGCGCCCTGCTGGAGCCCGGACACCTCCACACGTGCTACCTGACCGACCTGCTGCAGCAGCTGATGCGAGTCAGTGCTTGCCGGCCCTCGGAAAAAACTCCCGTCAGGCAAGGTGAGAGGTGGCTAGCTGGAGGCTGTGCTTTTGAGCCGGCCAACCCCGGGTGCCCTTCTTCACTCCCGGCGTCTCTCTTGTTTTTCCCCAGAAGAGGCTGAAGACCCAGCCTGCATCCCCATCTTCTGGATCAGCAAGTGGGTGGACTACTCTGACAAGTATGGGCTAGGTAGGTAGGTGGTCTCAGGGTGTGTGTGTGGGGGGGCTAGGTTAAGCAATGGCACTTTGGAGGGAAACACTCTGGAAACAGCCCCTGACACCGCCAGCTGCGTTTCCCCCTGCAAGGACGGTTGGTTTTTCTGTATTTCGTGGGGCAGAGCAGGGACCCTCTTGGTGGGAGGGCTGGTTTGCACCCCAAAGGCCCTAAAACAGACGAGGGACAGCAGATGTGGAATTGATGCTGGGTGAACTGAAATTCAAAGTAGTTTGATTTGGTCAGATATGAATATAGAGAGAATTTCTCTTTGACAATTTGTCAGTCTGTCGACACTTGCAGGGTTCAAAATGTCCCCCCCAACCCAGGAAAAAGGGGCTCATTTTGCAGTATTTAGGCTATGACAGGTTTGCCAGAACTCCAGCAATTTCTATTTTTGCTTCCCTCTTTATGGATTGAGTTAAAAGAGATTTAAATGATTATGTCCTATGAAATCACGGTTAATTCTTGCTGATATTTTCCCCACAACAATCTGTGCCCCACTGGCTCCTTCAGGCGTCCCCCTGGCGCTGCAGGGGCCTTCTCACCCCCCAGAGCCATTCCTCCCAGCTCCTGAGGAGCCAAGGGCGGCTCAGACAGCCACGGGGGCAGCAGCTGTAACATTGGTTGCTAGATCCAGGCAGTCCTGCAGGATTGCGGCCTGATCCGAGGCAGCTGAGGATGTGCCCGCCTTCCCTCCCACAGGCTACCAACTGTGCGACAACAGTGTTGGGGTCCTTTTCAACGACTCGACTCGCCTCATCATGTACAGCGATGGGGACAAACTGCAATACATTGACCAGAACGGCTCTGAGCTGTATTTTGACGTGCTCTCTTACCCAGATACTTTCAGCAAGAAGGTGAGGTGGAGGGGGGGGGGCACTGCTCCACCCTTGCCTCAGTTTCCCCTTCTGTGTCTGATGGGCGGGAGGGGAGAAGAGGGTCTCTTCCGTTGCAATCTCGAGTCTGCTTGAAGGGGCATCCCTACTTCCATCCGGACTGGAGGAAAAGCCGAGGTCCAGAGGGGGCGGCCGGGGGGGCAGGGGTCAAAAGGCTTAGTGGACAGGTGCTCCTGTCCAAGGGATCGGCAAGGCTGCAGGGCCAGGGATGCGGGGGGCTCGTGGCTTTTTCCTGGAAGGGGGCTTTCAGGGGGGGAGCTTCTTATACGGTGGCTCAGCCCCCGCCCTGCCTGGCTCACCTGCTCTGCTCCGCTCTTCCCAGATTAAGCTGCTGGAGTATTTCCAGAACTACATGAGCGAGCACTTGCTGAAAGCTGGCGCCAACGTGACTCCCCGGGAAGGGGACGAGTTGGCACGGCTGCCCTACCTCTTGAACTGGTTCCGCACCCGCAGTGCCATCGTCCTGCATCTGAGCAATGGCACCATGCAGGTCAACTTCTTCCAGGTGAGGCAGAGTCCTTGGTGGGGGTGGGGGATGGGGGGCTTGTAGCAAAACGCTGGCCTTG
The DNA here is from genome assembly GCA_009733165.1 of Naja naja. Classification (NCBI taxonomy): domain Eukaryota; kingdom Metazoa; phylum Chordata; class Lepidosauria; order Squamata; family Elapidae; genus Naja; species Naja naja. The sequence goes on along the minus strand of CM019164.1, from coordinate 1,499,172 downwards.
CAGGGGCCCTGCTCAGACTGCAGGGTTTCAGTGGCGGAGGGGGGAGCCTGGGGCCCTGCCCTCTCCTCCCCCAGGTGCTAGCGCTCTCTCTGGGGACACAGAAGCACTGACCCCCCCGTCCCCAGCATCTACCTGGCTTCCCTGGGAGGAAAGGAGGGAGACCAACGGATGGGGAGCAACGTTTCTGAATTGGCACTGGAGTTCTTGCAACCCCCAGTCCTGGGGCCCTCCTTAGCTGGAGCCCCGAGCCCCTTCTCAGAACGGGGGGCGGGGGGCACATGCTTTGCCCCCAGGCACTGCTGCCCTCCTGGTGCTCAGCGAGCCCGGCCCGCTGTCCTTTCACGGCCCACAGGACCACACCAAGGTCATCCTCTGCCCCTTGATGGCTGCCGTCACCTACATCAACGAACGGCGCGAGTTCCACACCTACAAGCTGGCCCTGATCGAGGAGTTCGGCTGCTGCAAGGCGCTGGCCAGCCGCCTCCGTTACGCCCACACCATGGTGGAGAAGCTGCTGTGCTCTAAATCAGGGGCTCCCGCCGCCGCCAAGGCACCAAGCTAGAGCTGGGGGAGGCTCCGCTTGGTTCAGGACTGCGCAGCCCCCCCTGGAGGGCCCTCCTTGGCCAGGCCGCATGAGCCCCCCGGCTGCCTTAGGGGCCCCTTGGCTACAAAAGGACTAGAACTTGACCGGATGCCTTTTCTCCAGATTCTGATGATTTTCTCCCCTTTCCCTTTTCTGCCCCCCACTCAGACTAAACTGTTTTATACTCACTTTGAATAAAGCCTCTGGCCGTTTCCTTTTTGTTCGGAGTTAATCCGGCTGGATTCCTTCTTGAGCCCCTCTCTGGAGGGGAGTGCAGGCTCCTTGGCCAGGTGGCTGCAAGCTGGCTCAGAGGCTGTGCGGCTCATGGCCTTTTGGTGAACCGGGCCTTGGCTTGCTTTGCCTTTGGTGGGCTTTTCAAACTCTCTGAGACTCCCAAGGCCGCCCCCACAACAGACCAGCCCTGTGAAGAAGGGGGAGGGTCGGGCTGGGCAACCCTGCAATAAAGGTCGTTTTGGCTCAAGAGTCCCCAAGCAGGAGAATCACTTATGTCCCTGGCTGAAGGAGCTCTGCCTGACCACCAAAGCTGGCCTCCATCCCAGCCCACCTTGTCTTGGGGGGAGGGGGGGAGGCCAGGTCACAGCACTGACATTGCTCAGGCAGCATGAGTTGAGGCAGAAGGGAATGCATGGAAGATGAGGGGGAGCGGCTCTGGTCACCCCCCACCCCTCCCAGGCCAGGTCTTCTGGGGGGGGCACAGTTCTGAGATCTTTCCAGGTCCCTGGGCTGGGGGGTTTCCCACAATTGCACCCGAGGCCCCCACAAGCAGTGAAGAGCAGCCTGCAACTGAGCTTCCCCAGGGAGATCCTGGGTCACTGGAGGTTTGGTGCACCCACAGGAGAGCAACCCCCAAATGATGGAAGGGGGAGTGGGCTTGACGAGGACCGGCAAACGCAGGATGGGTGGAGGGCTCAGGTGGAGGGGGCCCTTGGTTACATGGATGTACTCCCCACCTCAAGGCATCGTGCGGGTCCAGAGTGGGCCGCTCGGACAGAGAGCAGCCGGCCACATCACTCCTTGCCCCACGCAGTGCTGTCACCTGCGGTTCCCTGCCAGCCCTGACAAGCATTTAAGGTCACTTCATTTAAGGCCCTTCCCAGTTGAGCCCCGGATCGGTTGAGGAAGCTCTCGCCTGCTCATTCTTTCATTCTTGCTGCCTTTATTGGCAGAGTATAACCTGTGTGCAATGAGATTGGATGAGCCTCCCTTTGTGCACAGAAGGACAGAAGTCCCTGACCCAGTCCCAATCTTATTACACCGGGTGACCTTGTTGCACAACACACCTCCCTGCACGTGTGTCCTACTATGTTGACATGAAGTTATTTTCCGTCCAGGAGTCTGACAGCCCACAGGTAGAAACTGTTCTTCAGCCTCTTTCTGCAGCTGCCTATACTTTTGTATCTCCTTCCCGATGGCAGGAGAGTGAAGAAGGGCTGACTGGGGTGTGAGTCGTCCCTGAGGATTTTCCTCACTCTTCTAAGGCAGCGAGCCCTAGCGAGGTCATCTAGTGGTGTCAGGGAACAGCCCATGATGTTTTGTGCTGTGCTCACCACCCTCTGTAATGTCTTTCTATCCGCGACTGTCAAGCCAGCATACCCCACTGTCTTGCAATGTGGGAGGACGCTTTCTATTGTGGATCAGTGGTCGTTCCACTTTATTGTTTCGCAAGACCCTGAGCAAATGGAGTCTCTGTTGGGCCTTTCTGGGTTGTGTTGGTTTTCCAGGTAAGAGCCTCTCTGAGGTAGACTCCCAGGAATTTAAAGAAGGAAAGTGGCAGAGGGGGGCATGTTTGTGGGGAGCGCCAATCTTCTCACAATTGGAACCCAGAGCCTGACAGGAATATTTTGACCTATTTTTTACACGTGAGGTGCAAAACCACTTTAGGCATCCCTCTGTTGCTTCCATGGTTTGTGAGAGATTTTTTTAAATCACTGAACACCTAAACCTAGTTTGCCAAATAGCCTTGCTGGGTTCACACAACAAACTCTTCGACATGTTGTTTCTTTTCTTTTTTTTTGAAAAAAGTTTTTATTTTTAAGACAAACATACAAACAAAATATAAAACCATAAAAGCTATCTTCCATTTTATATACATGCAGTGTGTCAGTGGATTACAGATTTTTTGTGTTATCCTTTCGTAGTCATCACAATTTATAAAAAAAAAATCTCATTGTCACTCTAAAACATGCTTATATATTTATCAGTTATTTATGCAAGACTAAACTATTTCATCATTTTGACAAGATATTCTCAATTTTATTATAAAGTTTATATTACACTTTCATCCAATGGTTATATATGTCTATATTATATTTTCTATCAATCTATTAAATTTCTATTACAAAATTATTTAATCTATTACATTATCAAGTCTTTTCATCCAACCATTGATAAAACAAATCCCATATCTTATAATCTTATTGTTTATCTTCTTGATCTCTAATTTCAAATGTCAATTTGCTCATTTCAGCACAATCCATAATTTTCTTAATAACTTCCTCCTGCAAAGGTATTTTATCGTTTTTCCAATTCTTAGCAAATACAATTCTAGCTGCTGTTAAGACATGTACAATCAAATATTTCAACTCTATTGTAGATTTCTGGTATGATTCTGAATAAAAATATTTCTGGTTTAAAATCTATATGTTGTTTTATCATTTTTTCCAACCACGTGTGGATTTTAGTCCAATATCTTTTTGCATCTGAACACGTCCACCACATATGGTAATACGAGCCAGGTATCTGATGACATTTCCAACATTTATCTGATTTATTCTTAAACATTCTTGCAATTCTCGTCGGGGGTAAGTGCCACCTGTAAACATCTTATACATATTTTCTTTATAAGCAGTTGACATTGTCATTTTATAATTTTGAGACCATAATTTTTGCCATTTCTCTAAATCAATCCCATATCTAAAATTTTCCCCCAATCATCATTTCTTTAACTTGCTCCTCCTCCAATTTAAATTCTAATAAGTGTCCATAAAGTTTTTTAATTACATTTTCATCAGTACCTATCAAAATTTTGTCTAAGTCAGTCAACTTATCATAAATACCTTCTAATTTAATATCTTCATCAAATCTGGATTGTATTTGCAAATATGAAAACCAATTCATTTTTATATCTTGTTCCTCCAACACTTGCATAGATTTAAGTTCACCCTTTTCATTCAATATCTCACCATATCTAACCATTTGTTCCTTTTTATATATTATTGGATAAGAAAAAGTTTCAGTAGTAGATATCCATAATGGAATTTTTAAATAATACTGCTTTTTAATCTCCCAATTTAAAAACAAAGCCTCTTGAATATAGTGTCTTCTGAAATACCCTTGTGTTTTAGTTCCCTTATACCAAAGAAATGCATGCCACCCCAACAGCAGGTCATGTCCTTCTAAAGTCAATAGTCTACTATTCCTTAGTGTTATCCATTCTTTTACCCACATCAGATTTGCTGCCTGGTAATATAATTCTCAATTGGGTAGTGAGAACCCTCTTATTCTTGCATCCTGTAACAGTTTAAGTTTTATTCTCGCTTTTTTGCCTTGCCAAATGTATTTCAACACAATTTTATTTAAATCTTCAAAAAACTCTTTCCCTAATCTAATTGGAATTGTCTGGAATAAATATAAAATTTTAGGCAATACATTCATCTTAATTGTTGATATTCTCCCAATCAATGATAATTGTAAATTTTTCCAAATCTGTCGCAATCTGCTGTTTGAGTTTAATATAATTGTCCTCCTTCAGTGTGCTACATCTTGATGTAATGTGTATCCCTAAATACTTAACCTTGCTTGCGACCTGTATTTCTAAAACTTCTTCCAACTCTTTCTTTCGTCTTGCTAACATGTTCTTTGTTAATATCTTTGTTTTATCCTTATTAATTTTCAAGCCTGCTACTTTTCCATACTCTTCTATCCTTTCTATTAATTTAGGTGCTGATTCCAATGGATCCTCTAATATAAATACCAGGTCGTCTGCAAACGCTTGCAATTTATACTCTTCCTTTTTAATTTTCATTCCTTTTATTTCTTTATCTTCTCTAATACTCCTCCTATTCAACACTTCCAATGTTAACACGAAAAGCAGAGGCGACAATGGACAACCTTGCCTAGTCCCTTTTCTTATATCTATAGATTCTGTCAATTCTCCATTTATCAAGACCTCTGCAGTTTGTTCATGATATATCATCTCGATGGCATGTATAAAATTTTTTACCAAAGCCCATTTGTGTCAGTTGTAATAACATAAAACGCCAGCTCACATTATCAAAGGCTTTTTGAGCATCTAGAAACATCAAAGCCATTTGCTTTTCAGGGTGCCTCATAATCCAAAGTATCCAGGATTATTCTCATATTATGTTTAGTTTGTCTCTTTGGTAGAAATCCGTTTTGATCAACATGGATAAAATTATTTAAATATCTTTTCAATCTTTCTGCCAAAATTGAAGTAAAAATTTTATAGTCTGAATTTAATAGGGAAATAGGTCTATAGTTTTTAACTTGCTGTGAATCTGTATCTTCCTTCGGTATAAGTGTGATATAAGCTTCTGACCATGTCTTGGGTATTCTCTTTGACATAACTTCATTCATAACTTCTAATAATTGAAAGTTCAACACCTCCTGAAAGGTCTTCTAAAATTCCACTGGCAGTCGATCTGGACCTGGTGCTTTCCCTATATTTTGTTTCTTTAAGGTTTCTGTTAATTCCATCATTGTTATGTTCCCTTCTAACATTATTTCAATATCTTTGGGTATCGCTGGTAATTTTGCCTTTTGTAAATATTGTTTGATTTTTTCTTCTTGAATATTCTCTTGATAATACAGTTTTCCATAATAATCTTGTATGATTCTTTTCTTTTCTTCACTTCCATAGCAGACATGTCCTTCTTCATCTATTAAATGACTAGTTCTCCTTGATTCTCTTTCCTTTCTAAGTTTATAAGTTAACCATCTTCCTGGTTTATCTGCATCTTCAAAATAATTCTGTTTAGCCTTTTTAATCTTTTGAGCTAACTCCTCTTTTTCCATTAATCCCATTTTATGTTTAGTTATGTCCATTTTAATTTTAAAGTTTTTTTTTTGCGGAGATTTCTGTAATTCTTTTTCTAATTTCTTATAGTCATCTTCCAGTATTTTAAAAGTCCTTTTCTGTTTTATATTTCTTTTTTCTTTTTTTGGTATATTCTATTATCAAACCTCTTGTGTAGGCCTTCATCGTGTCCCAGAGATTCTGTAACGATGTATCCTCTTTGTTTTCTTTAAAGAAGAATACCAATTCTCTCTCAATTTTCTGTTTAAAGTCGTCTTCCTTTAGTATCGTATTATTTAAAGTCCATCTAGATCTCCTCTTTTGTCCTTTCCAAGTAACTGTCATTGGATTATGGTCTGCCCAAGTACTTGCTTCTATTTCAATTTCTTGTATATTAGAAAATAAATCAGCTGATATCCATATCATATCTATTCTAGACCATGATTCATGATTCAAACCCATTTTAGGCATGCCTCTGTTGCTTCCATGGTTCGTGAGAGATTTTTTAAAATCACTGAACACCTAAACCTAGTTTACCATATAGCCTTGCTGGGCTTCACACAACAAACTCTTTGACATGTGGCTGTTTCTCATGGGTCCATCCCCATGTGTGACCACAAGCATATGGCAGTCCTCTGGTGCCCCTCTTAGGCCACCAGCAGGACGAAGAACCAGGCCAGGGGCCACACTGGCTCTGGGTGGGCTTTACGCAAGGACATCAGAGGGTCCCAGTTGCGCCTGTCCTCGGAGACACAAACCCCGCCAGAATGTTCCACAGTTGCTTCAGCCAGTTGGAGAGTATAGGTAGTTCCCGACATATAACTAGGCACATTTAGCCACTGGAGCCACACAATGCACCTCCCTGGGAGGGTAATTAAGCCACGGATCCAAAGTTCCAAGGCCGGGGGTCCCAGGGTCACGTGACTGTACTTGGAGTGCTTAGCAACTGAGCCATATTTACATCCTTTCTACCATCCTGTGGCCACAACTGTTTTATGACAATTATGCCCCAAAAGCCCATTTGCTTTTGGCTTTCCGCAAAATTGGCCCATATCAAACCATAGATTTGCTTTGTGATAGGTGCCACAAAGAAGGTTGGTCATGCATGTATCCTGATTATCATTGTCACAACTTGAGGATGACCTGAATCGGTCTCACGTATCTTCTAGGACTGGTAGCAGCAGATGTAGGAGAGGGAACCTTCTCTTGGCAGCCACGTTTGCTTCTGTGCTAATCTCATCTGGCTCATTCGTGATCAGAAAAGACCGGCTGATCTCTGAGTGGCCCCAGGACATCTTCCTGGTCCTCTTCCAGTGAGGGTCAGGGCCGCTGTGGAGCCATTCAACGCTTGGCTGGCTTCTGCCATGACAAATTTGGCCAAATGTTTTCCTGACATCAAGCTGTCGCCTTTCCACAATCCATTAAAATTATCTGATTAAAAAATAACAGTCGGACAATGCTGTTTGTGTTCAAGTTTGGTCTAATTCTGTCTAGTACATTACATGGTGGCTAAAATAAGTCCATGCTTGGACTTCTGTGTAAGTGCAGTGAATTGAAAGGCAGTTACGACATGTCATCTTCTCACATCTGATTCCCCCAAATTTCCTTCTCAGTGCAACTGTCAGGTTCCAAGTAATAAAGGCTGACTGCACCTTTGGCTGGCGGGGAGGCCCTGCCCGGCCCTCCCTCCCTCCCTCCCGCTGCTGAGTGGCCGGATCCTTCCTGGCTGAAGAAAATACCCCCCTTCCTGATGCCCATCATCCAGCATAGGCGTCCTGCTTGCTTCTTTCCTTTCTAGATGCCGCTTTATACAGAAGACTTTTTTTTAAACAACCGATTTACAGCTTTCTGCTACTAAACCCCTCCCACTCCAGAAGGTTTCCAAGGCAACGGGAGATGCTTCCACATTCATGATGAGCCTGGGAATAGAATGCCACGGGGCAGGGGACGAAGGAGGGGGGATGGCAGAGCTCAGCCTGAGCTCCTCTGGCTGCCTTTAGAGGAGAATCCCTTCTCTGCAATGTCCACAGCAGGCTCAACAAAAGGTTGCTGGTTACGCAAGGCACCAGCAGTGCACCAGCAGTGCAGCCCATGGGGCCAGGTGATGCACTCCCCACTCTCTTCAGGTGAGAATTGAAGGGAAGGCAGCAGATCCTCAGGGGAAGCCGCCCCCCAGCTCCTCCTCTGCTCCCCTCTGCCTGAGGCCTCCTGGAAGCCCCACGAATTAGCTTTGGCCCCACACAAACACCTCTCCCCAGGGAGCAGGTGGGGTGTGGATGCCCTGTGTTGGTTGGTCCCTCCAGAGCAGGGCAGGCTGGCTGACAGGCGTCGGAAGGCAGGGGCTGGCGAGCATCCTTCCTTGTGGCAAGCTGCTCACTCCCCCTGGCAGTAGTATCTCTGGAAGAGCTGCTCGGCAGCGCACAGGCGCATAGCCCGGTGAGTGTGCAGTAGCAGGCAGGGAAAACGGTCCAGGAAGTACTGGACGAATCCGTGGGGGAGGCTGCCCAGGGCCTCCTGGACGTTGCTGGGCAGTTCGTAATAGTGATGCCTCTGAAGGAGAAAGAGTCTAGGTGCCAGGGCCCCCCAGGGACAGTGCCACACTCAGCGACAGAAGGGGGACAGGAGGGAATGTGCCAGTCAGGGGCCCCTCAGCCGCAGAGGGCCTGGCATCCCCCCAAGAGCCCAGCTAGGGTTGGCACAGTACCTTGTTCCTCATGGCGCGCAACAGGTCACGGACGGAGCTGCCCTGGTATCTCCGGAACTTCCTGAGGTCTGCCGGGGGGGGGGGGGGAGAGGGGTCAAGAGGGTCAGCAGGGCTCCTGCAGTGCTTTCCCTCCCCCAGGCCACACAGCAGCCCTGAGAGGGCGAGCGCCTACCTGCCTGTAGTGGGGCAGAAAGGTGCAGCTGCCAGTTCCCGCACCCCACCACCAGGCTCCCGGCCTCCAGGGTGCTGACCAGGGGCCCGTCTGCCGGCTCCTTTTCAAGGCGGTCACTGACGTCCTGCAGATGGGAGAGAGCGTGGGCAGCCAGGCAGAGCGCGACTGAGCGGGGCAGCCAAAGGAGTTTCCACCACCCAGGACTCACCTGGAAGAACTGCAGCTGCTTCTCAGGGCCCCAGAAGAAGGGGTGCCGGAGCACCTGTGTGGCCGAGGGGCGCAGGCGGGGTTCACTGCTGATCATGGCTTCTATCAGGTCCCGCCCTACTATGTGGCCTGAGAGAGCAAGCAGGCAGGGACCTTCAGTAGGCCGTCCAAGGATTTGCCATTGGTCCGAGTGCCATTTGTCACTACCTTTACCAGACCCCTGCAAGGTAGGCTAGCATAGTAGGGTGAAGCCAAGGGGAAAGGGCTCGGCTGAGTAACAGATGAGCAAGGAGCTCCAGGGAGGCACGGAGCCATCCCAAGTCCTGCCAGCTGAGAGAGGCTTAGTGGGGCTGGTCGGAGACCCCAAGCAGGCAGGGTGGAAGGAAGGGGCCTTCCCCACAGGGCCAAAGCATCCCATGGCACCCTCCTTACTGTGAGTGTCCTGCTGGAGCCTCGGCAGTTGGTAGGTGCCTGCCAGAATGTTGGCCTGGCGATGGAAGCTGTCCCCAAAGGGATGCTGCCCGTGGGACAGGACGTAGTAGAAGATGCAGCCGGCGGAGAAGATGTCCACCCCGCAGGTCTGTTAAGAGAGCAGGAAGCCATGGCCAGATGCAACAGCTTCCACGAGTCCTTGATGGCTCAGGGTTAGATGTCTATCCTGCCTTTTCCCCGGCCCTCTATTTCCCCTGGGATGGCACCCTGGGAGGAGGGCAGGCAGGGCGATGTCCCCAGAGTCCCCAGGGAACCGGGACTCTCCGCCCCTGGATCCCAAAGGCAGGGCGGTCAGCCGTACTCACCGGGCTCTCCCGTGCGTCGTCCTTGAGCATCTCGGGCGCGATCCACCCGTCAGTGCCAGGGATGCCCGAGCCGAGGCTGAAGCTCTGATGCCCCCCCTGCAGCTTCTTGCACAGGCCAAAGTCGGAGATGACCGCTCGGACCCTCCCTTGCCTGTCAGGGGCCGAGATCAGGATGTTGCTGGGCTTCAGGTCACGATGAGCTGGAAGGAAAAAGTGCTCAGCACAAGCCTGAATAACACCCAGCCTCCATTTAAAGGGGAGGGGGAGGCCATGGCCCCTTGCTGAAGGGGGAGGGTCTCACCTATGCTGAGCGAGTGCAGATGGGCCAGTCCGGACATGGTCTGGGTCAGCAGGGAGAGCGAATCCACACCCTTTCCAGGGAAGACAGGGCTGTCCACATACTGGTGGGGGGGGAAGGAAAGAGGGCAGGGCAATCCTTGCCAGGAGACTCCCCCCTCCCGCATCAAGCCTGTCTCCACCTCCCCCGCCCACCAACCCCCCAGCTATGCAGGAACAGCCTTCAACCTTCGAGAATCTGCCAAGCCCCCTTCAGTAGACGGACCCCTTTCGGATGATCTGTTCACAAGCGTTTGGGAGGAGATGCTTCCAAACCACACTTGACGTACTTAACCAAAAGTTAATTCTAGCCCTCATCCAGACACACTTCGGTTTCCCGTCATTTTCAAGCATCTGGACTGGTGGAAATGTAAGTCGGGGTCTCCATGTTCAGAGCGGAAAGTTCCCAGCTCAGGACAGCTTCCCAAGGGCAAGAAACCCAGGCAGAACATCTGAACTGGTGGCCAGATGGGGCCAGCAGGCTGGAGGGAAGTGTTGTGGTCCGCCAGCAGCCTGTGCAGACAGCAGCGGAATCGGACAGTGGGGAAGAACAGGACCAGTCCGAGAGTCTGGGGAGGACTCGAACGAGGGTCCTGCATCCGATGCAAAGATGGGGCCAGGACCTTCTGGGAGTGGTGTGCTGACTCCGGAGCCTCCGGAGTCTGGCAGCAGCGAGGCAGAGGAACAAGGGGAGCCTGTTCCCAGTGCGCGTGTGTGCAGGGCTGCTAGAAGACAAGAGCAGCTGAGACAAAAGGGCGACTCAGGAGTAAGGCTGGGAGGTGATTGCCCCTCCCCTAAGGGATAAAGGAAGTGCAAAGGGACAGGAACCTTTGCAGGAAGTTTCGGTTTGGAACCTGAAAGCTCTGTGGTGAATTTGTGTCCCATTTGCTTTTGAAAGACTAATTGGGACTTTAGTCATTGGCAGCACTTCAAGAAAGATAAAGGTGCATTCTTATCAGACTTCTCCCAAGGGACTTTGGCAGACTTCTATGGGACTATTTAGATTCATTACGGGCTGTGAATGATGATAATTCACAGCCGTTGAACTAAAATAAAAGGGTTTTGGATTTAACATGTGTTTGTTGGTGTCTCAGGAAGCCTTGGCCAGAACAGAGAGCCGTGTTGTTTCACATGATAGGTTTATGGAGTGCAGCACATCGGGCATGAGCGCTGTACGGGGCAGGTCAATATTTTCCTCTTTGGAACAAAATGATGGCAGGGATGTTAGGAGGGGCTGGAGGTGGCGGTCCCAGCAGGCCCGTCTCCTCACCTGCTGCAGGGTGGCAGAACACAGCTCCAGGGCGATGTAGTGGAACTGCCCATCAGCCTCTGTGCAGAAATAGCGCACCACATTGGGATGCGCATCTGACTCTCGCAGCAGCTGCACCTCCCGGTCCAGCAAGCGGACGCTTTCTGGAAGCAAACGCTTCACGGCCACGTCGCGCCCATCGAAGCGGCCTCTGCAGAAGGAAGCTGCCCGGGTGAGGCGATGGGGAGGAATGGCTACTCCTCTGTGCCCAGAATGCCTACCTCCCCTCCTCCCAGCAAAGCCCTCGCTCTGCCTCTGCCCCCTCAGGAAGCGCCAAAGGCTGGCTGGGCCACCTGTGAGGATGCCCAGCACCTCTGCATCCTGGAGAGCGAGAGGGAGGCTCATCCTGCTGCCCCTTCCAAGTACCAAGGTTGGCTCTGAGCAACACAGGACCCTCGGCCTGCAGGGAAGCCCCTCGGTTGGATTGCAGGGCTTGGCACGTGCCTCCCCAAGTTGTTCAGCAGCTCCAACTCACCGGAACACAAAGGTGCCCCCGGCCCCCCGGCCCAGCACCTCCTGGGGTCTGAAGGAGAGCTTCCCCACAGTGACCACTTCTGGGGAGATGGAGAGAAGAGGGGAAGAGAGGAGAGGAATAGGCTCCCCCTGTCCAAGGAAATCACCCTAGTGGCCCCTTCGACAGCCCCTCCCCCTCCCCGCTAGCTGGGCAGGTACCCACCTGGACCAGGGCTCTGGAGGGGGGCTTTCTCCGCCGAGGCTGAGGGGGAGGGCAGCTCTGCCCCCTGGTGCAGCTCCAGGGACTCTTCAGGAGTCATCCTTGGGAACTGGCGGGAGGCTGCAGGAGGCTGCTGGCTGGAGCTGCGCTCAAGAGGGACCCTCTGGGAAAGCGGCAGCAGGAACAAAAGGGGAAGGAGACCACCTGCCTTTACTGCTGGGGGGCCCATCATCAGGCCAGGGGCAGGACTGGCTACATCCTGGCGGAGACCCCTCCCCAATCGTGGCCATGAAGGGTGCCTCCTCTAGCAGCTGGCAGGGACCAACAGGAGCCTCTCCTGGCCTCAGCCCTGGGGCCCCTGCAACCCCCCCAAAGCACAGGAAGCTTGAAGATGATCAGGTGAAGCCCACTCACCCAGAGCAGGAGGCAGAGGAGCCCCCCACCCCAACAGATGGAAGCCACGCCCACCACAACGAGCTCCCAGCTGCCAAATGAGGGATCCACTTCCACTGGAGCCTCCTTCCCGGCGTGATCCCCCCAGGGCCGACCGTTGGCCGGATCCTCCTGCGGGCCCTCAGGGGCCAGGAACTGAAACAGACCAGGAAGCTCTTGGCAAGGATGGAGGTGGGGGCACAGCCACCACCCGGCCACACGCCGTGGACTCTGTCCTGGAAATGGAGCCAGCCAGGCCGGCTCTTTTGCCCCAGGTGCTGCCTGCAATGGGGAATGGGAAGGGGAGCAAGCACGCCCCCTGCATGTGCCACTTGCTCCCCCCCACATTCCCACATGAGCTTGTGACTGTTGGGGTGTTTGCAAGAAAAACCTGAAGGACACCAGGCCTGAATCGCTCGCTCTGCACCTTCTGACGATAACACTAGGTGAAGCAGCCCGGAGTGCCAGGCTTGACGCTGGGCCTTCCTCTTCTCTTAGAAGGCCATCATCACCTGGACTGGTGGAATCGGCCCTGCAGCCCTTCCCCCCCATCAGCCCTCCCCTCCTTGCCCCGTACCTCTCCGAAGAGGCTGTAAGCACGGGAGCTGCGTGGTGCAGCAATCTCTGGGTTCCTCTGCAGGCTGCTGGGAGGGGCCCTCAGCATGGTGGTGTGGACTAGCGGGGGCATCTCGTGATGACCTGGAAGGAAGCGGGGAACCTGGAGTCCCCTGCTGAGATGGGGGCCCTCACCAAGGAGAGCATCCCATGGCTGACCTCAACCCGTCTGCATTGCCTCCCTTCCAAAGCTTCAGTCCTGCTGACTCTAAAGCTCTTTCCTTCAATCCCATCCATCCTCTCTGCCCATTTCTAATGCGGATCATCGGGGACCTTCAGTTTCCCCCAAATCTTCTAATCACAATTTCTCCCCCCACTTCCCTTTCTGAACCTCAGAGACTTTGCCCCCTTGGGCAGCACACACCCCATCCAGGGATCAGTGGGAAAGCGGGGTTTAGCCATGCCTGCCAGTATGTACACATATGTACATGTTGCACCTTATGATTCTTGACAAATGTATCTTTTCTTTTTATGCACAGTGAGAGCATTTGCACCAAAGACAAATTCCACACTTGGCCCATAAAGAATTCATCCATCCATCCATCCATCCATCCATCCATCCATCCATCTACCCATCCACCCATTCATCCATCCATCCATCCATCCATCCATCCATCCATTCCTCTACCCATTCATCCATCCATCCATCCATCTATTCATCCATCCACCCATTCATCCATGCATCCATGCATCCACCCACCCACCCATCCATCCATCCATCCATCCATCCACCCACCCATCCATCCATCCATGCATCCATCCATCCATTCCTCCATCCATCCATCCATCCATCCATCCATCCATCCATCCATTCCTCCACCCATTCATCCATCCATCCATCCATACATTCATCCATCCACCCATTCATCCATTCAACCATCCATCCATCCATCCACCCATCCATCCATCCATCCACCCATTCATCCATCCATCCACCCACCCACCCATCCACCCATTCATCCATCCACCCACCCCATCCATCCATCCATCCATCCATCCATCCATCCATCCATCCACCCACCCTTTCATCCACTCATTCATCCATTCATCCATTCATCCATCCACGTGTGTTCTTATGCAGAATGGCACTATTGCACACCATGCAGTCCGGGGGTGCGTGGATTTCTTCCCCCACCATTCAGGGACTCTTCAAGGCAACTTCTGGGGGAAATGGAGGCTGCCTCTCAGGGTGGGCCCCAGAGCCCAGGCACTCACCTATCAGCAGCCACTGGCTGTGGGGGAGGAAGATGGTGCCCGGTGGATACTGGATGCCTGTGCTGGGTGTGATCTTGCACTCGCCAGATCTTTGGAGCGTTACCCCACGTGTGATGGGACCACTGCCCTGGGCCAGAGCCACCCCCTGGGGCTGCAGGAGGCAGAGACAGCTCAGTGAGTAGCAGGGTCCCCACCTACCCACCTACCCATCCTGTGCCCCCCCCCAACCAAGGGAAAACTCACCACCAGGGCCATGCCTTCATGCACCAGGGATGTCAACGCGTAGAAACCCCCAGCATGCTTGCCCACATATAGGGTTGTGCTGAAACAAAAAAGAGGGCCAGGAAGGGTAAGTGTGCTGTCCAGCCAGTTATAGTTAATGGGATTTGGGGTAGTTTCTTAGGAATTGGGAGCTGTCCCCTTAAGGGAATGCATCATGGTAAATGTAGTTAAGGTATCCTGGGAAATGTACATGTCATGTGGTCACATCCGTAACACTGATTGGTCACTGAATTGACCCTTGGTGGGTCGGGGGAGGTTTCTTCACTCTTGCCTGAACACACAACCTCATGGTAGCAGCTCTACCCCCTGCCTCTACGAATATGGGATAGAAAGATTACTATCATTTACACTACGATTTCAACTGTGCAAAGAATTGGACATTAGATGCATCTTGACATAACTGTGAGTCACCTAGAGGATACCTAATATAATCCAATAAAAGAAACTTTGTATGGAAGAATTTGTAGAGTTATCTATCTGTCTTTATATTCAGCAAATGGACCAAAAGACAGAATAGTAAGGAAGCCACTCCGTGGCACAGAGAGCTGCCTTGCAGATTCTGGGGAGATTCAGAAGGAATCGAGCGCCTGGAGGTTGAGCTCTGGCTAGGCCAGAGGTCCCCAAACTTGGCAACTTTAAGACTTGTGGACTTCAACTCCCAGAATTCTCCAGCCAGCTATGCTGGCTGGAGAATTCTGGGAGTTAAACGTCCACAAGTCTTAAAGTTGCCAAGTTTGGGGACCTCTGGGCTAGGCAGTGACAGTCTAACACAGCAGTGTCCAACGCAAAGCAGGATATAAATCGATTCAATCCCCAGATCTGGGTTCACAAATGGCTCCACCGTGCGCAGGCTTAAAGAGGCACACATTGGTGGCTGGCAGCCACAATGGCTCCTGCTCACCTACCCCCATAACGGCCCTTGATGGAGGGGCTGGGCTGCAGGGGCTACCATTGGGGGGGGGTGCGCCAGGGTGAAGACCTCTGTCAGGGGCAGGGAACTCCCATGCAGCCTCTTCCCTGAAGCAAAAAAGCAGAAGATCGAAGCTCCTGCCCAGAGAGAGGAGATATGGCAGCTAATGTGCAGTCAGGATTCATTTCCTAGAAGCTCCTGAAATGGCAGGTGTCCCTTGGGGAAGCAGACCAGGGTTAACCCTGAGGCAGCCCCTCCCCCCGCCCCCCGTTCTGCACCCCCTGTTGCTTTTCTGGAAACCAGGCAGCCAATGGCTGGCCCTCCTGCACTGAGAGGCCTGACCTTGGAACTCTGCAGCCCACCAACCCCTTTCCTGACTCGTTCCCACGAATTCTCTTTGACTTCCCAGTGAGATTTTCAAAAAAACTCATCTCCCCCCCCCCAAAAAAAACCCTTAAATACATCAACCATAAAATGAAGCAGTCTTAAAAATACAAAAGACAAAGCAAAGTTTGTTTTGAAGAAAGAAAAGCAGCCTGAAAGGCCCCTTGGTCATGAAGCATTCTTAGGAGCATGTGTGCACACATACACACACACACACGTATGCATGTACATATGTATGATTCATGCTCTGCCTTTCTAGTCTGGCAGGCCCTCAAGGCAGCTAACAATTGTTTAAAGCAGCATTGATTAAAACCAATGCTAAATTGGAATCGAAAGATTAACTAACGTTGGAAGGGGACCTTGGGGCCATCTAGTCTAACCCATGCCCCAGCAGAAATCACCCCAGATGGAAGGGCTGCTCAGCCCCTACTGCAATCAAGGCAGGCAGCCCAGAGCCCCTCTGCATAAGTAACCATTTGCCCTGGAAGGGAGCACCCTCTAAGGCTCAGCTGGATTCAATGTTCATGTAACTTCATGTAACTTGACTCCATTTCACCACGTTCTGCTCTCTTCTGGGTGACCTGCTTTCAGGCACAGTATAAACACACACACACACACACACACACACATACACCCTTTCTGTCTTCTCTGTTTCCTCCTGCCTCTTCTCTGCACTTGTTCTAGTTTGTCTGGGTTCTTCTTTGAAGCCTGATAAGGCACTTAAGGTGCTCTGATCCCACCAGGTTGCAAGTCTCCCTCCAAGCCTGATTCCAAATGTTCCCAACCTATACAAAAAGCCTCACCTGGTTGAGGAGCCCTATAGATACAATCCGCTTTCTCCAGGGACCACATTGTGGAAGGAACTGAAGCTGCCTTTAATCTCTTCATGACCCTTTAAGGTCTATGCCAGTTCCAAACTGTGCTTTGCACAGTTGCCCGGAGCTCTTAAGGGACAGGGTAGCCAACAAAATCCCTAAGCTCAACTGCTTTCTGGCTCTCTGTTTCCCCCTCTTAGGCTCCCCACAAAGGCACCTATGCTGTCCCTGATTTTTGGGCAGAACTGCTTTCCCAGAAGTCACCCACGAGGCCCTGAGGTGCCCCCAAAGCTCTGGGCACTTACAGCAAAGGGGTCTTGGCCGCAAAGTCCTTGCCAGTCCGGAAGGTCCAGTTGAGGAGGGGGATCTTCTGAGCATGCAGAATAAGGTAGCGCAGGCTCTCCATGGCTATGCTGAGGTGGGGTGCCCGACGCAGGCTGTCCTGGTGCCAGCTGTAGACGCCCACCACAGGGGATCCATAGTCCTGCACCCAGAGCACTTCTCCACTCTCCTTGCCCACGGTCACCAGCCAACCATCTCCGCTTGAGGCAAAATGGGCCATGTCTGTGCCAAGGGGAGGAGGGGGTGGAGGGAAAGGCAGGCGCTGGGCATGGTAGCAGAGGCTTTGCTATCCTTGAGTGGAGTGCCAGCCAAGCGCTAATCCCAGGGTCAGTTGTATCGCTAAATCCTGGAGCTGGTCTCTGTCTCTGATGGGATCTATCAAGCTCAGCAGCCTAGGCCAGGGGTCTCCAACCTTGGCAACGTTAAGGCTGGCTGTTGTGCTTCACTGGCAGCAGGTGTGGACAGCTGAGGTCTCGGAGAGCGAGGACTCAGATGAGGGGCCTGCGTGTGATGCAAGGATGGGGCCAGGACCATCAGGGAGTGGAGTGCTGCCTTCCGAGATTGTGGAGGCTGGCAGCAGTGAGGAAGAGGCCCCCGAGGAGCCTGTGCCCAGCATGTGTGTGCGCAGGGCTGCTCCAAGGAAAGAGCAGCTGCAGCAGCACGGGTGACTCGGGAGTAAGGCTGCAAGGTAATAGCCCCTCCCTGAGGAGATAAAAGCCAGCTGAGAAACCAGAGTTCTTTGCAGGAAGCAAAGAAGTTTTTGCGCTCAAACCTTGTGGACGTTCGGACTCTCTTAGTTTATGTTTGGAGACTCTTTGTGTTTGAACTATTTCTTGGCAACTTTATCTGTTGTTCTTGGCAGCCTTGCACCACCTTGGCAAGGCTCGCTCTTATCAGAGGCAATTAGTTTGAAACAGCCTTTTAACTGTGAAGGAATGGAATTTGTAAAGAATCATTAAAAGGTTTTGCTGTTACCTCCGTTTCGTGTTTGTTTCCTTGGAACCAGGTTTGGGTCAGGACACTGGCAGATGTCAACTCCCAGAATTCTGGGAGTTGACGTCCGCCAGCCTTAAAGTTGCCAAGGTTGGAGACCCCTGGCCTAGACTGACTCTAGGGCTGAGGAGAAGCTGGGATATCAGTTTCCAGATGTGAAAGGATCGCATATGTTTAAAAATGAACTTGCATCACATGGATTGGCTGATGAAACCCACAGCTTTTGCAGGGAGAGCCTAATATGTAATAAAAGATGTGCACCCCCAAAATCGGCACTAGGGGAGCGGGTGAGAAAGCTCCGGCTGCCCTCTTCTGCCCTCCCCCCACCCCCATGCGCAATGAGGTTAGAAGGGCTGCCCTCCTTCCTTCCCAGACTTCAGCTACTTGCCATGGTGACATTTCCTTGAGTTCCACTGCAGCTGCTTGCCCTGCCATCTGCCATGGAAGGAAAGAAGGGGGCACAGAGGGAGGAATCCCAGCTGCCAGCTTGCTCTGCCCAGTTACTCACTATAGTCCGAGTCCCGCTCATGGACGGGAGCAGAGTAGTCCAGGTAGGTGGCATTCCACTGCAGCTCCCGGGTCTTGGTGTCGTACATGGTGATGACATACTCTGCAGGGGAGAGCAAGGTTGATTTACCCTCACCCTCCCCCTCCCCCACCCTCCCTCTCTCTCTCTCTCTTTCTTCTTCTTCTACAGGCTGGTATTGGCCTAAACCAGTGGTGGGATTAAAAATTTTTACTACCAGTTCAGTGGGTGCTGCTTGGTGTGCATGGCAGGGGAAGGATACTGCAAAATCCCCCTTCCCTCCCCACCCCACTCACCTGCTTTCCAGCTCCATTCTCCTGTGCAGGGCAACCAAAGGAGACCCAGCCGATCAGCTGGGACTCAATGGGAGGCAGAGCATAGATGGGGTTGGCGGGGCCAGTCAGAGGTGGCATTGGCCGGTTCTCCCAACTACTCAAAATTTCCGCTATCGGTTCTGCAGAACTGGTCAGAACCGGCTGATTGCCACCTCTGAGCTAAATATTCTCAGGTATGGAGGCTCAAGGGATGCTTACCGCTGCGTCCAATGAACAGCAAGGGGCTTGTGGGGTGCAGCCCATCCCAGGCCTGTGGCGACAGCACGCTCTGCTTCTCTCCTGAGGCCGGATCCACAAGAAACCAGGAGTCCTCCTTCTTCCCTGGATAATTGAGAACACGTGTGTTCTGGGGCGCCCCATCATCCCTCCAAGTGGAAATGGGCTCCAGCCTTTCCCAAGCCAAGGAGGAGCCCCCTCTCCCTCTCCACCCCGCTTCCCCTTCGCACCTGTGTAGATCACGCCATCCGAGCTGCGGCATGGAGAAGATTGCACCAGCTCTGGGATGGTGAAGGGCAGCTTCTACCAGAAACATAAAAGAGAAAGAGAGAGAGAGAGAGACCCACACACACTTGGCTAAGGATCACCCTTTCACAAAGGGGACTGGAATCGTCAAGGCAACATCTGCAGCAGCTGATCCCGTGCTGCATTTTGGCACGAGATGCTTGGAACACGGATGACCTCTTGTGCCCACAACTATCAGTGTAGTAGCCACGCCAATGCCCCTCGAATTATGCACCACATCGTCAGCCTTCAGGATTCCAGGCCTTCAGGATGCCTCTTCTAAGCAAGAGCCTCTATTCATGCAATGCAGTACAAGCAGGGAGCCAATGATTCCCTTTTGCCTTTAGCATCTTCTCTAAAATAAAGCTCCCAACAATCAAGAAGTAACCAGGAAACTCTGTCAAGTGTCTTTAATTGCTCAGGATCAACCCTTCTGGGTATATTCTAGATCCCAAAAGACTATGGGATTCTGTGCCCAAACCTGGCAGCCCTCCATTGGCCCAGTGGGCAGCTTCTCACTTCCTTCTTCTGTAAGTGGGGAACAATTGCAGGAATTGGGTATGTCTAGTCCAGAGGTCTCCAAACTTGGCAACTTTAAGACTTGTGGACTTCAACTCCCAGAATTCTCCAGCCAGCTATGCTGGCTGGAGAATTCTGGGAGTTGAAGTCCACAAGTCTTAAAGTTGCCAAGTTTGGGGACCCCTGGTCTAGTCTAATGAAGAAAAAGATCAGATATGATATGACAGCAGTCTTCCAATACCTGAGGGGCTGTCACAGAGAAGAGGGGTCAACCTATGTTCCAAAGCATCTGAAGACAGGGCAAGAAACAATGGCAGAAGAGAAGCAACAAGAAACTAAGGAGAAATTTCCTGACAGTGACACCAATCAATCAGTAGGACACCTTGCCTTCAGAAGCTGTGGAGGCTCCATCACTGGAAGCTTTCAAGAAGAGGCTGGAGAGCCACTTGTCTGTCTACTGCTCAGTTGGTTGGATTATAAGACCTCTAAGATCCCTGCCAACTCTATTATTCCTGGCTGTGCATGGCCTCCAAGACCCACCTGGCTTAATCCTGTGTCTGTGCTTCACTCCGGAGAGTGTCCTCGGCCAGCAGAATGTCAGAAATGGTGTAGGATCTCCTGCTTGGGCAGGGGGTTGGACTAGATGACCTACAAGGTCCCTTCTAACTCTGTTAATCTCTTAAAGTGCTGGAAGTCCCAGAAGACCCAGGTGGAGCTCCCCACCCCCAGTGAGTCTCTGGTCACTTCCCCTCACTTCTTTAAGGGCATCCTAGCCTCTTATGGGGTCAGTTTTCCCATTGGTTACACAACCCAGGACTTTGAGCCCTTCCAGCTTTCTCCCTCTGCCCCATCAGGGGAGGGGTCTGCAGGATGGCTCCTCCCCCTTTAACTCCCCAGGTGTGCAACTTAGCAGGGGCCACCTTGACTCAGGTGGGCCCCGCCCCCTTTCTTGGCTACTTACCATCAATCCCCCCTTGTCCTTGCCCCCCACCACATACAAGCTGCCATCGCTGGGGTCTGGGAGAAACGCGGGCCTGGACAGAGAAGACGAGAAGGGCGCTGGCCCCGGACAGATCCTCCGGCACAAGGCCAGCCACGCCACCTGCGCAACCGACCACAGGGCTGCTGGACCCCCGGCGGAGAGCAGCCACCCCTCCCCTTCCTCGGCTGCCTTATGGTAGTGGGGCGGGCAGGCGGCGCTCTGGGGTGAGCGGGGCGCGCCTTCTCCCCGGCGAACAAGCGCGGCGGGCGCCACTCACTCGGGCTCTCGGCGGGGCACCTGCAGAGGCGGATCTGAAAGCAGAGCAGCGCCCGTCAGAAGCGGGGAGAGGCGCTCTTGGAGGGCGCGGGGGAGTCATAGGAGCAGCCCCGCCGCCCCGCCCGCCGCTCACCCTCCTTCAGCGTCCAGCGGGCGTCCCCAGTGGCCGGGCTCACTGCGCGGAGGCGCCCGTCCAGCGTGGCCACCAAGAGCGGCGGCGGCGGCGACTCCGACTCCGATTCTGCCGCTGCTGGGTCGCCGCTCAGAGTCTGCGGAGAAGGCAGAAGCAGCGGGTGGGCCCGGAGCCAGGCTCTCGGCCGCGCCGTCCGAGGGGGGACCCGGGCTTTCCGGAAGCGGCCTGGCAGCGCTGCGACCGGACAATCCGGCGGCCGGGAAAGCGGAGCCTCCCCACCGAGAGCCACTTTGCGGGACGCCCGTCTGGGTTGTCCGACGCCAAAGAGAGCGGGCTTCGGGGACTCCAAGGCGGCGCCCTCCGTCAAAAGCGGGACGCGGCCCTGGCGACCCGGCCGACCCAAGGAGGACTGCCCGGCGCTGGCAGCGGCTCTCCGACCCACCGAGCATCAGGCCGGCTCCACCCGCCGCCTGGAGCTCCGGAATCTCCATCTCCCATCCTCCGCGCTCTTTCTGAAGCTGCACCCGGGAGACCCAGCCCCCCCACGCGAGGCTGCCACCCGCCTCCGGGGACCCTCCTCGTCCTCCGTCCCGTGGGAGCAGACCTCGCGGAGCTCTGGCCGCTCGGCGGACCGCTTGAGCAGCCTCCCCTCGGGGAAGGAGGGGGGGCGCCGCGGCCCGGCTTTACCTCCGCCAGCAGCAGCAACAGCAGCAGCAGCAGGAGGAGCGGGAAGCGGCGCCGGGTGGGCGCTCGGCGGTGGCGGGCCGGGGGCTGCTCCTCGGCCTTGCCCATGGCAGCCCTGCCACGCTGCGCTTCCTGGCCTGCGCGCCACCCCTGCCTGCTGCCCGCGGGGAGGAACCGGACTCTCCCGGCGGGCCTCCGCCCCAGATCCGGCTCCCGGACGGCACCAGCCTCAACTTCCTCGCCCCACCTCGCCAGCCGAGGAGCGCTCCGGACATGCTCAGAGGCACACCTGGATCTGGCACACCTGACCCCTCCCCCCACCGCTCGCCAGAGGCTCAGGGCAGCAAGAAGGGGACGGAGCTCCGCACGTTGAGCACAAACTCCCTGCTGGCTGAAGAAACAGTTCGGACTACGCGCCGAGCTCTAAAACACGGGGCACCTCGTTGCGTCGCTTTGGTCGGCTTCCTAGAGTCAGGGGTCTCCAACCTTAAGCCTGGAGGACTTCAACTCCCAGAATTCCCCAGCCAGCTGAGCAAAGCTGGCTGGGGAATTCTGGGAGTTAAAGTCCCCCAGGCTTAAAGTGGCCAAGGCTGGAGACCCCTGCTTCACACCAATATCCTTCGTTTTTGGGGGGAGAAGGTGCCTCCGATTGCGTGCTGACTCCTGGAACCTGCCTGATTACCTGTCCCTGCCATTTTCTTGGCAAGGTTTCCCCGGAAGTGTTTGCTCAAGGCAGGACTAGAACCCACCACATCCTGGATTCTAGCTTTATGCCACTACAACAGCCTGCAAACATAATTAAAAGTCATCAGTGGTGAGTTGTTTTTGCTTATTCTGTCTGCTCATTCACTGATATGTGTGTGATGTGTGTGTTTGGATGGATACACACTTCCTTTTGAAGAGCAGGTTACAGAATTTCTGCCTCACAGCAATTCACCCCACAAGGTGAGCAAAATATGCAACACGGTTTGCATAAGGACAAAAAGTGAGCTGGGCTCAGTTTATAGATGACAGATTAACCGAGTTGGAAGGGATCTTGCAGGCCATCTAGTCTAATCCTCCACCCAAGCAGGAGACCCTACACCATTTCTGACAAATGGCAGTCCAATCTCAGTTAACCTGAGACAGACAAAGATACCAAATGAGTGGACATCACTCATTTTTATATCACACCAGAGGGAAGGCTTAACTTGTGGACTGCAAGGCTCCTTTCTTGGACTGGTCAAAATTTAAGAGATTACTCAGAATATATGAATATTGCTTTGATAGACCAAAGCAAATAAGTCCTGTATTTAGATAACAAAAATAAAAGACAAAGGATGTGGGAATAATAAAGGTGGAAAAGATCTGGTGCCTGAAGCTAAATATGAGCCACCGGAAGTTGAATATGAGCCACCAGTGTGTTGATGTACCTGCAAAACAAGCAAATGCAGTCCTGGGCTGCATCAGCTGAAGCTTATCAAGATCAAAAAAGTCATTACACCTGGGCATGACTTACAAAGAGGGTGGCATGCCTTCCTGTGGGTAAAGAAAGCAAGTATCTATACTTTCATAGACATAAGAGATGTGCTGATACAAACATGGAGACAAATAAAGAATAAATATTATCTCAAAATTCCAAACTGGGTATCTCCCTTGGAAGCAGTAATCCACCCTAATATAATGGAGGTTAAGAAAATGGGGAAATATATAGGGAAATTTTAGATAAACAAGGGAATTTAAAGAGTAGACAAAAATGGGAAGAACAGGGAATAACATTGGAGTGGTGGACCTACATGCAAACACAAGCAATATATAAAAAGGACAGTGAGGAATTTGGAATAGACAACGAATTACAAAAACTAGATAAAATTTTGATTGGCCCAGATGAGAAAACATATATAAATATTTATTAGAATTTGATACAGCAGAGGAGATTATAAAAGGATCAATGATTGCATGGGGTAGAAATTTTGGACATCTTGATTTGGAAGAGTGGGAAAAGATTTGGAATACGAATTATAAAATAACAAAATTGGCAGCTTATAAGGAAAATCAACATAAAATGTTCTATCGTTGGTATATGGCACTGTCAAGACTGGCTAAAATCTATCCAAATTTAAAACCAAATTGCTGGAAGTGTGGACAACAAGAAGGTACCTTCTCTCATTCTTGGTGGTCGTGCCCCGAAGCGAAAAAATATTGGAAAGTGATTCAAATGAAGTTAGAAGAGTTAATTGAAAACAAAATTGATTTTGTCCCAGAATTATTCCTCTTAGGAATAATAAAAAGAAATATAATGGAAAGATAACATATCTTGTATTACATGTATTAACAGCAGCAAGAATCTCCTATGCCCAGTACTGGAAGAAAAACTCCACACCACCTGAAGTTTTAATAATTAAAAACATCTTTCGAGTGTGTGGAAATTTATTTATTTATTATTTATTAGTGGGACTTATATGCCACCCCATCTCCGAAGACTCGGGGCGGCTCACAGTTAAAAGAACAATAACAATAAATACTTAAAAAAGAATTAAACTAAACAGCCCCAAAACATAATTACAAAATACAAACTTAAAATCAATCCAAAATCTAAAACCACCCTACCCAGGGGTCACAGCCCGGACAAATGGACAAATTAACTATGGAACTAAAAGGGAAAGCAGACATGGAATACAATGCAATATAGGAAACATGGTATATCAGGATTGACAATAGATATAAGAATAGAAATGTAAATAATGTATATAATAGATATGAAAGTATGGACATGGTGTGTATTGAAAGTTTGGACAGGACACATAGATGTATATATAATGTCACAGTACTGTTTAATAAGTAATGGTACTATGTATAAATGGAAAAAACCCATTTTTTTTATTTTTGGGGAAAAAGTCATTACACCTGTCTGAACTATTGCTGCAAATTCTGGGTATTTCCCTCTAAAGACATTCCAAGTTACTGAAGAGCTTATCCACAGGACAATAGCCAGAATGCAGCAGGAACTCTTGGATCTTTCTGTACCTTTTAAGAGAAGACTGTGAAGAAGCCTGTCAACTCTCTTCAGGCCTCCAAAGGCTTTGGACAGAAGGTGGAGCAGTTATTCCAGAAGACAGAAATGAGGAGTAAGAGCTACTCAGCCCTTGGAATGCAGAGTCCTCTCTGCTGGAATGTATAAACTCAAGCTGGAATGGCCATATCTCAGTGGGATGGACTAGAGCAGTGATGGCTAACCTTTTCCATGTTGCGTGCCAACTCGCATGCACGTGTGTGCGCACTTGTGTGCTCGCACCCATGATGCAATGCGCATGTGACTCCCCCTGCCCCCGTGCATGCACACACGACCCCCCGCACCACACATCCCTGTGCGTGCACATGTAAACCTCCCTGCATGCTGCATGCCTCTGCACATGCGCGTGTCACATGCCCGACAATCAGCTGGCTGGCAGGGGGCATGCGCGCATGCAGTGCGGCTCTTCCGGGCGATCTCTTGTGTGCCACTTCTGGCACACGTGCCATAGGAGTGGAGGATCTCCAAAATACCTTCCAACCTCGGACATTTCTATGGTACCAGACCTTGACGGCTGCCAAACTTTCAATTCACAATGAAACTTGGGCAGGTCAACACCAGGTCGATCTGCTGGAGCTGGAAGCCTCTTCTCGCACCCTTGCAATGCAGGATGGGAGCCCCTAAGCTGCCCGGAGAAGCAGGAAGCAAAAGAGTCGGTGTATTTTGCAACACCCTTGAGCCAGGAGGAAGGAGCCCCGGGGTGAGGCATTTTGGATGGGAAAAATGTCCTCTGAAATTAGCTGCAAGTGCCTTTGTACCTGCTGGCACCAAGAAAGTTCCCAGGAGTCAGTGAGGATAAGGCCAAGTCTGGAACAGCATTCCCAATCCCTGGATCCAGTGGGGTTTCCTAATCATACTTGTTGCCTTCCAACACCAGAAGCGTTTCCAGCACTGCGAGGTGAGATGCTTTCACTCCGGTCTCAATGGGATGACATGGGAGGCGAGGGCTGTCACACGTTAGCTGGGGAGGAGGTGAAAGAGACTTGCTCCCCAAGGGTGGCAAAAGAGATTTGGAAGACCCCATGGGACACTTTCTTGATTTCTCAGGAAGGAAGGAAAGAAGTGAGACTGCAAGGACAGGCGAGTAAGGCTGCCTAGTGTAGACAGTAAGTTCTCCTTCAAAATAGCTGCTCTACTGCAGGGGTCTCCAACCTTGGCCACTTTAAGACTTATGGGCTCCAACTTCCAGAGTTCCTCAGCCAGCAAAGCTGGCTGAGGAACTCTGGGAGTTGAAGTCCACAAGTCTTAAAGTGGCCAAGGTTGGAGACCCCTGCTCTACTGGGTTGTCAGAGGCAGATGCACAGTGAAGGCTGGTGACAGGCAAGACCCACATCCCATGTCCAAGGCTGCCACTTCCTTCCCTCCCTCACAGGGGAGAGCACCGAATCCCACCCACCCCAAAGCTCCTAATGACCCCTCCAGGGTCGCAGTTGCTGGTTTCTCTCCTCTGTTCATCTGAAAAAATACACAGGAATCCACGCCTTCCAAAATAGCCACTGTGGGCCCCCAACCAGTCCTGGGAAAGGAAGTTGGCGGCCCACAGATGTCTTGACCTGCCCAGAAAGAACCATGCCCCTTAAAGACATCCCCAGCAGGAAGAAGGTGCTTGCTGTGGCTGGAGGGGAACAGCCCCTGGCTTGGAGGACTTTGTGAACAGGAGGGAAGGTCTGGTGCTTTGTGCTTTGTTCAGTAATGGAAGGAGGGGGATTTCAGGGGCCCTCAATGATCAAGCCCACTTTTAAGAGAGAAGAACCCCCACAAGGGCAGGGGAACAGGACCAAGGTCCAAGCTGTAGTTTCTCTCAAGATGGATGGGGGCCAGGAGGAGCCTGCTCTCTGCACATGCTCAAGGGTTCTCTCCGGTTTCAAGTGCTTTGATCCGAAATGCAGCCCTGTTCCTCCAGGGGGCTGGTGGAGAGAAATGCCTGCTCATCTCCCCTCCCTCCCTCCTCACTTAAAGGTACGGTTCATCCACGCAGAGTTGAGGCTGAAAGGCCACTCTGAGAAAAATCAGGGCTGGGCCAGAGGAGACAAGTGGAAGTCAGGCAGGCAGGCAATCTGGCGTTCTACCTCCAGCAAGGTGAGCAGGAAACTCTTGTGAGCGGTGCAGGGGACTTGCAGGCACATCGCTTGCTTTGCTCATCGGCCGCAGGACACGGTGCTGGTGCTAATGCTGGAGCATTAGCCGGCTGTGCTCACATCATCCGTGCAGGACAGGAAAGGGCTCCGTGCCTCCTTCGTTCCCAGGAGCACCCCCTGGCACCCTTACCCACGAAGCAGGAGGGGAGCAGCAGGGCAGAGGTGGTGGGGGCTGCAATCCCTCCTTCCCATTCCAGGAGAGCGACAGGGCTTGGCGGTTGGAGGAGTTTCAGAAGAGGAATCCCTGCTTCCTTGAAGCTTCAGAGGATGCAGCATCCATAGCAGCAACTCAACACCAGACCTCTGAAAATTGGTCGTTTTGGATCTGCTTGAATTAAGCAAGAATCGCCAAAGCCGAAATGTAAGCGACACCAATTAAAATCCAGCTACAAGATTCTGAAATTTGTTGTCTTTTTTCTATGGGTCCTTGGCTATATTCAGGCCACGGAGTCCGATCCCAGATTACATGTATGTGACAATCTATTTGGGCTGCAACTCTCTGCACGTTGACCTGCCAATAAGTTGGCTGAACGCAGGGAGATTTACTCACGGAGAAACCTGTTTAGCACTGCATGGCTCCTACATTTTCAGCTGTTGATGATGTTACCCAAGTTAGACTAAGATAAATACAAGTAAGATAAAGAGTTCAACGTGATCAAGTTTATTGCCACACCTTAATTTCATTTATAGGAATATTTATTTTCTTGTGAGCTTTTTCTAAAAAGATAAGTTTCATAATGGTCTACATAAAATTTTCCAGGTAGTAAAGTCTTCCTTTAGTCATTACAATTTTGGTAAGTTCCTATGTTTGAAAATTCTACTTTCTGCTACTTGCAAAGTTTACTCCAAGGAAATCCTACTGAGTTCAATGGAATTTATTATAACTGATTTGCAATATGTGTTACAAAAATCCTCCTTTTAGATATCTTAGGATACAGCAGCTTGGAGGGCTATCTTTAACACTAGGTATATAGGTATTGTTTGAGTACAATTAAGACATAAACATAAAAATAAAAAAATATGTTTTTGTCATAAATATACTCAGAGTAATTCTATTCTGCTTATTATGCAGAAGAAGGACACAGAATAACTAGACCAACATGTCTATTTTTTTCTGGATTCTTTTCCTCTTCCATGGCTTCATAATTTTTCAGAATAACAACCAATCTGTAACCTGGATATCTGTAGGAAACAGCCTACATAGGAGCTGTTACGATTCCAAAGCCTCTTTAAAATATACCATTTCGAGGGCATTAGATGGAACCAGCGGCAGAAGATAGATGGCCCTTCGGTCTGGCAAGAAACACAAAAGGCCTGTGAGTGAAATTCTCCAGCATGGTTTTCAACAAAGGAAGGGATGGAAAAGGAAAACGAAAAGGAAAGTTCAGTGTTGGCATTCCAGAATTAGCAGGCCTGAACCAAAGCCACTCTGGCGTTAACAAGGAAGAATATGGCCGTGACCTGGTGCCCAGGATGGCTCCGAAAAGCCTTTGGTTGCATCTGCTAGCTTGGAAGACAGGATTTCTTACCCCTGGACACGCTGCTCTAAGAAAACTCCCTGTGGGAAAGAAAATGCCAAATACTAAGCAGCGACAGTAGCACCTTTAGAGCAAAGGGCTCTTGGATCATTAAGAGAAATGGCCAAAGAAAGCTTCTTAAGGCAACTAGGCTCCCCCAGCCATGGCAACAGCAGCGGGGGAGGGGAAGCATGGGCAAACACACCCAACTGAGCAACATGTCGGTTTGATGGCACATTTCCCACATAACCTCTCCCTCCCTTTCGCCCAATGACAGATACGAAAAGATTCGCCACAAAATTTAAAAAGAGCTGACCCTCTTTGGGTTCTCAGGTGGAAACTGTGCCCTACTGACACCAGAAAGGTTACAAAAGCCAAGGACAAGGAAGAGAATGGCTTATGAACCCCCCCCCCCAAGTTTACGTACGGTTGAAAAGTTTTCATTCATGTTCCAAGAGAAGAGATGAGTAAAACCTATTTCTCCGACGCCCAATTACAAGCCCAAACAATGGTATTTATATATGAAGAATTATGAAAATATCCGCCTCTTGTCCAAGCCATGTAGAAAATCCACAGTGACGTATTGTTTTGGTTTTGGTTTTTTGTCGAAATCTGAAGAGCTGCAGAGCTGAAGTGTATTTACACACAGTGGTTTGTAAATTAAGATTTATTGATTTCCATTTGTATTTGCTTTTTTTTAAATACGGTTGAAGCTGCCGCAGAACAGGAGCTGCTGCCGCTGCTGCTGCTGCTGCTGCTGCTGCTGCTGCACTGCTTTAAGTTAAAAAGGAACTAATGGCGAGAGATCCCCACCTCTGGCGTCCTCCCAGGCCTCTCCAAGATGGCATTGGTGAAGAAGTCCCAGGAGCCAAACCCATCCGGGCCTCTTCCAGCAGTGTCCTTAAGATCCGAGTCCGTCTCCATGCCAGAGGTGAGCGTGCCTTCAAAAGTACTGCCACTTCCCTAGCACCGTGTCCTTGATTGCGTCCACGTACTGGGTGGGCACCCAGTAGACCCAGTAGTAAGAGGCTTCTGTGGGACCCAACTGGAAAGCCTGAGGGAGGGAGGGAGATGGTTTGAAAACCCATGAGCCACAATCCTTTTCCTCACAGAGAAGGTCTTCTAGTTACAAACAGCGTTAGAATCAAGGGTTTTTATGTCAGAAACTCTTCCCTGGAGTCCAACGACATAAGCCAAACATTACGGCAGTAACAACCTCAGTTCCAGGTCCCCTCCTGGAAAGTTTGAGCCTCCCTTGACACGCCCTACCCCAATTTTTTCCTACTCAGCAAGGTTGATGGAACCTTTCAGCTGCCCCACAAGGAGCCCCGGGGAAGCGGCTTTCTCCTCCCCTTCGATCCGGCAGCCCAGCTGGCAATTCCCCCAGGCCACAAGCCAGGGCCTGCTGTTCATTTGAACTGGCCGGCTGGGGAACCGAGCTTGCTCTTCAAACTGGGGCTGCATCCACATTCTGGTTGGCAATCTAGCTGCCTTGTGAAGGTATAGACAACAAAGCAGATTTTGAACCAAAGTTGCGCCACATTGCACCACTGATGTGCAATCAAGAGGGAGCCATAATTGCAGGGCTCAGATTCCCCAGATGCAAGACCATCCATCAGCACTACTGGGGGGCAGGGGAGGGCTTGTTGGGCAAACAGCGCCCCGAGATGAAGTTTGTGTTCCGGTCCGCCATAGAACAGGACGGAGGAATGGCAGAAAATGCATGAAAAAGGATGTTAACAAGGCCAAGAGACCCAGAACCAGGTAATTGTTTTCTATAAATGGATTCATTTCCTTGATTTACAGGGTTGCCTAACTGAAGCATCTCAGAGCAGGATACAACAGATGAAAAACAGCACGGAAAACCCTGCTAGTAATACAGGAACAAATACAACAATTGCAGTGCACTGAGAAAAAAACCAACAAAAATCCATGCAATAATCGCTCATAAATTGGCCAGCCTAGTGCTTGCTTCAAAAAGCAAAAATTTAATGCTCTCCTGAAGATCCAGAGTTGGAAACCAACCAACCTCAGGGAGGAAGCTATTCTTGGGGGCAGGAGCAGCAACACAGAGAAGGCACCCAAAATGCTCTTGTTCTGCAGATGGGAACCAATCACGCCCACCCTGCCCACTCTTCTGGGACAGGCAGGTAATTAGAGGGTCCCACAAAATCTCCAGGGTCCAATGTGGGGCTCTGTAGATGACAGCCGGTGTCCTGAGGAGCCACCAGGAAACCAACTGGGAACAGGACCCTTGCAAGGTGGAGATGCCCCCATAGCTCCCTGGGCGGCTGCGTTCTGGATCAATTGGAAGGGCCAAGCAATCTTCCTATAGAGCAACTGCAGGGCAGGCAGACCTGTTTAACCACCAATTTGCTCAGCAATCATTCAAAATGATGATGCCGCTGAATGAAGGGATTTATGGACCGTGAAGTTACGGCCATGTGACTGCAGGGATTCTGGGCTCTTGGCAACCTGTTCTCTCTCACTATGTGTTGCCAAGTGCCTTGCGACTGTGGGATTGCCAGCTACCATCTTCCCAACTGGCTTTCCCAGAAATTCAACGTGGGAGCCGGGAGGGAAGATTGCAAATTGCCAGCTGGCTGATTCCTGGGGTTGCCTGAAGCAGGAGTTTGGCATGGAGCACCTGCAGCAGGGAGTACTAGCCACTGCCGCCACCACAACCCAGAGGGATCCCTCGTCTCTGCGGGCTGCCTGCAAGCTCTTCTTGAAAGAATTCTGCCATTCTTCAGCCAGCGTCTGTGAGAGCGGAAGGGCTGCCTGCCAGGGAGCACCCTGGCCCCGTGGAAGTGGAGCCCCTGCGGCAGGCCGCTCCTTTGCTTCATCCACCTCACGTCCCGGGAAATCATTTTACAACCACAATCGGCAGTGCAGGGATTGCGGTTGTTGAGTGAAGCAGTCATGTGGTGTCTCACTTAACGACTGCGTCACTCAATGACCCAATATTCTGGTCTCAATTGTGGTTGCAAGTCGAGGATTACCTATAGTCCAAACAAGAGGTGACTATGTTATGAATGACAACAATAAGATGGATCTGGACAACATCTGCTCTTTCAAGTCCAAGAGGAACCCTGGTTGTGCGCCGTTTCTTCCTGAGGAAGCTCAGCCCCCTTGAGAACGAAATCTTTCACGCTACCCTTTCACTCAAGGAAGAAGCCCTACAGCAGGAGTGTCAAACTCAAGGCCTGCGGGCCAGATTTGGTCCATGGGGTGCTTAGATCTGGCCCGCGGGACTGCCCTGGAAACAGCGGATCGGCCCACAGTGCCTCTGCTGGCAAAAAGGGGAGCTTGCAGCCCTGCTGAGCTCAGTTTTCACCGGCAGAGGGTTGCAGGAGGCTGTTACAGCCAAAAAAGGAGCTCAGGAGCTGGCAGTGTGCTTGGGCCACCACAGGCACCCCCGACGCGAGTGATGTCGACCTGGCCATGCCCACCTCGGCCCCACCAAGCCAAACACAACCCTGATGCAGCCCTCAATGAAATCGAGTTTGAGACCCATGGCCTACAGCAACGCATTTCCTTCTGATGGCCTTGCCAGGCAGGACACGGATCTGTCATACAGGCAGCTGCACTAACAACTCCACCTCTTTCTCAAGACTCAGGACAAAACTTCTCCCAGATAAAGGGCAAGTCCAAGGGGACCTGCCTGGCTGGAGTCCAGCTTGGAGCAGATCTGAGGAATTTATCCCTCGCTGCCAATCAAGATGCACATAGTGGCCCACAAGGTATTGCTCCGACAATCCTCTTCCCAGAGAAAGTCCAGCTGGCCCTCAGCCATGCTGCTAAGTGGCCCTTGGTGGACACAAGAGGAGCAGGAAAATGATCAAGTTCTGCTACTCTTATTGCCACTATGGAGTCCTTAATACGGGTTCCAGTCCGGTTTGGTCCTAGTCGCTCCACAGCAGCCTCCTCGGTGTCTTGCTGCTGCTGCTGATTTTCTGGGGAGCCCTAAGACAGGCACATATGGGGAGGCCACTCAGGGTCCGTCCAATCCCACGTTTCATACCCTCCTCATTTCAAGTGAGGAATGCCCCTCTGAAGCTCAGAAAGCTCCCCAAACACACTCAGGATATTAACTGGATGTATCTGGCACCTGAAGATTCAAACAGCTTCTCGGCAACCAGACTATGGTCTGACCACAACCAAGAGCAGGCATTACCTTAATCTTCTTCAGCAGGTCATGTTGCAACTGCCCCGAGACAAAAATAAAAGAATGAGGATCCAGGGCTGGGGGCCTGATGGTCTGTGTGCAGTTCATGGCTATCATGCTAGCTATGAATTCCTGGAGCACTTCAGATCCAGCACTGAGTGGAGGCAAGTCACTCAGTTCCTGTGGTTCAGGAGGCTCCACCAGCAGCCTAGCCTTGAGCAGGGAAGCTGCAGAATAGTAGGCAGCCAAGACTAGAGCCACAATCCGGACTGATAGGAAGGTCTCATGTTGGGTTTAGGGGGGGGGCGCAATTCCGCTGGAATCCATCCAGATCTCTCACATGACCACAGGCACTCCGACTCTCCCCCAGCCTTGGAATGAGGCCTGCTGCT
Organism: Naja naja; assembly: GCA_009733165.1. Taxonomy (NCBI): domain Eukaryota; kingdom Metazoa; phylum Chordata; class Lepidosauria; order Squamata; family Elapidae; genus Naja; species Naja naja. The sequence goes on along the minus strand of CM019164.1, from coordinate 1,466,124 downwards.
AACCCAAAGCCTCTTCTCTGCTCATCCAGGCCTTGGTGAAACATCCCAAATCTATCACAACGCAATAATGGCTGACAGAGCCCAACATTACAGGCTGACCTGGCATTCAAAAGCCGCAGCTGGAGACCAAGTCACCTGAAGGTCAGATGATCTGAGACTTGGGGTGACTGCAGATGGCGGAGAGTGAAACTGAAGGTGAGAACTAACTAACTGCCAAGAACGATGGTTGCAGCAAAGAAGCAGAAAAGACCCAACTGGCTTTACTTAGACATTTAGAGTTGTTAATGTCCTGGCTTGTTGAGGGACCCTGATATAAAGAGCTGCTGCCTCCATGGAGAAACTCTCCTGGAGCCCCTAAAGCTGACTGCCTTTGCCCATGGGAAGGCATCAATTCTCAGCCGAAGCCACTTACCATCATATGATAATCTTCATGCCCTTCAATGGGTTCGCTCACCACGTTCTTGATGGATCCCATGGGTAACTTTTCTGTTCTTTCTACATTGAAAGATAGAAAAAGTTTGGATAACTGATGTTCCACATTTCCCCATATTCTCCTTTCCCAGCCACCAAGCTCATCTTAAAAGGACAAGAATGCCTTGGTGGTGCAGGCTGCTAAACGCCTAGCACTTAAGTTCCAGCTGCCTGCAATTAGTGCAGGCTCGAATCCCACCAGGCTCAAGGTTGACTCAGCCTTCCATCCTCTCGGGGTAGGTAAAGTGAGGACCCAAGATTGTTGGGGGCAATTAGCTGGCTTTGTAAAATGCCGGTTAGTAATAAGCAGGCATATACAATGGAATGAAGGCTATTGCTGAGCACACTGGGTTGTATCCCAAAAATTGTAAGCCGCCCTGAGTCTTCGGAGAAGGGCGGCATATAAATGTAATTTAAAAAAAAAATCTTTTATTTGCTCTTGTCTTACTGGACACACAGCCTTTGGCTGGATAAAGGATCAACTGCAATTGTAACTAGTATCTACGGCAAACTGTACATATTCTGATCTTAGTAATTTTCCCCAACATTTATCTCCAGGCTAGGTCACATCTTCAGTGCATGGAAGGTCAGTGTTTACCAGCTGGTCTTGCTTAGTGATTTCTTACTTGACAATGGAAAACCCCAACTAAGATTGTCAAGATAAGCTACTACAGGTAGCTCTCAGTTAACAATGGTAATTGGGACCGGAATTCCCATCGCTAAGCAATGCAGTTGTAAACCATGATGTCATGTGACTGCATGGCTTAGCAATGGCAGTCTCCTTTACCCTCATTATCCAAATCCCACAGGTTGCTAGGTGAGGACTCACCCTGATCCAAGCCATTGTTGGTCCCTCCCAGCTTTGAGCCTTGATATGATAAGGGACTGCCTCCTCTTGAGCTACCCTGCCATGGTGGCAAACTGGTTAGAATGTACATTGCAGGCAAACTCAGCCTGGAGTTTGATCCTGACCAGCTCAAAGTGGACTCAGCCTTCCACCCTTCCAAGATTGATAAAATGAGGACCCAGATTGCTGGGGGCAATGTGCTGACATTGTAAACCACTCAGAGAGTGCTGCAAAGGACTATAAAGTGACATATAAGCCTAAGTGCTATTGCCATCTCTGCCCTTTTGGCTGCCCGCCTTCCCATTGCCACCCGATGCTCAGCCCTGCATGCCACGTCGCCTGGCTACACTGCACACCACTATGTACCGACTGGGCCCTTCTCTTGTGCTGGTGCAGCCGGGGCTTCTCTCACACCCTGCCCAGAGTTGTCTTTTGCAAAACACAAGCCTGGTGAGTAAAAGGAGGCCTTGGCTGGCACAGCAGTGGTGCCATGCATGTGGTGTGGCGGGGCAGCTGATGACACCAGTTAGGAGGCTGGTCAAATGGCGGTCCTAAGCAGGCTGGAGTTTGTTCACAGGACCATCACAGGCGTACTGCAATGTCCAGAACTTCAGCGACCAGTCCTTGAATGAATGAATGCTAAGCGAGAAACACTCTTTAAATAATCCACCTGCAAACTTCACTCTCCCTTGTACTGAGAATGTTATCTACAGAAATGGATGCAGGAACAACCAGACTCAGAGTTCAACAAGAACCCAAATTATCAGCTGTTTAGCTCTAAACAAACTTAACAAAATTATCCAATTGTGCATTTACTGGAGCAAAGCATTCTCCATATATTTAAAGCAAAGATATAGCTTCAAAAGAGAAGCTATATCAGTAAGCAGACAGACAAAATTACTGCACTATGCTCAACAGAACATTAACAAAAAATAAACTATGCCACACAAAAAAGATTCAGTTGCTTGTAATATGAAAAAAGTACAAATACTTTGAACTTAGTGGAGCAAAGCATTCTGTGCCCGTTGATCCCATTATATTTATTTGCTATAATTTATATTCAACTCGATTCAACAAGGCTCTAAGGAGCGAAAACATATCTTTAATTACAGGTAGTCCTTGACTTACAACAGTTCATTTAGTGACTGTTTGAAATTACAACACTGAAAAAAGGGTTGTGGCCAGTTTTCACACTACTGCCACAGCCTCCCCATAGTCACTTGATCCCTTTTGCAACCTTCTGACAAGCAAAGTCAATGGGGAAACCAGATTCACTTAACAACCGGGTTACTAACTTAACAACTGCAGTGATTCACTAAACAACTTGTGGCAAGAAAGGTTGTAAAATGGTGGAAAATTCACTTAACCGTCTCACTTAGCAATATAAATTTTGGGCTCAACTGTGGTCTTAAATTGAGGACTACCTGTATTGCAGAATATATGCTACCAAACCAAAATTAAGCTTGCATAGTTACTTTAGAAGCATTTAGAATTGAATTAACAGTATTTGCTGTTAAAAAAACATCAGCAAGAGCTGTAATGCTTAACAGCAGCAAAAAGTAAAAAAAATATGTAAGTAAAACAATATTTCTGGACTATTCTATGTATTGTTTACAGTGAAGTATCAAGAGTGAAAAACAGCCCCATAACTGCCACATCACATGGAAGTTTCACAATAACATCTTATTTAGCTTGCCACGTCTTCCACTCACATTCCAGCCAACTGATGCTACGGGCCTTCAAGTGCCATACAGCAGGGTCAGAGGGGCTCCATCCTGTCTTGAGGCTGCTCTCCTGTTTCTCAGAACCGGAATCTTTTGCCCTAAAAGCATCCAGTTCGAAGGGCTGCTAAAGACCCTCCTGTCACTAATGTTTTGGCTCTTTAAGCTTCACGCAATGCTCACAAATCAAAACGGAGCTACTTAAATTGGCTTGACAGGTGAATTGGATTCAGTGAATAGATCACCAGCCTAGATACAATAACCCAGAAATCACAAAGTACTGTTATCACACAAAGCTAAGCTTTCAGGATCGGAACAATCACACAACTTGGGCACGCACCTTTAGTGCCAATCCAGAGCTGATCTTGTTCAAGTTTAAAGGTTAGCCGTACTTTTCCACCTGACTTGTTGTACATGCCCGATAAAGGAACAGTCGGCAGACGCTCCTAAAGAGGTTGAGACACAAGCTTTCTATGAACAAAGCAACTTACAGTACAAGGAAAAACACGATATTCTGTTTACAACGTCTATCAGTAAGAACAGAACAGCCAGAGTTGCCAATCTCTGGGCCTTCGACTCTTGTTTCTTACCTGGGCACCTCTGACAGAAGGCATGACATCTTCAGGCTTCCCTTTATCCAAGACTTTCCTATGTTGCTGTAAAGCAGAAATAAAAATTTTAAAAAAAAGAACGATAGAAGTCTTGCCAGATTTCTGCTTTGCATACTTGCCAGCATATTAATGAGAAATCTAAAAAGTCTGAGATACACAACCTTCCCTTAGAAAATAACACTCTACAAATGAGCTGCAAACAGATGCTAATTAAAAGACACCAAAGTGTTCTTATTGTGTCAGCATTTCTTTCTTAGGGAGCAGAATTCATGTTTTCCCAACAAACAATCTGGCTGAAGTTACACAGAAAATCTAGATGGGACAGGCAACTTTTTCAAATTCAAAAGATGAGTTGAAGGAATGTGTTCTTACTTCAGTCAATGCATACTTCTCTATGTGCTCACAGATCTGGAGATTGCAAACCAAGCTGTAATCTCTACTCCCAAAATTCTGCAACTTGTTACACTGCACAACAATCTTGATGCAGGTGTCATAGAACCTCTGAATGGGGAGACCAAAACATTTGGAACATGCACTCTGGTTTACTGAGCTACAGAGTTCTATCCTTACAGGATCAAGGTGATTGGATTTGCAGAAATAAACAAAAACCAGCCATTGAAAAGTGGCAGAATTGCTAAACCAAGTCACAAGAGCAGCAAGTGGGAAGGAGGTAATACCAAGAGATGATAAATCATGGGAAATATTAGCAGTGTCAGCACTGACAAAAATCCAAGGCAATAACAGGAGCCAACAAAAATAAGTAGAGCAGCTATAAATAACCTATGGTGAACCAACCAAAGGCTTTGGAAAGTTTAAAATAGTCTGCCTGTGCTTGCTCAATTGCTTAATAGCTAAAAAATGAAACCTTGCACACCACCTGTAAACAAGTCAATGAGATGGCAAAAAATAACAGCAAGGCGGAAAAGACAGGATTACAAGAAAACACTTTATCTGGAAAACAGGCTGTGTTGCTCATGGCTGGCAAAATTAACTGGCAGAATTTCAGAAAAGGAATGTTGCCCTACCCTTTCGGAATATGTTGGACAAATCACCTGGCACCATCTACCTATAAAGGATGAGGCATAAACATGGGCCATCCTCCTCAAAAGATCCCGGTTCAAAGTCTACTCAACATCAGAACCACTGACCGAAAACATCTCATGCCACCTGGACAATTAAAAAAGGAGCAGCACATTTGATGGCCCAAAAGCATTACTGAATTAGATTTGCCAATCTGGGGATTCTCTACAAGTTAAAGTGCCTGTCTGTGAATATGCTGGTAGGCAATGAATTGGTTGTAAAGATTGCTTCCACCCATCTTAAAATTGGACCGTTAATGGAAAAGAAGGAATGCATCGAAATTAACAAAATAAAGAGCAGAGGTCTCCAAACTTGGCAACTTTAAGACTTTAACACCCAGCATAGCTGGCTGGAGAAGTCTGGGAGTTGAAGTCCGCAAGTCTTAAAGTTTCCAAGTTTGGAGACGTCTGCCTTAAGCCATCATGAAACTTTCTGTCCTCAATCCCTTGGTCCTTTCCTGACTTTATTATCTTCCTTCCAAATCACTCCCAGTTCCTGATCTCCTTCTCAGGTAAACAAGTGACAAATTCTAACAGAGTGTGAACACCTTTGTGCTGCCCTAGGACAGGGGTCCCCAAACTTGGCAACTTTAAGATTCAGCCAGCTAGAATTCTGGGAGTTGAAGTCCACAAGTCTTAAAGTGGCCAAGTTTGGGGACCCCCGATATTCCCTTCTTCCAAGAGACCCACCGTTCAAACAGTTCACCTCTTTAAAAGTAGGCTCAAACCCAGCTGGGTGCTCCGACTGACCTTTTGTCTGCAGAGGGGCTCCTTCTTGGCCTCTTCCGACTTCACTTCCTGCTGAGCCGCATCTTTTGGGGTGTTGACTGCCAAGACGTCATTGATGGTCGAGCCCACCACCATTATTTTGGCTCCGCTGATCACTTTGATTTCCCGCAAGGTTTTTTCCTCTGGGAGCAGTCCTTTGAACATGACCTTCTGCATGGCGGGCGGGAGGCCTGCCAAAGGGGGAAACCAAGAGGGAGGTTTAACCCCGGAGCCTCCCCGGACCTGGAGCTCCTTCCTCCAGGGGGCAAAGAGGCGGCTTCTCACCTGTCAGCGAGTGGATTTTCAGCTTCAGGTCCGCTCCTGTGCTGTCCAGAGGGAACTTGAGGTCGTACTTGTTCTTGTTCCAGATGATCTTCAGCTCCACCAGCTCCTTCTCCGTCTCGGCGTCGCCGCCGTTGCTGACGGAGGCGGCCTCCAGGTCGGGGGCCTCGCTCTGGGGCTCGTCGGCCTCCGAGGCCTTCTCGGCAGCCAGCGAGCCGTTCTCCTCCTCTCCGCTTTGGCAGCCCACGGGTGGGTTCCGCACCTCCGCGTCCATGCCGGCTTCCTCCGAGTCTGCGAAAAGGCAAGGCAAACGGGGATAGACCCGCGACCCAGGCGGCACCTCGTCCGCGCCCCGCGGGGCTCCTCCCGGGGCTCCCGGCCCGGCCCCCCCTCGCGCCGCCCCCTCGCAACCGGGCAAGGCGCGGCAAGGCCGGGGCCCCGCGCAACGCCGAAGGCGCCGGGGGCTCCCCGCCGACGGGCTCGAAGATGGATGGCCTCCGCCGCGGCCGCAGCCCCCACCCGCCCCGGGGCCCCCGCCTCGCGCGCCGCGGGGACGAGGCGGCCGCGGTCTCTCTCTCTCTCACGCGCACCGGGGGAGGCGGAGGTGGCGGCCATGATGATTGTGTACAGCCCGGCCGCGGGGCGCGTCGGGAAGGGCGCCGCGATTGGCCCTCGGCGGCCACCGTGGCCGCGCCTTCCGGCCGAGGGGCGGGCCTTGCCGGAGAGCCCCGCCCACCGCGGGGGGACGGAGTATCCTGCTCCGAGCCGCCTGCTTAGCAGGAGGAGCGCGCCGAACTTTCTTGATCCGCCGCGGCTCTTCCTGCGCTTGGGGAAGGCCTAGAGGCCGCGAGTTCCACCTGGCGCAGGGGGAAGCAGCCCGGGGCAACTGGCCCCTCCCTGTCGGCGTTGATAGGCGCTGATAGGCTGGGGCCCGCGTGGGGGGCGGGGCCTCCAATTCAGCTTCTCATGGCGCCGGGCGTGGCGGCGCGCGCCGTCCGGGTGAGATTCGCCCCCAGCCCGACCGGTGAGTCTCCCCGAAGGAGGGAGGGCGGGGACCGAGCGCGGCCCTGCCAGCCTTCGGGGCTCTTGGCGCGGGAGGTCGGCCTGGCCTCCGGTGGGCCCGGAGCTTCCTTGGGAGGCGGTCTCAAACTGCAGCCCCCCCACCCCGCAGGGCCTTCCTGGGAGAGGAGGGGCCCCCTCAGCCCGCAAGTGGTCTTTCTGCGGGGGGGGGCTCCTTGCAGAAGGCAAGTGCTCCGTTGCCATGGAGGCCCACTTTCTCCTACTGGCTTTCTTCGTCCTGGCCTCCCCTCAACCCCGGAACAGCTGATCGCTTGCCTTGACTTTGCTCCCCCGCCGGGGGGTCTTTCGCATAGAGCTCCAACACCCGTCAGAGCCAGCACAGCCCCACCTGGCCTCTAGCTCAGGGCAAGGTCTCAACCTTGGCCACTTAGAATTCCTGGCTGCGGAATTCTGGGAGTTGAAGTCCTCCGGGCTGAAAGTGGCCAAGGTTGGAGAACCCTGCCCAAGGTAACACCCCCAAGTACGCAAAGGCTATAGCACTTGCTGGTTTTTTCCTTCAATTTTTTGTTTTATTAATATATAAACATTCCATTTCAATCAAACGGTGTTGTCCGGGTACAATTGCTTTTAGGTGATCATAATCAAGGTGTTTTACAATATCATTAATCACAATAACATTGATACTGTAGTTGTAATACTTTGTCCATTTTAACCAATTCCCATTTTAACGTTTATTCTTTTTAATGTCCCTTTCTAACATGTTTTTATTGTTTAGCCATCGATAAAATGATTCCCATGTCACTGTTTGACTATACTGCTCTTCCCCAGTTCTACTATTCCTGCCCCCCCTGCCCCCCCAGGTGTTTGTCAGAAGGATGTGTGTTTGTGTTATTTTCACAGTCATGGATGTGCACTGAAGATGGTGTTTGATTTTGTTGTACAAGGTGCAGTGACAATAAAGTAAACTAAACTAAACTTCAGTTTGCTTTGGGCCCCTTCGGGCTGTTTCAGTTCCACAACTGGACACAAACTGCCACCCGCTGCCGCCTCTCTGTCAGCTTTTATAGTTGCTGGGCTGGCTCAGGAGAGGTCTTAAATGGACACAGCACCAGTTGCCCAGGTGCTGGCCATTTTATTTATTTATTTATTGAATTTATATTACCACCTATTCACCCATGGCAACTCGAGGTGGCTTACAGAATGTAAAACGATATTTAAAATAAATTTTAAAAAACACTAACAAAAAGAATCAAATAAATTAATAAAGTACAATAGAGCAACATCTGGAAAATAAATAAACAAATCACCCCCAACTCCCACCCACCCCCTGCCCCGATGACAGCACATCAGACAAGCCATTTGATGGGCTCCATCCCGCTCTGAGTTCCCCAGGCCCACTGGCAGAACCAGGCCTTCAGCACCTTCTGGAAGAGTGCTAGAGTGGGGGCCATTCTAATTTCTGTGGGAACGATGTTCCAGAGAGAGGGAGCCACCATGGAGAAGGCCCTTCTTCTGGGTCACACAAGGTGTATCTCCCTCAGGGATGGGATGGCAACTTTCCCTGCCTCCCCGCTTTGATGGGTTGGGTAGATGTGGCCAGCAAGAGACGTTACCTCAGATAACCTGGTCCCAAAGCCATGAAGGGCTTTAAAGCCTCTAAATTTTGCAGGCTGCTTGCCCTCTTGCCTGCCCTTTGTAATTTTAGGCTTTGCATCTGAGCCAATTGTTTTCTGCTGTGTTTTCCCTTTGCCCCTTTTCACAAAAGCTCCTAATAGAGCCTAATTCCTCATTTAAAAAAAAAATCTCCCCAGCCCCCATGATGCATGTCTGCATAAGAGGGGGTAGAGGGGCTTGGCCCCTCTCAGCACAGCTTCCTTTCAGATCCCAGGGCCAAAATGACTTCCCCTGGGATTCCGGAAAAAGGGAGCTTTACTTGGAATCAAAGCTGTGCTTTCTCTCCCCGGCTCTCTGTCACTGACTGTCTGCTCAGCCTCCCCTCACAGGGATTATTATGCTGATCTGCCCATTTCCTCTGAGCTCTGCTGTCTACTTTGAACAGGGTTTCTACATTTGGGAGGGCTCCGGACTGCTCTGTACAACTATATTTTCGCCCGAAAACACCGAGGCAGCTTTATCCTTCGACTGGAAGACACCGATCAAAGCCGGGTGGTATCGGAAGCCTCTGAAAGCATAGAAGATGTACTGGAGTGGGCAGGTAAGGGCCAGAGCCTGTTGAAGGGGATCAGGCATGTCTGGGGTTTTTTGAGGGGGCGGGCTTGTCTTTTGCTATCATTTTGGCAATATTTTTCTGCCAGTGTGTTGCGCCCCCCCCATCATCTCTGGGGGCATGAAAAATGTTGGGGGGAAGGGGTTACACGTGGCTGCAAGGGGTCTGCCCCTGTTCCAGACCCACTTTGTGGGTATTAGAGGTAGAGGTTCTGACATTGTAGAAACAAGTGTGGATCCTCTTCTTTGCTCAGTACACCTCCCTGCAGTAATGGTCCATCCAGGCCCTGTTTCTGGTCCTGCTGGAGGTTTAACCCCCCACCACCACCAGCAACAGGAACTGTACAGCTTCCTCACGTCTGTTAGTGCATTTCTGAACACTGTGCAGTGATGCCTGGCATACAGAGAGCTACCCTTCCTGCTGTTGATCAGCCTGTTTGGTGTTGGGAAAGTTCCTGCGGGACGCTTGTAGCCTTCCTTGAAGTCTTGCCATTACTTGACACTTGTGGCTGCTTCTTCCAGAGTCTCTCTAATCTTTTTGGTAAAGAGATTTTAGCAGTGTCATCAACCTTTAGTCCCTCAGCCTCCTGAGAATGAAATGTGGGGACTTTCAGCATACTAGCGGATGTGCCCCCAACTGGAGCCCTTCTCTACATTACCTTGAGGGTGGAGGGGCAGAGCCTGTGTTGCCAATGGATTGGGCCATATTCTGGTTTTTGTCATCGCTTTGTCTTGCTCATAGTTGTTGCCTGCCTGCAGGCCTGACACCGGATGAGAGCCCTCGCCGGGGAGGCCCTGCTGCCCCTTACCAACAATCCCTACGGTGTGACCTATATAAGAAATACACAGACCTGCTTCTTGAGAAAGGGGCTGCCTACCGCTGTTTCTGCACACCCCAGCGCCTGGAATTATTAAAGAAGGAAGCACTGCGCAGTCAGCAAACGCCACGGTGAGAACTGTTGATGTAGGGAGGCTAAACTTTAGCATCAGACACTTAAGATTCTTGCTTTCTCTTGTGGTGGGTGAAACAGAGGCCCCCTAAAGTCGGCAACAACTAGCGGAGTAAAATCTGCAGGGACCCACTTTTTACCTGTGGCTGGAACTCTACTTTTGCAGAGTTGATGTTGTTTTCCCCTATAGGTATGACAACAGGTGCCGTCACCTAAACCCCACGGAGTTTGCTGAGAAGGTGTCGCAAGGCGTTGACTATGTGGTGCGTTTTCGCCTGGAAGAGCAGTCGGACCCTTTTTGCGACCTAATCCACGGGTGGAGCAGGCATGATGTGGCCAGTGTGGAAGGCGATCCAGTGATCTTGAAGAGCGATGGCTTTCCAACTTATCACCTGGCCAATGTGGTGGATGATCACCTGATGGAGATTAGCCATGTTCTGCGGGGAGCTGAATGGCTCACCTCCACTTCCAAACACCTCCTCCTCTATAGGGCCTTTGGCTGGGAGCCGCCTCAGTTTGGGCACCTCCCGCTGCTCCTGAACGAAGATGGCAGCAAACTCTCCAAGAGGCAAGGACATATTTTTGTGGAGGAGTTTGCGCAAGATGGCTACTTGCCGGACACCCCCTGGATCTCATGACACACTCTGGCTCAGGGTTTGCAGGTAATAGCAATAGCCCTTAGACTTCTCTACCACTTCACGGTGCTTTTACAGTCCTCTAAGTGGTGTACTCAGCCTCTTGCCCCCAACACTCTGGGTCCTCATGTTACCCACCTCGGGAGGAGGGAAGGCTGAATCAACCTGGAGCCTGGCGAGAGCTGAATTGCCCAATTGCAGTCAGCCAGCAGTCAGCAGAACTAGCCTGCACTCTCACCACTGCACCACCAAGGCTCTAAGGAAGTCGCCTTGCACAGTACAGGAAGAACAGTGATATCCCATTCCCTCAGCAAGCACTTTGTACCCTCCCTCTTTCTGGCCTGCTCTTGGCCCCTTCTCCTCATCTGAGTGGTTACCTGGGCTCCATCCTGGGGTCTACATGCTGACCATCAGTCCTACAAAGGCCTATTGAGGTGGGGGTGGTTGTACTCCCCTTGGTTGGAGATGGAGGGGTGGGCGGGTGGAAGAGGCTGTGGACAAAGTAGGAGAAATCAATGTGATACCTTTACATCCAAGGGGGTTGTAGAAATCCAGTTTCTGTGAGGAGAAGTCCAGCAGCTTCTTGACCTGTTTTGCAGAAAATAGACTAGGACGAACGCTAAAGGAGCTGATTGATGAGTTTGATCTGAGCAGGGTGGAAAGGCACCCGGCCCTCCTGGATTTGAAGAAACTGCCAGAATTCAACAGGTAGAGAAAATGAAGGAGCAGGCAGACATCTCCTGTTGCTCTCTAGCTCCCTCTGCATTGTTTTGGAGGCCGATCCCCCTGCCCCCATTGTGATTCGTTTCCCCTCCTGCTTGAAGTCGACTGGGGATAATGGGGGAATCACAGTTTCTTTCCCCAAGATGTCAGCATATCCAGAAAACCACATGGCGAACTGGGCAGTCTGAGGGCCGGCCACAAAGAAGGGGGTCAATATACCAGCACCTGAAGGCAGGACAAGAAGCAATGGATGGGCTCTGCATTACAAGAGGGCTGCGCTGGGTGTGTGTGTATGTTTGGAGTAGCGGACCATTTTAGTGAGGTGTGTTCTTGTGAATGGTTGCTGGACTTCATTCCGCCTCTGCCTGCATTGAGTACCTTCTTTTGCTTAGGGTTCACCTGGCCCAGCAGATTGGAGACGAGAGGCTCCGGCAGAAGCTTGTGGCAGAGGTCCAGGCCTCTGTGGAGGAAGTCTATGGCAAGCAGCTTCCGGAGAGGGAGGTCCTTGAAAAGGGTTACATCGAGCAGGTGCTCCTGCTGAGGAGGGTAAGTCAGAAGCAGGGGAGTCTCTGGATGCCTGCCAAACAACAAGGCCCCCGTAGATGTGAAGTCTGGGGTGGGTGAGGGCGCATGCTGGTCCTATACTAATCTAAGGGCAGTTTGGATAAAAAGGCTTTTAATTCCTTCCCTGGCTAGCAAGACAGGCCTGTTTGGCCACATGGCTGGGATGCTTGCGTGCTGTCCGGATGAGCTTATTTGGCAAGTTGAGCTGAGCACCAGCTGAAGGACGCTGCCCAGGGGAGCAGCACACGGCAGGGAGAAGGCAACAGGGGCTCCCTCTCCTGGGCTCTGCTTCTCAGAATTCCTCCTTCCTTTTAGGGCCACATTAGCCGCCTGAAGGACTTGGTGTCCCCCAGCTATGCTTTCTTGTGGACCCGACCCTCTGTGCCTTCCGACAAGCTACAGGCGCTCTCCACTGAGGCAGACCAGATAGGAAGGGTGGTCCTCAGGTAAACTGGACACTGTCTTGGTGGGGAGTCTTGCTCTATTTGGGGGAAGAAATTCTTACTTCCCTTTTTCATAAACATCCTCATGTGAAAATGAGCGTTTCCCCTGCTGGGTAAATTCCATTGGGTCTACCCTTTGAGTACAAACACCATGTGAAAAAAAAAATCAAACTGTTGTGATGATATCTCTCTGGTGATTATTTTAATGACATGAAAGTTTCACTAACTGCCAGAATGGTGGCAGGTAAACAAGCAGCTTGAGCTTGTGCCATGCGATTTGTCTGGATTCAGATTTAGTCACTTTGACACTCCATGGGGCGTCAGGTGGGATCCGTCAGCAAGCACTTCTGCTATTTGTCCAAGGCTTCCTGGAAAGAGTCCTGTGGAGCTCCCCTCTAGCTCCATTGAAAGGCCAGGTTCTCAGGGATGTGGTTGACTGGCTGGGCCAGCTTCTCTTCTGGTTCAGTCCCTCAGCCTTCTCTGGCTTGACTGTGTCATCTCGTCCTCTTCCTGAAGACTGCTGGAAGGGCCAGTGACTCAGAGACCTGAAGAACTTGGCCAGCAACTGAGGCAGCTGCACCAGCAGATAAGTGGCACCAAGTACAGCAGCATGATGAAGCTCCTCCGCCTCTCCCTCAGTGGCCTGCAGGCAAGTCTCCCTCCTTCCCCTGTTCCAAGTTTGGCTTTGGAGAACTGCACTCGCCTGCCCCTCCCTGTGCAGTGACTGCCATTTCCATTTCAGGACGGGCCCAGCGTTGCTGAGATGATGATCCTGTTGGGACCCAAGGAGACCAGCGTTCGCATTCAGGGGGTTCTGTGCAGCCAACTTGCTCCATGAGGGGAAAGAGGCAAAGAAAGGACGTCTAGAGCATGGTGGAGCTTGGACAAATACTTCCCGGGCTCAGGGGCAACGCACAGAGAGCGTTTTCTGGTTTTATAGCAGCATGGCCTGGTGTTGATGAATGCTGGGTTCAAATTTGGTAGAAAAGGGAAAAATACTAGCTGGATCTAAGGCTCTGTTGAAATTAGATACGGATGAGCCCTCTCATGCTGTTTGGCATTCCTTTTGTAGCTCTGGGGAAAAGGATCAGTATCTGAAAAATATGACACAATACGGGGTTAGGAATTTTGGATTTTAACCCTCTTGTTTTAGTTAGGCCTAAATTTTCCTAATCCAGATGGAAGTCCAAGCTCAGCACTTTAGGCTGCATGTCTTTGCCAAGAACAATTGGCTTACCAGGCTGGATCCTTCCTTCCCCCCGCCCCCCTAGTTTTCTAGGGGCAGGGACCTTCCCAGTGGTGAGCTTCTTGCCACCTAAAGTTCTTTCTGCAGCTGAACCTTGTGAAGTCGTCCTCACCTGTTCAAGGTGAGATTCTGTCCCGAACTCTGAGCTTTAATCAATAAAGACTTTTACGTTGTGATTCTGTCACATGACTATGCTTGCTGCAGGAAATGTGTGGAGCCAGCCAGTGTGCCACCCAGCCAGAGGGTTTCTAGGGCCACCCCTGGACCTTTTAGTGGCTCAGCAATTGCATAACTGCTTCTGCTAACTACAGGTAGTCGACTTAAGGCTGGAATTATAGTTGTACATTATGGTGCTTGTTAAGTAGGTTGCCACATGATCATGCCCAATTTTATGACCATTTTTGCAATGGTCCTTAAGCAGATGCAGTGGATAAGGGAATTGATTATATCCAATTGCTTTTTTTTCCAGAAACCAGGAGTGAACTAGTAAAAAATATTGAAAATTGCAGTTGTGATGCTGTAAACAGCTGTAAATGTGAGCCAATTGCCAAGCACCCAAAATGTGATACTATGACTGGGGAGGTTACAGCCATTGGAACTTAGAAATGGGTCATAAGAATCTGGGGAGCTCTGCCATAACGTTGTATGGTCACTAAGCAAGGACTACGTCTTCTAAAAAAAATGTAGAGCCTGCTGGAATACTTAGGCTAAAGTCTGTCCTTGAGGTAGCCACCAGTTTGGAAGCTTTTTGGTGGCAGGCAGGGCCATTTAGTGATTCTACATGTTGTAGACGCTCCTGGATCTGAAGAGACTGATTCACACAATATTTGCAAACCTAAACTATGGTTAACAAGTGAAAGATGAGTGGTGCAAGCGAGGGCCCCATTTCTAGCAGGTGCCTAGGCTGCGTTCAGACAAACCTCTGGGCTGGCTGGAGGGGCAGGGAGTAGCTGGTGTTTGTTCTGCCTGGAATAGGTAAAAAGTGATTTAGAGACAGAAGCGACCTCCCCAACCCTGGGCAGCATGCCATCCCTTCCGGACAACTTGGGCTGGGTGCTGCTGGAGCCTCTGCTCCTAAAAGGACTCCCAACCACCTTCTCTGCTGGGACCAGCCTTTCGTCCTGGGACCGAGGCAGCATTCCCGAATAAACAACATTCAGGGAAGTCCCAGCCTGGCTGCTCTGGCTTGTGCATCTTTCTTTGGCCTGGCAGCTCTTTGTGCCTCCCTGCCCTGGGAGACCAGTGAATGTTTGATGCACGGTGCAGAAGCGAGGCTGCCTTTCTGTAATTCGAAAGTGCCTGGGACAGGACAAGGTACTGCAGTGGCCCAAGAGCAAGTGGTGCTTGGCCAGCGGAGGGGAAGTGGGCAATGGTGGTCCCTCCTGGGCCAGCTGCCTGGAGGGATTCGGCTGGGGCTGCAGGCGCAGCACGGAAAGAGGCTACTCCGGTTGGATTTGCACCTGCTGCATGTTCTCCAAGGCAGTGGTCTCAACCTTGGCCACTGTAAGCCTGGTGGACTTCAACTCCCAGAATTCCCCAGCCAGCTTTTCCCAGCCAGTTCTCTGCTCCAAGGCAAGCGGGACTGGGAAAAGAGTGCCCGCCTCCTCACCGGTTGTGCTGAGTTGGAGGAGGGTCTGCCCAATCCTGGGGCATGAATATCGACCACCAGCCAATCAGCGAGGACTTCCCGGAAATCCGGGAGAGGCGTGAAGCCGCAGGTCCCGACACTAAGATGGTGGCCGAACGCCTTGGACCCGCGGAGGCGCGGAGATCCAGTGCGCAGGCGCGCAGGTGAGTTGTTGGGGGCGTCGTGCTGAGGGGGCCAGCAGGTGAGGGGAGCGCCCTTCCCCCCCCTCGCACCCGACTGCTTCGGAACTCCCCGCCCCGGGATGAGGCAGAACCCGAGGCTCTCCACGGGGCTTCGCAAGGCCTCGTTCCCGGGCTTGACTGGGTCTCCCTGCCCGATTTCCTCATGGCGGCGGGCGCCCCTCCTGCTTGTCTCCCCCGCATGGATGCCCGGGGTGGCTCCTCGATGGCTCGGAGGGCGCAGCTAGAGGCCCGGCGGGCTGACTTTTCCTCGGTCTTTTTCTGAACGTGGCGGCTGGTGGGCTTTCAGCCGCTGGAGGATTCTGAGAATTTTATTTATTTATTTGATTTGTCAATCGCTTACAAGATAACAGGTATAAGTATAAAAATAGTTATGAGTACATGGAATGGATACATATAAGAAAAATAAAAATAAAAAGAATCAATAGCACAGGGACGGTAGGCACGTTGGTGCGCTTATGCATGCCCCCAGTCTAAGGTTAAAAGTTTTTGGGGTTTGGGGAAGAAACCACAGAGTCAGGTAGAGCATTCCAGACATTGACCACTCTGTTGCTAATGTCGTATTTCCTGCAATCAAGTTTGGTGCAGTTTACTTTGAGTTTGTATCTGTTGTGTGCTCTTGTATTGAAGTCTGCCCATCTTCATCCTGTGGAGAAACATCGCTCTCGGCCAGCGCCGGTCTCTAAACTTGGCCACTGTAAGATTTTGTGGACTTCAGGTCCCAGAATTCTGTGGTATCATTGCTGCAAAAACCTGTCTAAATCAGGGGTCTCCAACCTTGGCCCCTTTAAGACTTTGTGGACTTCAACTCCCAGAATTCCTCAGCCAGCTGGCTGAGGAATTCTGGGAGTTGAAGTCCACAAGTCTTAAAGCAGCCAAGGTTGGAAACCCCTGGTTTGAATGGGTGTGTCTAATAGTATGGTGCTCCCTTTATTAATTATTGCCTTCAAGTCAATTTTGACTTGTGACTGGATCACTCCTTATAGTTCTCTTGGCAAGGTTCTTGGGGAGTGATTTGCCATTGCCCACTTCTTGGGGCTGAGAGGGAGTGCCTGGCCTAAGGCCACCCAGACAGCTTCATGCCTAAGTCGGGACTATAAAGCACCATCTCCCGGTTTCTGGCTGGATGCTTTGACCATGACACCAAACCAAATGCACCTTATAAACCAGGGGTCTCGAACATTGGCCACTTTAAGACTTGTGGACTTCAACTCCCAGAATTCCTCCTCCAGTCACGTTAGCTCAGGAATTCTGGGAGTTTGAAGTCCACAAGTCTTAAACTTGCCAAGTTTGGAGACCCTTGATCTATTCTATCTATCTATTCTATCTTTCTATTCTACCTCTCTTTATCTATTCTATCTTTCTATATTCTATCCCTCCCTCTATTCTATTCTCTCTAGTCTACCTCTCTCTATTCTATCTTTCTATCTCTCTCCCTCCCTCTATCTATTCTATCTCTCTCTCTTTCTCTCTATTCTACCTCTCTTTATCTATCTATTCCAGGGGTCTTCAAACTTGGACAGCTTTAAGACTTGTGGACTTCGACTCCCAGAATTCCTCCTCCAGTCGTGTTAGCTCAGGAATTCTGGGAGTTGAAGTCCACAAGTATTAAGCTTGCCAAGTTTGAAGACCCTTGCTATAAACCTTATGTCACATTAAACCAGGTTGTTTCCGGGCTGCCACTGCAATCTGTATCCTCCCCATAATCTCTAAAATGTGGAGTGTTTTTGTTTTTAGTGCTATTGCATCAGTCTTGGTCCTGGTGGCTGCTTGATACTTTCTTGGCAGTGGTTTGTCTTTGGCCTCCTTCGTAGGGTTGTGAATCAGGACCAGGACCCCCCCAGCTGGCTTTGTCTCTAAGATGGGACTAGAACTCTGTGTCTCCTGATTCCTAGCCTGGTTGGTGCTTTTAACCATCACTCCAAAGTGGCCCTCTCACTTTAGAGAGATTTAGATTTATTCACTCAAATAAAAACATTTGTACACATTCCAGAATCTTGTATCTATTTTCACTTTATCAAATACCCCAGTTTCAAATCTGTCCTATAAGTAACTAGCTTGATACCTGTGCTTTGCTACGAAACTATATGGTCGCCATCAGGCTTAGTTTTGGGGGCGGAAAACAAGGGGGTGGGGTGAATTCTGCCTCTGCTTACCAGCATCCATCGGTATTCATCTGGCTAGTGTCCTGTCAGTGTGTGAAAGAGTTGAGGGCTGTTTGTAAACTGAAACAGTATTTGCTGTATGAGCAAGAAGGAGACAGCAAGGAGCCTGGGCATGGCTTAGCTCAACTGTTCTGTACTAAAGCTGCTTGGTACACTGAAACTGAAACTCCTCTGCTTGTGTTTTGCATTTGGAAGAGATTTCTTTTCAGGTGGGGCAGGGGAGTAAAACTCCTTAGCATCAGAGTGTGTTAATAATAATAATAATAATATAGGAAATACTCTAAATGCTCTGATGGTCTTTTTGAAAAAATCCTTTCTTAGTGAGCACCTTAACATCACTCCATTAAAGCTAAAGAATGACAGTCTTGAAATTCAAGGGTGAACCTCCTTGGGCAAGGGATTTAACTAGAAGACTTCCAAGGTCCCTTCCAGCCCTATGGTTTCTTTTAATTACAGATTTCAAATAATAAAGATGCAGCATTTTCTTTAAAGTTGTCCTTGGAGTGCAATTTTTTTCCATAAGCTCAGAGACGGAGTAGGTAACCTTGATCTTTCCAGATCTTTCTGATGACAACTCTCCTGGCAGGACTAGAGCAGAGGATTTCAAACTTTTTCAGGCACTGGAGCCTGTTAATTAAAGAAAAAACCAGAACCCTAATCAAGAAGCTAAGTTCTAAAAAATTGGTAATGCCTAAGTGAACTTTTTTTTTTGCTCTTTTTGTAGCCCCATTAAGTTTTCATAGAAGTCCATGGAATATGGTTTGAAACAACCCTCAGCTGGGGGCAACAAGCTGCCTGCCTTTTTGTGAGGGCTTTCATGCTGTAGGCATGAAAGCGGCTGCGTGATTTGGGACCACACTCCCTGCCTCAGCTCAACCCATTGTGGAAAATAGGAGGAAACTGTGCTGGATAATAGTTTACCACTTTGAGTTACTTATAAAAATAATAAAGGGATTATACATAACCGGGAAGCAAACTTCACATTCACCAGTACTGATGATGTTGCCTAGCTGGGTAATGAGACTGCTGCAAGAAAACAGCCAAGCTCAGAGAACACCAAGGACTTCACAGAGGATCGTTGCTTGCCAAATTCATAGAATTTTCATAGGATTTTGGGGTGTGTCTCCTAATTCAATCCTCTATCCAGGGCAGAGGTCCTCAGACATGTGGATGCACAGTAATGCTAATATAAACTCATACAACATTTCTATGCCTGTTTTATAGTTGCCAACAGAAAGGGGGGGAGAGGAAAGGAATTTGAAAGAGCAGTGCTAACCCCCTATATTCCTTTTTTTTAAATTTAAGATGTTCCGCAGACAAAGCATTTGCTGAAATATGGCTTCTGCTCCTGTCTGTTTCCGTTGTGTCATCAGGTGCCCCAGTTGCTGACCAGCTCCAGGCGAGGGTGAAGGTGTGGCAGCCACCATGGATTTCTCCAAGTTCCTGGCTGATGACTTCGAGGTCAAGGCCTGGGTGAACGGGGCTTTCCGGGCTGTGCAGCAGGAGGCCCCTGGCAAAGTGGATGCTCACGCAGCTACCCTGGTGATGAAGTTGCAGCTTTTTATCCAGGAGGTCAACAATGCTGTGGAAGGTGATGCTGCTGTCATTGAGGGGAATTCGCTCTGGAAGTTTCAAGGACCATCCCTGGTCTGTGCGATGGAAGCAGCTGCTTTGGATAGCTGTGTACAGCTCAGATTATGTTTGCATTGCAGTTGTTTCTTTTCTTTTTTTGCAATACTTTTTTTTATTTTTGCATTTTAGAAACATCTCTTTCAATGAACAATGTGGTTCCAGGTTTTTACACTTCAATACAAACATGACCTTAGTATATATTTATCTTTCACATTCAATCCTATATCATATCATTACTTTCATTTTCCCATAAATTTTCTCCAACATTCTTATTTTCTTTACACTTATTAAATCCATTTTCAATTTATATCTTAATTCCTTTTTCTTTAAATATTCTCATGTCTTGTTAACATTCTTATTTTTTTTCTAAATTCATTATACCTTTATGCTTTTATCTGTCACATTTGCAATTTTATCGCGTACTTTTGTTACATTATCCAGTAAGTTTCATCTTAAATCTAATAATTCCAAAACTTGCCCCCTTTAATTACCAATTAGAGTGTACCACCCCTTTGTCTTATACGTCCCTCAATTTGTTCCCCTTTAATCCATAATCAAAATTTATCATAATGTAGTCACTTTATAAATATCACATTCTGATTTAATAACAATAATCTCCTAACTACTATATATCACATATGCATATATATATTTTAAACTAGATTCTGGCACTGCAGATGTTTCTGTTTACAATGATATGAAGCCATTTGCTAAAGTTGCTATATCAACATTAATCAACAGTTTAATCAAAATATATTATGTGATACAATGGTTAATATAATATAGATATTATAAATTATAGATATTATGTATTTAAAACTTTATATTAAAATAAAAATATTTGTGAGGCTGTCTTTTTTTAAAATGGCTAACCTAAGCTTGTTTTTCTACTTTTTTTTTTTTAAATTACATTTATATGCCGCCCTTCTCCGGAGACTCAGGGCAGCTTACAATTTCTGGGATACAACCCAGTGTGCTCAGCAATAGCCTTCATTCCATTGTATATGCCTGCTTATTACTAAGTGGCATTTTTACAAGGTCAGCTAATTGCCCCCAACAATCTTGGGTCCTCAATTTACCTAACCTAAGCTTGTTTTTCTACTTTTGGCAAGAGTTTTCCCACTTCTAAATTTTGAATATGGTTTTCTACGCTCTTTTACAAGAAACTTACTTTTGAGATATCTGAAATGAGGAACACAAATTTGAAATGTCAAGCAATATTTTATATTGTCATTTTTGACACATGGTGAAAGTGAGAAGAAATTTTAGTAATAAGGTGAATACTTTTATAGTCTGTAATAATGGATTTTATTGATAGGTTGAATGCAGAGGTGCAGCCTCTGTCTCTCATGTTCTGGGAGCTTGCAGCCATGCCTGACCTCCTGTTTCCCATTTTCCTACAGAGACAAGCCACCAGGCTCTCCAGAGCATGCCTAGAGTTCTGCGGGAAGTGGAAGCCTTGAAGCAGGAGGCAGCATTCCTGAAGGAGCAGATGGTCCTGGTGAAGGAAGACATTAAGAAGCTGGAGGAAGACACCGCACAGTCCATGCAGGTACCTCTCCAGGCTGAAGGGTTGGATGGACACATTCTCTTCCTGGACACCTGTGGCAGAATGGATAAAAATGAGCCTCCCTGAAAAAAAGATGCAACCTTAAAAATCAATATTTTATTCAGGCAGCAGTATGAATGTTTCACAATTATACAGAAATAGTTATTGAAATGAATTTCACTGGTTGCTTGCAAGCTACTTAGCGGTTAGGCCTCGTTATTTATTTCTGTTTTTCATTTGAAGGAAATAGCTCGGTTTAGACTACATAAAATCCTGCATCAGGAAGGGGCCTCGGAAATCACCTAGTACTCTGCTCAGTGTAGGACTTACTAAAGCATTTCTGACAAATGACTTTTCCAGATTCTCCAAAGCCTCCAGTGAGGCAGAACACAGCACTTCTGAGGCAGCCCTTTTCATCTCTAAGCTGAATCTGCTTCCATTGATTTTGGTCCTGTCTCTGAAGAAGACTCCATTACCCTTTAACTGTCTGAAGACCACTGAAGACCATTATTCTCTCCTGCAGGCTAAATATTCCCACTTCCTCTCAACCCCGCTCAGAATTTTGTTTTTAGTCCCTACACTAGTGTTTCTTAACCTTGGCAACTTTAAGCTGTGTGGACTTCAACCCCCAGAATTCTCCAGCCAGCTATGGGAATTCTAGAAATTGAGATTCACCATAGGTTAAAGTGCCAAGGTTGGGAAACACTGCCTTATACCATCCAGGTAGCCCGTTCTCTGAGTTTCAGTTTGTTGATGGCATTTTAGGCTGTGATGACCAGAAATTTGTACAGTCTTTCAAGTGGTCTTTTACCTGTCCAAAGCCTGGGAAATCAGTTCCTGTAATATGGGCACTTATGTTTCAGATCTTACAAACAGGGAGCAAAACGCACACTCCTGGCACCGGTGATGTTAGGTAACTGATATCAAGTCAGGTAGTGAAACACCTGCCAGTGAACCACCCAGCTCAGAGAGCAACAAGGATTCCTCAGGTCAACCCTGAGCTACAGAGATTCTCCTCTCTTGGTTTCAGGTCTTAGTCAAACTCGATCATGTGAAATCCCGAATGCAGCTGGCTGTTGATTCACTCCAGGAAGCAGACAAGTGGAGCACGCTCAGTGCAGACATTGAAGAGACGTTTAAAACACAGGTATTTCAATGTTCACAGCTACAAACAGTATCCTGAAAACAGATTAGAATGCCTAAATCTGTGATGGCGAACCTATGGCACGTGTGCCGGAAGTGGCACACAGAGCCACTTCTGCCGGCTTGCGAGAGATCGCCTGGAAGAACACCACTGCGCATGCTCACGTGCCACCCACCCGCCAGCTGGTTGTTGGGTATCTGGTGCGCATGCGCAGGGTATGTGGGAGATGCGCGCCCATGCGTAGAGATGTGCAGGGCACGCATGGGGGGGTCTCGTGTGCAGGAGAGTGGGAGGGGGCACGAGCATTGCCTTCTGGGTGCTGGCACACGAGCGCGCGCGCAATTTTCAGCATGGGAGCCCCAAAAGGTTAGCCACCACTGGCCTAAATGCTGCTCAGAGATCAGGTAAACCAGCTAATTTGTGATAATTTGATAGAAACCTGGTATTGGAAGCAATCTTAGAGGTTATCTAATTCAGCCATTTGTTTAGTCTGGCATCCACCAGAGTATCTCTGACAGCTGATCATCACATTTCTGTTTCAAAACCTCCAACAGAAGATAGTGCCCTAGTTCTTGTTCCACTGGCTGACAGCTCATAAAGTCAGAAAGTTCCTCCTAGCCTGAATCTCCTTCCTTATTGTTTTATTTCTGCCTTGGAGATTAACTGCATTTATTCCATCATATGAACCTGGTAGTGTTATTAATTGCAACAGGTTTCAGAAATCAGAAATACAATATAATAGTGGTCCCAACCTTTGCAGCTTGATGGCCCGGCTGGTGGGGAGAGGAGAACTGGGCCGTTCAAGCAGTGGGCTGGTACATGGGCCCAGTAGTGGGTTATGGCCTTGGGGTTGGGGGGCCCTGCAATATAAGGTACTCCTTGACTTATGACCATTCTTTTAGCAGTGATTCGAAGTTATGACAGTGCTGAGTGAATGGTGGTTAAAACTGATCCTCGGAGTTCCAGCTGTTCTGACCAAGGCTTCCTGAGCCATTAACAAACACACCTTAGAACCAAAAACCTTTTGTTTTATTTCAACGGCTGTGAGTATAGTCATTCACAGCCCATAATGAGTCTCAAACAGTTTGTAAATAGTCCCACAGAAGTGTGCCAAAGTCTTTCTGGATAAGTCTAATAAGCACACACTTTTGTCTTCCTTGAAATGCTGCCAACGACCAAATGTCCAATTAGTTGTATGTGGCCAAGTGGAGCACAAATTCAACACCAAGCTTCAGAGTTTAAACCGACCAGAATGGACAAGTTGCTTCCTGCAAAGGTTCATGTCCCTTTGTTCCTCCTTTATGTCTTATGGGAGGGCCAATCACCTCCAAGACTTACTCCCGAGTTGCCCCTTTTGTCTTAACTGTTCTTGCCTTCTGTCAGCTCTGCACATGCATGCACTGGGAACAGGCTCCCCCTGTTCCTCTGCCTCGCTGCTGTCAGATTCTGGAGGCAGCACCCCACTCCCAGATGGCCCTGGCCCCATTTCTGTGTCAGGCGCAGGACCCTCGTCCGAGCCCTCCCCAGACTCCAGGCCTGGCCCATGTTCCTCCCCACTGTACGACTCTGCTGCCAGCTCTGCTGCCGGCGGACCACAACACCAGCCACCCCAGCCACCTATGGTCACAATTTGGGTGCTTGTCAAAAAGTTGCAGCATCCACAATCACATGATTGCCATTTGCAACTTTCCCTGCCAACTTCCCCAGAAAGTCTTTATTTATTTATTTGATTTTTGTCAAGCAATTATAAGACAAGTATAAACATAGTTATGAATACATGAAATGGTTACATATAAGAAAAATAAAAAGAAACAATAGGACAGGGACGGTAGGCACGTTGGTGCGCTTAGGAAAGGGGTGAGGTCAATAGTAGACAGTCTGAGGTTAAAGTTTTTGGGGTTTGGGGAAGAAACCACAGAGTCAGGTAGACCATTCCAGACATTGACCACTGTTGCTGAAGTCGTATTTCTTACAATCAAGTTTGGTGCGGTTTACCTTGAGTTGGTATCTATTGTGTGCTCTTGTATTGTTGTGGTTGAAACTGAAGTATTCACTGACAGGTAGGACATTGCAGTGTATGATTTTATGTACTATACTTAGATCGAACCAAAGGTGGCGTAGTTCTAGGTTTTCTAGGTCTAGAATTTCAAGTCTGGTGGCATAAGGTATTCTGCTACGAGTAGAGGAGTGGAGAACTCTTCTTGTGAAATATTTCTGGACTTTCTCAATTGGATTAATATCAGATACAGGATGTGGGTTTTCACTCTTACAACTGTTGCAGCATTGCCAAGATCAGGTGATCAAATTCAGAACCTTGGCAACTGACTCGTATTTATGACGGTTGCAGTGTCCTAGGATGATGTAATCCCCTTTTGCGACCTTCTGGCAAACAAAGTTAATGTGGAAGCCAGATTCACTTAACGATCGTGCTACTAACTTAACAACTGTAGTGATTCACTTAACTTTGGCAAGAAAGGCCATAAAATGGAACAAAATTCACTTAACTGTCTCACTTAGCAATAGAAATTTTGGGCTCGATTGTGGTTACAAGTCAAGGGCTCCCTGTACTGAAGGGTCATTTGGCTGGGAATTGTGACTACAAGAAGGTTGGCACATTATTTCAATTTATGTGCTCAGGATTTCCAGTTTTAACTTATGAAATGTTACTTTTTAAAATAATTATATTTATTTATTTATTCTTCGGCTGCCCCTGACTGTAAGGCCCATAAAGAATACAGAAGAGGAAAGAGAAGGTCACCATTTCTGCTCTTCTGGAGGAAGGGTTTCCAGGAATGGTTGGAGAAGGGAGCAGGGAGGGTCTTGCTCGGGAGCCCAAGTCTAACCAGTTGGCCTTCCTCCCCTGTCCGGCCAGGACGTGTCGCTCATCTCCAACAAGCTGACCAGCATGCAGAACAGCCTGGCTGTGTTGGTGGACACGCCGGACTACTCAGAGAAGTGTGTGCACCTGGAGGCGCTCAAGAACCGCCTGGAAGCCTTGGCTAGCCCCCAGATTGTCTCTGCCTTCAGCACCCAGTCCATTGGTAAGAGGGCCATGTGTGTGTGTGTGTGTGTGTGTGTGTGTGTGGGTCAAGAGAAGGGGGCTAGAAAGCAGAGAGGGGCATTGTGGGCTTTCCCTGCAGATCCAGCCCAGAACTGCACAGAAGGCGCTTGCCGGGGAACAGGATTGCTGCTCAGGTGCAGGGGAGGTTCAGATTAGGTGCAAATGTGTCATCACAAAATAACCCGGATGCTGTGCTTGAACCAAAACCAGTGGGACTCGAAGGCTTAAGCCAGCCTACCTGAAATGATCCCATGGAACGCAGGTTGCAGGTTTAGCAAGTCTTTGCACAAAGGAATGGAGCTCCGGTGTAAGGCTTCTGGAGAAAGCTACACCTGAGGCAGGCCTTGGCAGGGATGCTTGAACATTGGCAACTCAATGAGGCCATGTAAAGTGGAAGCAGACACAACAGTTCAATGGGCCCCTCTAATAACATGGTTAGGAATTTGGTCTCATGCTGCAGACTATTGGTTCCAAGTCAATCTCACTCACCAAACCAAGAAAATAAGAGAGGAGGTTTTGGTATCTTACCTGAAGCTTCTTGTGCTTGGAGAATTGGGCAGCACAGGTAGGCCCGGACTTATGACGAGTTGCTTAGCAACCATTCAAAGTTACAAGGGACCCACCCCACCGAGAAAAAAAAAGGTTGGGTTTTGAAGTTCCATTGGCTCCTCCCTTTGGCCATGTGGCTGCTTTTTGGGTGTTCAGTAACAGACTCACATTTATGAGTGTTTGCAGCATCCTGCAATCATGTGGCCATGATTTACAACTTTTTTTAATTCATATTTATATGCCACTCTTCTCCGGAGACTCAGGGCGGCTTACAATCTTTGGAGCACAACCCAATGCGCTCAGCAATAGCCTTCATTCCATTGTATATGCCTGCTTATTACTAAGCGGCATTTTTACAAGGTCAGCTTATTGCCCCCAACAATCTTGGGTCCTCACTTTACCTACCCCGAGAGGATGGAAGGCTGAGTCAACCTTGAGCCTGGTGGGATTCGAGCCTGCACTAATTGCAGGCAGCTGGAGCTAAGTGCTAGGTGTTTAACAGCCTGCACCACCAAGACTCTTTTTGCCAAAACCTGGCATTCATTATTTATTAGCAATAGCCCTTAGACTTACATACCACTTCACAGTGTTTTTATAGCCCTCGCTAAGTGGTTTACAGAATCAGCCTCTTGCCCTCAACAGTCTGGGTCCTCATTTTACCCACCTCGGAAGGATGGAAGGCTGGGTCCACCTTGAGCTGGTCAGGATCAAACTGCTGAATTATAGCCAGCCGGCAGTCAGCAGAAGTATTATTTATTTATTTTATTTTATTTATTGGATTTCTATGCCCCATCTCCCAAAGGACTCAGGGTGGCATACAATAATAAAAACAGTACAAATGCTATACAATTAAAAAGAAATTAAACATGAAACCCAATAATCAGATTAAAACAATACCGTAATACATTAAAACCGCCATTCCCCTCCTCAGTCCAGGTTGGGAAGTTGGAACAGCCCTATTTTCAGGCCCCGCGGAAGGACCAGAGGTCGGGAGCCACCCGAAGCTCCAGGATGGAAGTTGTTTAAATTAGCTGGTGCAAGGCAGGCTTCTTGAGGAGGGGCTTCACCACCGCCTCCTTCAAGGTGGGGAAAGAATCCCTCACTCAAAGAAACATTAATTACTGCCTGGAGCCAGCCTCGCATAACCTCCCGGGCAGCATAAACCAGCCAGGAGGGACACAGGTCCAATAAACACGTGGCAGCACTCAGCCTCCCCATGATCCTGTCCACCTCATTTGGGGTCACAGGGTCAAACTCCTCCCAGATAACATCCCTAAGACCCGTGGCGTCCAAGCTGGTCGGATCTGGCGATCTTGTCCTGTCAGATGCTGGCTAAACTCCTTAGCCGCGCCCTGCAAGGTCTCCCCAGTTAAGGAGGGAGCAGGTGACCCTGACAGGGCGGCAGGCGATTATCC